>CATQJL010000326.1:29093856-29414936 GCA_958299035.1 Cylicocyclus nassatus
TCAATCAGCGCAAACTTTCCGTTAGAAAGAGCTGGTGAAAGAACCTACAATACTGACATCTCCGATTTTTGTTGCAGGTTTCCGATTTTTTATGACCCTACACGAAAAATTCAAATTTTGGGTGATTTTGGTTTTGAGCTTCTATCTCCTTAATTTGTAGACATTAACGAACAGTTCAGGTAAGTGCAAAGAGCATGAGTTTCTCTCTCAAGCGAAATTTAGATCTTGCAGACTCGTTGAGAATCAAACAAGTTATGAATTTTTGAATTTGGGCGGAAAGAACTTTTGCACCAACCTAATATATCTGCGATGCATTATTCTGAGGAGAGTTATGAACTTTTCTAATGCCAGATTTTCGTGCGTTTTGTGTCGCAAAATCATGATAATTTCTACACAAAAGTGTGCAAGCTTATGCAAACCACCTAGGAAGCATTGTAGGTCTAATTTGAGTTCATGCGAACGTTTTCGAGTGTTTTCCGACCATGCTGTTTATCCACAGGTCGTCATTTCCAACTAGATCACACCTCCATTATTTATGCAAAAAAGCCCATAAGTCCATTTAGAAAAACGCGTCGCAGATATTGTAGGTAATTTTTAGAACGGCGTTTAACGTTCCATCCATTGGTATACATCACCTTCCGAATTGCCACTTCCACCCAACGAGCTTCTTTTGTAAGTTCAACCTCGCTCTACAAAATGATACCTAAAGCTTCTCGAAACACTTCATTACAAGAGAGTTATTTACAACCAGTGATTTTTTTGGGACACCCGTATAGGCGATTCATCACATGCGCAGACTAGACGCTTTTGTGCCCGACTAAGATAGTTCTTGAATGGGAGAGACAGCAGGCGGTAAGAGGGAAGAAAGAACGCTCGATGAGTGAAAGTCGACAGCGTCCGCTGTGACATTCCGTCTCTGCGTGCGATGAATCGCCAATAAATGTAAACGGTCAGCCAAATCAACTTCCAAGCAGACTTCGCCCATTCGAGATACCAATCTTCCTGCAAAATGGATTGTGTACAGTAGTCTGCACTAAATATTGCTTGAAAATGCGTAATAAATCCAAAATCTTAACGGCAACACGCCTATATGACCATCTCTGTTTATTAAGAAAATACTTTATGATTTTATGACAGCTGAAAACTTGACCAACTACTGCAGAAAGCACCTCTTTTGGTGCTATTTGTTAGTATTCTATTCAGAAAAACCTGTTTACCAGTCAAACATGCAAAAGCAATGCCGTCTTTGTGGAAGGAGATTTCGCGACAGTCATCCAAAGGAACACAACACGTGTTCGGATGTTTTTCTTCAAAGGACGTGGTCAATACAGGGACTGATGCGATCGAGCAGTTTGGAACGGTCTCAATCATTCATTTCATCTTATAATTCCGGTGAATTCTACGTGAATCTTATAGTTCACAGAAATTAGAGAGTCCTGGAATTTTCATCAAGAATCGCTCGTAAAATAGCGACATGCGGAATGCGTTCAATATTAGCGCATCTTTCCTCGTTTTTTTTATGTATTCTTGAGATAATCAATACAGTTTGGGCGCAACTGCTCGGGCACGTTCTCAAACGGTCTTCTGAAGAATTTCATATGTGGAACCTGTGAACTTGTACTCAAGAATCGTCGAATTCTCTGCGCTCTCATGCCCTTTTGTTCGCTAGTGTGAGACCAGCCTTGCCAGATCGTCAATTACGATTGTCGTTCGACCTTGTATGGGTGAGGGAGTCGCGGCACACACGGGAGGCACTCTCTTGCCATAATCTCTTCAACGAGGACTACACTATTCATATGTGCACGTTTATGGTAAACTATCTACTCGAATAATTTGTCAGTCATTCCTGCCAATAATTCTCTTTGACATATTTTCTGGAAAATTTCCAACATAGCAAATACCTTGCTTTATTCCTTCTCCCACACCTCAAACTGCTTCCTTCTACTCGTCTAAATTTACTTTCAGCTACGCTAAACACATACCCACATGTTTACCGCTCAAACATACCATATCATCATACATTCACATCTTCTGAACACTTTACCGTACTCGGCCATGGCCCTTAGATCAGATCACAGTAATACGGCGACTGACCTTACTGCTAGTGGTCCAGTGGTCCCACCCCTAATCACCCTCCGTAAATGCCTGGGACCCGACGGCTGACACAAACGTTACTGTTTTCGTCGGCATTCATGGACACACCTAATTTACGGCGAGGCCTTCGCTCGACATTTTCATGTCCTCACTATGCTATTGATTATTTCTGCATAAATTATGGGGAATGTATCAATTTATTCGAAGAGAAATTGTAATCTTTTTTGGTAGATTGCAGTGATTTTCGTATAAATTGGGACAAAGTCAATTTTGAGTTGTATTTAGTCAATTTATTGATTTTTATGGCTTTAAAGGTCTGATCTTTTCGCTACCGTATAGGACAGGAAATCGAAATTTTGGTTTTTTATTTATGGTTTACTGAACATAGCGCGCCAACTAATTGCTTTGATTAGCTTCATTTACTTCGCAGCCGGCTGCATAAAATGTTTCTGTGAATTTTTCTCTTCTGTACTTTACTCCGCACAGAATAACGAAAAGAATCGCAAATGCTATCGTTCATCGATCGTGCGGATCTCGCTGAGATGTGGAAGAAAAACTCCGAGATTTCAAAGCAAAATGACGCAAGACTTATCATCGAACACATCACATAACAAAACTTCCATCGCCCCATAGAGCTAGCCCAACATCAGTCAGCTGAACTACAGTTCTCATGTACGGTTCCCAGTCCGATTTTCATTCTCTATGCACATTTTCTGAGTGTTAAATTTGCATATACGGGGGCCCGCATTGAGATACACAGTGGTATCGACGATGAACGACGACGACGACGACGACGACACGCGATTCCGTACCGTCGACGGCCCACAACTGGTTTTCGCGTTTGATTGCACGAAAAATCAATACTTTCCTCATTTTCCATAAACGACAGTGTGCATTGCTGAGTTAATATGAGTTCGTGGTCGTGTGTCCTTTCTATAACTTGGCACTCTTCAAAGTGCTTCCTCAAACTGGTACTTGGACTTCTCACTTCTCCTTCACCTCTTCTACCTGTTTGCCGAAACTCTTACTGTCTCTCTCGTTTCATAAAATGTTCTCAAAGCAAAATTAGTTTCTTCCATATTCGCATCAGTAGTGCTAACACCCATAGAACGACGCTTCGTCATGCTAAAAGCATCGCTTAGTCATCACCATCCTAGTAGCCAACAACTATTAACAATTATTTTTCACCGCTTTACCAATCAAAAGTGTAGATCAATAACTACCGTAGCACACAGTATCTAATGCATGTGTCTGATCGATTTTTTCTCGCAACTCTAGTGATCTCTAATGCGATTACATGATGTGACGGCGAAGAAGTGTGTACGGCACCAACATTCGGGCACTTACCGTCAAGTCGAAGATGGAATTGCCATGTTTGCTTGACAGAATGCAAATAGTCATGCTTGGCTATTTTGGGAAGAAAAATCTCTTTTTTACAGTCCTTGAAATCACAGCCGCTAGATTTCTCAAGAAAGTAGCCTAACAGCTGATTGCCTGAATTTTCGTCGTTGTTTCGTGAAATCATTCATTTGTTAGATTGATTATTTTGATTTTTCAGCTATTTCTAGGGTTTTCTGAGCAAGGATGATCGGAGCGATCGTCCCCTATGTCAGTAAGATACGCAGGTACGTTTTACGATGCTTTTTATGGGTTCACGCGATGAATACCTTCCGCTCTAAGGGAATGATTTGGGAAAATAAGAGCACTGGACTGAAGTACAAACATGGTTCAGAAAATGGACCGTTAGGTGTTTCTAATTGTCTATTACTAAATTTACGCGTCAAGCTTATCAAAATCACAGCAAAAATTAGCATTTTCGATATCTTGCCCATACGCGATCAATATTTTTCCAGCTGCGAATAAACCTTGCTGATTAAAATCAAATAATAGATATATCTCTCCTCCCTGCACCAATATTCTGCCCTAAAATTTTTTCTCTAGAAATCCTGGAAAAAAATTGAAATTTTCTTATTTACAGGTCGTATCAGTCAAATGACCTCATCGACCGGCTCAATTACCAATACACAGCTATGCTGGTTGCCTTAGGTGCTATCACACTGGCTGCAACACAATATGTCGGAAAACCGATACAAGTAAGTTGTTTTAGAGCTATTTTTGGAAATTAAAGAACTAAGGAAGGCGAAAATGATTTTTGAAGATGATCGAAGCAGCGACAAGTTTTTCCGAAACTTTTTCTTGCCCGACCATTGCGGTAGAGAAATAATGAGTTGTTTTTAAACATTGTATCCGTACTGAATTTTTCCATGATTGACCGGTTCCGAGAATGCGCTCACTGAACCCATGCATTCAGATCAGTTCAAATTTCAGCAAATCTATTGCAACTGCCGTTAATCCTCCCTTGATATGCATTTGGAAAAAAAAAAGACTTATATTTTGTAGTTCAAGAAGTGCATTTGCTGCAGATCTGTTGAAATTTGCTTGTTAATTGTGCTACTGAAGACTGTCAGTGCACCGTTGTAATACCTTAGGTATCAAAGCTTTTAAGTGAACTTTTCCCTTGTCTGTTTTGTATTAGTGATGCATCTACTCGGTAATCCTACTGGAATGATGACAATGTCAAAAAATTCCTCTGAACTGCGCAAGTGCAAATTTTTCGAGACCCTTTGGATCTGAGTACTTGGAAAGATATCTTTTATCAGAGACTGATGTTTGTTGTGACATTCTTTGTTCCTCATTCTCCAAGAAATTCTTTGGCTCCACCTGTCGGCAATCAGCTTGATTTTCTAACTTATTCATCTTTCATCTTCCTTTCTAACTACAGCAATCTTGTTCGAAAAATCGTCGTAACACAATTTATAAATATCTCAACAAATCATTTACTATATTCTCAGTTGTTTACGTAAGACGTTACAGCCTCTTATGCTTACTTCAAGCTATTTTTTTCTTCGGCTCTATATTTTTCATCTAGAGACACCTCACAGTTCATGAGAAGAATGTTCCTGTGATTAGATCGGTGTATCAAATAGTTACCATTTGCTTTGGCGAACATTTTTTGCCATAAAAAACCAGGTTGGTGTGGCCACTTGGTAGCGGCTGCACTATGAAAGGTTGATTCTAGATATACTCTTCGTATCTGCTGAATTATTCCTTAGTATAACATATGAGAGTTTGAAACTCTCAGTTTGTCAGATTTTGAAAGAAAATTTTCAACTATAAGCGGTTCAACAGTGGAAGGTGTTTTTCTTTTGTAGTAAGAATACTCATAAACATTGTGTTTACGAGCTCTTTGGCTATTTGCTGCGCTTTATTCATTGAGAATTTCATATTCGTTATTTCGCCCATAACTTCTTACAGAGAATCGCTCATTAAGTAAGAAAAGCAGAGTTTCATTGAAAAACTTCCTCCTAGTCATACAACTTTATTGAATTGTTTCGGTATCCTTCTTTTGTCATAGACTGTTCACATTTTTTCCAGTGCTGGGTGCCTGCACAATTCACCGGAGCTTGGGAGAAGTGAGTTCTAGCTCTCTGCTACTTTTCATTGTCTTCTTGGTCTATAAGGATTAGATAATAATGTTCAGATATGCGGAGACCTACTGCTTCATTAAGGGATCGTACTTCTTGCCAGACGACGAACATCCCAATGAGGACTTCATCGAAAGAGACAACGCTGTAAGGGTAGAATATGAGGTTATCGTTCTGTAAAATGATTATTTAGGTAATCGGTTACTACCAATGGGTACCGTTGATGTTGGCGTTGCAAGCTTTCATGTTCTATCTACCATGCATCGTATGGAAGGCCCTAAATAGCTCTACGGGTAAGATTTAGTAGCAAAATCACTTGCATGCTCTTTAGATCCACATTATGTTTTTATTTTGCAGGTATAAACGTCAAGGATGTTTTGGAAAATACAGCCAAGGTCAAGAAGAACGTCACAGTGAAAGAGCGAGAAAATCAGGTAAATTTTCATTGGTCTTACAAAGAGTTATGCTGTGAAAAATAAAATTTAGGTCTTCAAAGCTGCTGTTCACTTACAAGAGGCGCTTGAGTTGCAGAGAGAGTTGAAACAAGGTTTGCTTTGTTGCATTCAAATTTTCCAGACCTGAGATTTTGTAGGAAATCTGTTTCGCTAGAGAAATTATATTTTCAATTTTGTACTGTCGATAAAGCAGCGGTTAACTTTTGTAGTGAAGTTCAATTCTGAAGCGTGGGCTATTGAAGTCAAAAAATACAAAAACTATCACTATTGTAATAATTGTATTAAAAAAATGTTTCCTCATAAACAACATGTGCTCCCCAAGGTGCATAAAACTATAGTAGATACAACAGATTTCAAGTATTTCTCTAAATCTCTATTCTATTTTCATCTTAGAAGCTGGAATGATGTCAAAAATGCGAAAATCTGGTTCCTATCTCTCCGCCGTCTACGTATTTACTAAATTCTTATACGTCTTCAATATCTTCGCTCAGGTAAGTAGACACAGCTTTTCTAAGAAAATTCCGAATTGTTCACTGAATTGAGAAGTTCAGTTCGCTATCTTCTCCGCATTTCTCGGCACTAACAATACATTCTGGGGATGGGAGATTTTCCGCGACATCTGGAGCGGTCGTGAATGGAATGTGACCGGTCATTTTCCAAGAGTAACCATGTGCGATTTTACGGTAAGTATTTTAATATCAATTTTTCAGTAGAAAAAAATTTATTTACTCGTTTTAGGTTCGTGTTCTTGGTGCATTGCATCGCTGGACTGTTCAGTGTGTACTGATGATCAATATGTTCACTGAGAAAATCTACGTTTTCTTGTGGTAAGATAGTAACCAAAAACACGTTGAGTAGATTTTTATAGGGTTTTCTTTTCTAGGTTTTGGTTTATACTTGTTGGTGTGCTTTCGGTGATCTCGCTCGTTTACTGGTTGGTCGCTTTAGCTGGCAAGAACTTCCAGCGCGGCTTCGTCACCAAGTGGGTCCCCTTTTTACATAGCTGTTTAGAGCAGTTAAATTGTTGATATCTTAATATCTTCTATGTCAGGTACCTTCGATGCATGGGTGAGATCAGCGAGCCGCCATCGCGGATGGAGGAGGAAAAAGTGGGCGGATTTGTCCGCAACTATCTCACCTCCGACGGTGTTTTCCTTCTCCGACTCATACAAGTAAGGGAAACTCTGTATAGACTAGTAGCTGATAGTTTTAGAGTGTCTTTAGTACCACTTTTGCAGACAACATTTGCACGCAAATGAATTAGGAGCAACTTGAAGATTTGCGGTTTGCGGCCATATTGCGCGCGCGAATCGCCGGCATTACAAGCGTTCTTTTTACGCGCAAATGTTGTTAGGAGATGTCGGCAAGATAGGGACGCTATGATTACCGCCTTGTTAATATTTTTGTTCTTTCCAGACTAATGGTGGTGACATGCTAGCAGGAGAGATCATCGCTGCCATGTTCCGTCAGTACAACGAACGCAGAAAGGCCCCAATGTCCGAAGACTCGTTCGGCGACTCTCCTGACACCACCGCTACCTTGCCACGGTAGATTCCTGAATCTACCACCTCTTTTTTCGCTAGGTGAAGCCCTGTAGCGAGTAAATTCGTCCGACGAGCTTCAAATTTATCTCGTGATCGTGTCTTTTCCAGTACATGTATAAGCTCTTTGCATCATATGCGATTCATCACTGCGCCACATTCCTGTGTTCACGAGACAACAAATTCTTGTGTTATATTATTGTGATATGTGTGTCCTCACCGAAGATTCATTCGCTACATAGATTTATAGAATAAATGCCTTGCCCATTATCTAGCGATGGTTAGGATAATCATCTTTTTTCTTCATGGAGAGGAATTACTTTCTCATGCTGTAAAGCTGTCTGAAGCTTGTTGTATTCCCGTATCGGAAATCTCAATGGGAATACCTTGTTGGAGATCTCAGTAAGAATCGGCTTATAAGTCTTCCATTTTGCTAGGTAACTCCCATCCTCGTAAGCATCAAAACTTAATTTATTTAGAAGAAGACAATATACGTGAACGACGTTCACAAACTCATGATCTATGACGAAGATGTCTATGAAGGATAAGACAAGCCAAAAGGACAAGGTGAGGCTAAGACGTGGTGCCCAATTGTCATGGGATGCGTACCGCCATAAAGCCAAAAAGGCGGACTCTTAATCCCCTTTCGCTATCCACAAGAGTTTTTAGGCAAGTACCGTCCTTCGCAGTTTCGATACATACCGTATGTTGTAGAAGAGAATGGCAAGTAAAGGTTAGCGCAAAAGTATTATTGGTTGAGCAGGTGCGAACTTGGAGCGTGCGTAAATACTACTGCATGACGAAGGTGCAGAAGCAGCATTAGTTGAGCAGGCGCGAAGGCTGCGCGCGTGTATCCTAACCGTTGTAATTCCTGCGCCTTATGCTCTGCGGCTAATGAAGCCGCGTTATCACCCGAAGATATTGCGCCTTCGTTATGCAGCAGCCCATATCTTCACCGTTGTAGACTCTGCTTCTGGCGCGCTCTGCGGCTAATGATACCGCGTTCGCGTCCCTAGTTACCGGTGATGCAGAAAAATTTTTGTGGGTCGAAGTTAATCCCCACAACTGCTCACATGATGCTAACCGGACCACAGCGCGCGTAGAGGAATTCACTCTTGGGTCAAGTGACGCCATCCGCAGCCAATTTTGACTCGACAGTGGGAGTTTTTTCTCGATAGGAGCAACGGAAGTTTAGGCATGAAAGAAAGCATTATGTAGAAGTCATGGAACAGGTGAACATATCCAGTTGGATCTTGACTCTGTCACAACCATAATTTGCGCACCATTACGCAAGTCAGGGTACAATCAGGCGTTTACCCGATACCCATCATAATGCTGTCCTCATTGCCTTTTAATAGGCAGCGACGATATCGGCAATCATCTCACAGTTCAACAAAAGCCAAAAACAACCCTTATAGTACAGTCTTTTTCAACCCGGTGGAACCATTCCAAGTGGAGCAGCGCGTCCGCGTTGCCACCGCAGCGAGATAGACTAAAATGAAGAGACACAGACTGCAAAGGGCGCGAATCGTTGCGAAGCGCTCCCGCCAGTCCAATCTAATCTAATACTACGTAATATATAACGAATTCGTTGTTTACCCATTAACCCTCTGATAGTTGGATTATGGCAAACGAGGAGGGCGCAGACGTAAAAATTATGATGAAATACACTGATCTTTGGAATTGGATTGCTGCCATTAGCGGTGAGTAAGTCAGTTGGCACGATGCCAGATTTTCGTAAGCCTTTGGAACGGTGCCAAATTTCGTAAGTATGGGCAACTGAAACAACACACATGCATAACGGCATGTTTCGGGCGTGTTTTCGATCGATATCGTCATTATTTTTCACGTCTGCAGTTTTGACCATCCTAGGAACTGTTCTAATTTCCACGTTCATTCTAGAATTTCTTCCAGTAACTGTTGTTCTGGATTCTTCTCATTCGAGAATATCTTAATAAGAGATTGTCATCGCCGATGATTTGGTTTCTAAGGAGAGGGGAATCTAATCTGACCGGATCTTTGATATTTGCTTCTAATAAGATTGTTATCGCCGAAAACTTGTTTTCTATGGAGAGGGTAATCTTGAGGTAGAAATTTGCCAAGCGTACTCCCGGTAACATCGGAGCTAAAACTGATCGTGAGTTCATTACAAATCCGACTCTTCTGTGTGAGGTGTTTAGTATCTTGAACACTCAGTGAGAGAGATTTTACTCCAAATATGACATCCGCCTGTAGGTACAAATAGCAGATACAAATGAGCAGATGTAACGGAACGTCTGAAAGAACTAACATAACAAACGAAAGATGAGTGAGGAATTTTGTTTTTATTTTACTGAGATCTGAGATGAGTGATATTTAGGCCCTGTATTCTCTGCAGGTTTGCTGTGCAAGAGAGGAAAACTTGTCACCGTTTTGGTATACAAAAGTCTGTTGAAACCCGATCGAGCAGAGAAACAGATTTTTGCATGTTGGGGCTGTTTTTATAATTTTTAAACGGTCTTCAAGCGGCACGTAGGGCATGAACTGTCTTTTAGATAGATAATATTGGTTTGTAAGCGGCACGTAGGGCAACCCGATCGGGCAGGGAAACAGATTTTTTTAATGTTTGGGGCAGTTCTCGTAATTTTTGAACGGTCTTCAAGCGGCACGTAGGGAATAAGCTTTCTTTTTGAATAGTTACTATCGGTCTGTAAGCGGCACGTAGGGCAACCCGATCGGGCAGGGAAACAGATTTTTTTAATGTTTGGGGCAGTTCTCGTAATTTTTGAACGGTCTTCAAGCGGCACGTAGGGAATAAGCTTTCTTTTTGAATAGTTACTATCGGTCTGTAAGCGGCACGTAGGGCAACCCGATCGGGCAGGGAAACAGATTTTTTTGATGTTTGGGGCAGTTCTTGTAATTTTTTCGGTCTTCAAGCGGCACGTAGGGAATAAACTTTATTTTTGAATAGTTACTATCGGTCTGTAAGCGGCACGTAGGGCAACCCGATCGGGCAGGGAAACAGATTTTTGTATGTTTGGGGCAGTTCTTATAATTTTCAAACGGTCTTTAAGCGGCACATAGGGAATAAACCTTCTTTTTGAATAGTTACTATCGGTCTGTAAGCGGCACGTAGGGCAACCCGATCGGGCAGGGAAACAGATTTTTGAATGTTTGGGGCGGTCCTTATAATTCTTAAACGGTCTTCAAGCGGCACGTAGGGCAATTTGATCGGACAGGGAAAGAAATTTCAAGTACGTTTGTGCAGTTCTTATGATTGACGGTCTTTAGGTGGCTCCCTTTTGTAGTAAAGCTTCATATTCCTTCAGCGAAAAAATAAGGATTCTTTAGCAAAGTTCTTAGACGATTGATTTCGTTGCTGTCGAAATTGATTCTGAGAGAAAAGTGTTTTTTGTAGTACACTAATTCTTATGGTGTATTTCTACTTCCAAAACGATAGATGTTCTGCTACTTAACGATCTTTTATGGAACTTGTTGAGAAGAACTGAAAGAGCAAATTCTCTTAGAAATGTGGGGGGGGGGGGTATCTGAATGTTTTTGTGAGGAGGGGAATTGCATAAAGAGGGTGTAAACTAGATAAGAATAATATCATGCATGGTTGTAGCAGGAATTTCGAGAAATGCTGAATGATTTGTGGAGATTATCGCTTCTTCGAGCAGTTATCCTTTTGTGGAATCCTTTTCGCAAAAATGTTCTCAGGAAAAGAACAGAAAACTTATTCAGAAATATTTTTAGTCACAACTAAGCCCTTATATTGTATCTGCCCTGACCCACTTGCTAGCGACCCGTAGGGTCGCTAGTCTAATATATAAAGAATCGTAAGCGCAATTCAAAAATGTGCACATAGCGGGAAACTGCGGCGCGGTCAAGCGAACGCTGCTGCCAATAGCACCTTTAGATTGCTGGTTCAGTTTCAGCCTAAATTGAGTTGGAACTTACCATAGTCATCATATCGGTGAACGTCTGGCAGACGATTTCAAAATTGAAGTGGAGCAGGCTGGTTGCCATAGAGCACGGCACCTAAGTCTATGTTAAGAGACGGCCCTAACTTCGTGTTCCTGCCCAAGGTGAATGGTGCTGAGGTCTGAGGGTGCGTTGATTTATTGCAACCGGCGTGCTCCTGTTTAAACAACCTAGGACCACAAAGTGGACCCTCTAAAAACGTGCAACTGCAGTATGTCTTGGCGGATGCAACTTACACGGTCAATAAAAGGATGAATACAGTCGAATCATTTTGTATGATCATGTGTGACATTACATACACCGTCCCCCTTGGCGTTCCCATCCTGGATTCTTGGAGGGGACAACCCTTTATGCAGATGTCTTCAGAGTGTTTCCAACGTTTTCTTTCCTTTTTAGGTACTATTCACTTCATAGTGATGTAAGCGATAGCAATCGCTCAGTCTCGTGCGTTTTGCGATTGCAAATCCAGGACGAGGACGCCAAAGATGGACGGTGTGTGCGGGTGCACACATGATCATATGAAATGATTTGACTGTGAAGCGAACTACCTAATTCTGCAAAGCTTTACTCAGCCATCTCACGCTTATGGTTATTAATACTATTGCCATCAGTTTCGTTTCGCTTTCAAATCGAGAACATCTGTTCCTAGCAGTAGACTAGTTTTTATACAAACCGGTTGATAGCACTTGACGAGTTTGAATGAGTAGTGCAGAGGAAACATATTACAGTTCAAGATTGATATATAATGGCTTAGTGGTGGTTTCAAACTCGCTTGCAGTTGCACTATGAATTGTGTCCTAAATCATAACATTGTCGTTACGAATGTATGCATAATGGTTGTTGGCAAAAACTTGCAGAGATAAGATGAAGCTCAGGAACACCTTGCAGGTCAAAAAATATCACGTGAATATGCATTTGAAGTAATTCCAACGTTTGCATAAATTGTATCTGGGCCGCGAATTTTGGATAATATAGTGATGCAATTAAACATTTGGAACATCATTTTGTAACAAGCTGATACCGCCAAAGATTCGCAGGCTTTTTCAAATAGATTCGCCTACTAAAGTACTGTTTTTCTTATTTTGAAACCAAGCATGTGTAATTCAATATGTGTACTGCACAACGCGCGCAGCGAGAACTTGCGAATGTTTTTTTTTTCACGACTTGTGCCTTGCAAGTTGTCAAATTGTGGAAAATCCTTCTTGTTTTCTCCACCTTTTGAACGTCAATTAGCAAAATAAAGTTGAATAGATATCATTCAAAAGTTTATCAGAATAGTTTTCTTGTTGCTGTTTGTAAGCAGTCGTGAGGTTCCGCGCATGATGTGCAGTTTCACTGAGTTACAACAAGTGACGACTCCACCGTAGATAAATACTGTTCATTACGTCTTGTAACATTCGCAAACTCTCGTAGTAACAACAATTTATTACAGAACCCATCAGAATAATTCCGAATCATTATCGTTGAGATCATATATCAATTCTTCAATCCTATAACATGACTGTTGCTATCATGAATGTCGCAGCAAAAGCGATAATGACGTCGGCATCGAAATGGAGCGTTGCTCGCAAATTGTGCATAAGCTGATGCTGGTGACAGAGTCGTGACATTGTTGACGTGATGGTGCTATAGAACTTGGTGCTGTCTGTGAAATTAGCAAATCGTAGACATCGGTAGATAGTTGGGGGTCGTTGAGTATCGCAATGCTCATATCTGAAATAGGAAATTTTTAGTTTGAAATGAAACTGCCAGAAAAAAAACCTGACGAAATTATACGAAGTATACGTGGCTAAATCATTGGTATATACGAAAGCAAAGATAGATGGATCGAAAATTTGAAGTCTACCAAAAGTTATTTTATCATATGAAATAGCCGGAGCAAGTCAAACAAGTAGTTTATCACCTCGGCACGAAAATCATGATAGCAAATGAGCAAACTTCTCGTACTTCCTAAGTACTGTCAACGAATAAAACCGTAAATATTTACTAAGACGTGTCTGGCTGGATGACCGTCTCCACAAGTGTACCTGGTCGTACCTTAAAGGCGTATACTTGCTTAGACAATGACGTGATTACAAACGTCCTATTTTTCTGTCTTTTTACAACTTTGCGAGAATAACGCAAAAATACTGAACTCGCAAGAGCAAGGAAAAATAATTTTCGGTTGGAATTGTATGGGCCCGAAAAAAGCTTTGTTCAAACAACATACGAGGTAGAAATGAGTGCCACTAATTCATGCACCGTCAAGAAATAGAAATGAGCAGGAGGAGTAGCAAATAGAAGTGAAAAAATAGAAGTGCAAGGTATTTTGTAGCATCACGAGAGAATTCACATTTTAGCTTCTGGCTTCCACGTCAAGATTTGTAAAATACGATTAGATTTGTCTGCAAGTATTTATAGGCCCAAGTATAAGAGGAAAAAATAGAAGTGCAATATATTTTGTAATACCGCGAGATATTTCACATTCTATTTCAATTTATCCCATGAACTGAATATCCTAATTAGACACCCCCATAATTTCGGAAATTCCTACGCTGAGATCGTGGTTGTGGAACTGTGCCAAATATGGAACAATGCCTAATGCATTACTAAGAAATGAAAATATTAGTTCAGTGACTAAATGCTGCGTGAAGTATACACATTCATAAGGTAAACGTTGCTACATTTCGGTCAAGCGTGACAGTGCTAATTAAGCTTCGTACACATACATAACTAGTTTAAACGTTGTTACCAGGTGGTGAAAGGTGAGCAGACTAGGTTGCATTTAGGTTACGGTAAGAATAAAGCTTTGATTTGTGCAATTTTTTGGATCAAATTTCAAAATAATTTTGCAGGTGTAGTAATTTATTACCCCAAAAATTTCAAAACGCTAGACTTGGAAAAGTAGCGAAAATTGGCTGCAAGTCCGTTTACATCTCATTACAAGTAGTCTTATATCCTCTGACCCTCTACCCCTGTCCCACGAGTACCAGAAAACCTCGGACGTACGCAGGCTGACTAAGATCCGAACAGGTTTGAGAAATTAAAGAAAAAACTCTCTGCAAATGAGAACTAAACAGCTTGGGTGACTTCCTGATTTTGTGAGTGTAGCCAGAAAATGTTGTGTCATCCGCGGCGAAAGCGAAAAATCCGATAGTGAAACGAATGGAACGGTAAAGCCGTTATGACTTCATTGAGGTTTTATCGCTTATCTCTGATGGTGTCGTAATTAACGAGAAAACATGCGAAAGAAGGCCACTTGAGCGGAACCTGTACATAAATGGAACGTTTTCGCTCCAGAGAAGTTGCGCTGCATCGTCGTCGCCACTATCGCAACGAACGATGTTCCTTGGTCGAAAGGACAGCCGCGGGCCGCGATTACCTGTGCGAATGCAGAAGTGTCTGCGAAAGTGAATGGGGTCGGTCCAGGACGGTCAAGATGCTCTGGGAGACCTCGGCCGAGCAAAACTCGACCACACCTTATAAGCACTTTCCTCTTGCGTTTTCACTTATGCAAATAAAGGCTACAAGCAACATGGCCAAATAGGGAAGAGTACCATTGTCTGTGGTGTCTGGGGGAGGCGATTCCTGTTCGGACGACGGAAAAAAACGATTACATAACCCCGGCGCTTTGAAACCTGTCCGGCGAGCTGACCAACACCGTTCCTTGGGAACACTGGATGAGTGTCTGAGTGCATGACTTTGACGATAAATATAGCGCTCTCTTTGCACAGGTCCTTTTGACACTCGCGCCAGCAACAAACATCCGCGGTGAGTCAGGTGGGATGACGTGTGATGTGCGTTTCGGTAGCTTTTCATAGTATACGTGTTCTTGTCGTTTATTGAGATCGTCATAGTAATCAAACACCAGAAAATATAGAGTAAAAGGTGTTATTTTCAGGGGCCAAGGAACAGATGGATTGCACTACAACTAAGACCACAACATATAATCAATCATTTGCAAAATGTTTTTGAAAAGCTGCCATTGAAATGAGGCTACGCAAAACCATATAGAGTTTACGAAAAAAAACTGAAGCAAATTATGCCTTTTCAGATGCATCAAATCGAGTTTTTGAAATTTAAAGCAGGACTATGTAAGCTATGTAAAACAGCTTGAATTCGGCTAGATATCAAGAAAGATCGAATGCAGTCAGTTGCCTAAGACGGCAAAAAAATCTTTTGTGCTCTTTTTAGATATCTGACTTGAGTCAAGGCAAAACAATTCTTTTGCAATCGGTATGTGAAACACACACATCGAAACGGGTTCAGTGTTCGAATAGAAGAAATGTCGCAAACAGACACAAATAGGCAACAAACAGATGAGAAATGCTCTATATAAAGGTAAATCTATGTCAGATATGGGGTCAAGACACGATTTACACACCAGCCTTGTTAGTGTAAAGTATGTTTTGCAAAATAACCAATAACCATTAGATTATGGTAATGTTACCGTAGAATAACTTCGAAGTTACAGTACTTGCAGAGAAGTTCTGGATGTTTCTGCGCCTGCTGAATGAAATATGAAAACGAAATAATTCGAGCAGCGCTTAAGTAGCCGAGTGTTGTAACAAAACGCCTTTCATTGTTTCTATTGTGTAACTGCAGCGACCTAATGCGGGAACGTAGCCAAACGGTCTCGTGTTGATGGTTGAAAAATTTACGCACTTGAGAAGAAGTTTTTGGACATTGGAATGTTGGTCTTCACTGTCTTTAAGTCTAGGCAAAGGTCTAGTCAGACGACGAAAAGGTTAACTATGATTTTAAACACCTGTTTACTTCAATATTTGAGAGGTAATAACTAGTACCACAGCGCCTCGATGATCATCATAGTGCTAGGGATCAAAATTCTGTACGTGTGAAAAACACACTCCAAAGTCTTTTTTCTACCATCATTTTTAGCACTTACAACATCACATCTAAACATTCCAAGCTCAGCGCTTAAACGTCTGTTTTTTGCTCATTAACAACGTCATTCAAAGCGGATGACGACGCTATTTCCGTGCCCATTTACGCTATATTTGGAACGATCTCTGCACAGCCAAATGAAGTGTTTACGCACTGCTGTTTCTTGTCTGTGTAAATGCGAAATATTGACTTTGAAGTGGAGAAAAGATCTGACTTTGAAGTGGTGAAAAGAACAATTCGCTGAATTTGGCTTCTGGCCATATAGGCCATGTGAGCAGACATCCTCACCAAATAATTTGTTTGGGAAATTCTGCGATTCTCGTTGAGAGATTGTAATAATGAATTACACGACAATGCCCAAATAACAGGTATATTATTTTCCATTTTGGGTCTTTCAAATTCAAGTTTTATTTGATAGGCTCACTTTCTTACCTTAAAGGTAAGCACCTAGCTCCAACCGAAGGGACCTGCTATTTTGAGGAGAGCCCCATAGATTTTGCGAAGTAGTTTGTGGCCAGCATTGTTCACATTCTCAGGTTATACACGTTTTGAAAAGTAATCGCCGACTTCTTTCCAAACGTGGTATTTGACGCACATACCAACACAATTAGCCTAATGCAGAAACCGCAAGTATGCAGTAAACTGTTGAACTGATTGTTAACAGAAATCATGTCTGTCAAGCATTTCTGAAATGTCTGAGCAATTTCCAGTTAACATACACAAAACGTCGGAACAGAGGGCGCAAGTACATAAATATCAAATTCTTCTCTGCTCATTTCCGCAAGAAGTTTGTATTTTTTGCAAGTGATTTTATCGTAAATAGTTTTTGCATCATTCTGCTTGTGATTTTTTTCAGGTCTAGAGAAGCTTTACAAGTGTGAGATATCATGACCTCGACCTCACTGAAGACGTTTTTTTTTTTCAAATGTATCTCGAATAGGGATCTGCCATCCGTACGGTATGGCAAAGCAAGACAAGTTTTCTTGAACTTTCTAACGATCCGCCTTCGATCAAGGTAACACATGCTATTGACACAACTTTATGATGAAGTAAGGCAATAGAGATCCAATCTGCTTCTGAAATGGGTAGAAAAAAAGGCGGAAATCTCTTCAAACAGAGCAATCTTCTAAAGAAGACTGCTACGCATTTACACTGTATAAAAATGATATCAAACGGTGAAAGATAGTGAAAAGTACATGCGAATTTCACACACCAACACTGTTAATTCTCATGTTATACAGGTGAATGGAAAGTTTTGAAGCTATAAATGGAGATGAAATTGTACGAAATTAGTAGCTTGATACTAACACTAAGATGTCGAAGATTACAGCCTGCGATTGTGTTGCAAAAATAGCATTCCCGAGCGAGTTGGACAGTCTCGTAAGGCGAAATTTTTTGGCAACCTCATTTTTGTTGATGTTCGGATAAAAGTGCATTTCTTTGCTAGTGCAGCATGTTAATGCACTGACATCATCATACTTCGTCGTTTTTTCTGATCAGCCAGGATTGATCGCATTGTCTCGCAACGATAGTCAACGACCGTGTCCGATCTGCAGCATAACATCGCGGATATCTGCGAGAAACGCGACGAACTCTGCAAATAAATTCTGCAGCTGATAAACAAAAAGAACACTCAGAATGATAAAGGAAACACAAGGTCACCATCGAAATGAATTTTAGGAAGGAAAAATGGAAATAAAAGAACAGAATTTTTTGCCTTTTTCCGTTATGAAGTGTTGGCCGATTGCCGACACTCATGGTTTCAGGTAGTGAAGGCAACCATAAACAAAGACAATTTTGTAAATGTTGAAAGTTTGTTGATAAATTAGAACATGATTTTTTCCTACAATCGTGTGTACAGTAGTTGCCAGATCTAATCTCACTCCCACACCAAGAATTCTTCAAATTTCATTGATGTGAAAATGAATGGCCAGATGATTAATTAAGTAGCCTTTGCTCTTTTGATTTATTCTTTGGAGACTGTGGCTATGAAAACGCGGAAAAAACAAAGAGGCATTGTTTTCCTAATCTACGCTTAGTGATAGATCATAAATGATAGCAAGATGATGCACGATAAAGGTTACTAAAGCCTGTAAAATTATTCCTATAATTTGAGACATAAACGAAAAAGAGACTTTTTAACAGATGTTTCATGCGCGAATTAAAACTAGATTTTGATTGTGATGTGATGTCTTATCCGCTAAGCGGACAAAGTGTTGTCTTGCGTCTCGTCTGGGGAAGGAGACAAGAAAGATAGAGGACTAGAGGAGCAAAGGATTAAAAGGGAAATTTTCTAGATGCGCAAGCTGTTAGAATCCACCAATGCTTCTCAAATTCCCTTGTTAAAGAAACCGCCACGTTTGAGCTGCCTTGTCTCCCCTCTATCCGGATTGGTGTTGATACAGCGTCTCGATTCTAGTATTTTTCAAGTCCAAAATTGCCAAAAGTGCAGAGTGCCTCTCACAAGATGCGTCATGCTGGCGTGTGCGCATCCCGTGCTCGGCACAGTGCCAGCAGGACGCAAACGATGCAAGTCGCATGCAACAGCATGCCATCGTTCTGCCACTGCATGCGATGACGCGCCGTCCCGCATCGCCGACAACTTTAATAGCAGTCTGATATCTATTTCTGTCTTCTAAACTTTTTTGAACTCCGTTCGTCCATACGACGTTACTAGATGTCACTGTGTCGAAAGTGATGCGTTTCATACGTTCTCAAAAACTTGCCTCTCCCTATCGCTATCGATTAGTATTCTATCCAGCAAGTCAAACTTTACGTTAGTGTGACATTAACTGCTCATTCGTCAGATTCACAACTCCTATCCTCAATGAACCAAGAATCTGATTTGATACGTAACGCATAAGTTTCTAATATAAGCCGTTGGGTGTCGCGCATAGTTCACGCGAGTTCGCCGCCTTTCGATTCTCCCGACGAGACAACTGTTACGAGTCCATTGCATGTCGATGGCATTGCATTTCGATTGTGATAGTTAGCCACGATTAGTCGTGTCGGAAAACCACAATCGAAATGCAGAGATCGGCATGCAATGAACTCGTAACAGGTGTCTGGAGAATCGCTAAGCGATGAAATCGCGTGAACTATGCCCGAGGCCTTATGGAGCTGAGACAAGAAACGTTTCAGCGTGCGGAACAAAAGTTTTAGTACGAATAAAAGCTGTGTTTACAGTCATGCTGGCAGAGCACCAGTACAAGACCGCTGCAGGATGCTACGAGATATTGCGGGCAGGACGAGTATAAAATGATGTACCAGCCCTATGCTGCCACTGTGCTACACTAATGGGGTATCGCCGACCTGTATTCGATTTTGCATGGACTCTGCAAGAAAAAAATCTTACTTGTGTCCGATAATGTCGAACGAAAACCATGAGCAGTATAGGAAGATAAAATGTGGAGAAGTGAACGATGAAAACTGCAACCTGGAAATAGTGAAAAATGTTATACAAGGAAATCTTCTTCAAGACAGTTATGTTCAATACTGCAACCTGGAAATAGTGACTTAGCAAAATAGAGAAACAAAATAAATTTTCAAAGCGTTTGAGAACTAAGGAGCACCAAAAGTATTGGATCATACCTCATACGTCGCATTCAAGAAGTTTTGTAGCATATGATCGCCAGTCTGGCTTCCCGTAATGATATGAAATTCAAAATCAACTTCAATAAGTTGAAAGAAAAATGCTGTTCTCCAGAAGACATCAAGAATAGCGACCAAAAGCATCACTCGTGGTAGCGCTCTAAAAAATGTGCTGTTATTTTACCATCTCCCAGATTCGTGCTAGCCTGTTCCACGTCATCAACCAGAGAGCGTTTGCCTGATACCTCAGTTATTGCCGACTATTTGCTCTCATAGACAGGCATCTCTTTCATGTTAGCCATTACAAAACTAGACAGGTAGCACGAATCTGAGAATGAAACTGAAAGTTTGAACTACTTGACTTACATGCTCATTGACATTGGAAATCGTGGTTCGAACCCATTCTTGGACTCTGTCGGGAACAATGCTATCAAAAGCAATGTCACCGCAAGCAGGGATGGACAGAGGAGAAGACATAGTCTGTAAACGCAAAAGAGTAGCTCTTTTCTGCAGTTCAGCACGCTTTCTTCAAACACTTCTAATTTTGGATCTTCCTACCAGCACTGCAGCTACTACACTATCATTCCAGGAAAATCAACAAAATTCTTGCAGTCGTCACCGCACTGATTGCGATCTATTTACAGAAGTAATAACTTCCTCAACGCAAACTGTCTCAAAAAAACGTGATTTGATGCTTCATCGAATGTTAAGTTTATGCCGGGCAAAAGCATCGCCCAACTTAATTAAGCGGGCGCGAACGCGGCACCCGGCAGCTATAGTTGACTGCACATAATCGCCCGGGCTGAATGCCCGCGAGTATGTCTCTCGCGGGCTAACATTGGCATTCGTGCGCACGAGTCATCATAGCGCCCGTATTCGGCAGCCGCGTTGCAGGCACGCTCGCTTGCGTTCAGCCTACAGCTACCCGGGCGATTTCGTAGTCGACTTTACCAATAAAGGCTAGTTCCCAGACGAAGGCGGTCCGGCGTACGAGCTGATGAAAGATGTTCGAATGCCGCGTTCGCACCCGCTTCGCAAAATGAACCGACCGCCTTCGTCAGGGACCAGCCTTCTACCAACCGTGTTCGCGCTCAAAGGTCACCCGTCTTTTTCCGGTAGTAGACAGTGTCATCTAAATAATCTTTTCCGACAAACGCCGTAAAGTCTTGCCTGCGCGGTAGACACGTAACCGGCCGCACTGCTGCAGCTATCTGCATACTGCTGTCCATTTTCTTGCGCTCGACAGTGTAGTGTCAAATTTGCGTTGCAGCAGTTGGAGTACATAGCGCACTGCGTATTCTACCCCGGATACTACAAGTAAGCCTAACACGCATGATAGGTCACGTAATGCCGCTTAGCATGTACTCCCTTCCTGCCTAAAGTTCTCTTATAATCATGACAACGGATTTTACTGCGGACTTTGCGCCTACATGAGCATAAAACGCTCATACAAGAAAACATCACCTTAACGCTCAGCTTATTCACCCCCAGTGTCTAAATATTATCATACGTAAGCAAAAACCATCCAACTAGAAATGGAAACCAAGAAAATGCGAAGTGGCGTGCGTGTCGCGCGCGGTCGAGCCATCGTCACGATTTTTCAAATGCTATATTGCTTTCTTTAGGCTGTGGCTGCCTGTGCTTTGGACACGCACATGTGACGCAGACCTTTGGTGCTGCGCATGCGCAGCTTCAGCCCTAGGCCCCGCACATACTTCAAGCGATTTTAGTGGGGAACGGAACTTAGGAACCCAAGCCTAATTAGCTCGATTCGGGGAGTGACTGCAAGATACAGTCATGCTTGCTATCTCCGACTGCTCCCTAGGACAAGGCGACAATCTAAGCCCCGCCCCCCTAAGAGCCTGTTTTGGAACCTGGCCAAGGAATGCTGAAAATCCCAATTGAACCTCAGGTCACTAAAACTGGCTCTTAGCCAAGAACCTTCAAAATGATCGTACAAAGGTGAACTTAAGTTCAAACGAAAAAGAAGAACTGTGCCGTCATTACTACATATCTACTGATTGAAATGATGGAACCCAACATTCTTCTTTTTTTGTTCAAAAGTTTATTTAAATGTCAACACACAAAACACTGGCTTAATATTAGAGAAATTGTCAGGCTTATCAAAAACAATTTGAGTGCTAATTTCAAATTGAACGGGCAAAAGACTAAGGAATCATTTGAGAAATGGCAGCTCAAAAACTTCTCAAGAAATAGTTCATTTAAGTGGTGAAATTCGGGCGAAAGACTAGAAAACCATTCAGGAAATGAAAAAGTGCTGAAATTCGGAGCCAGGAAACCATTCAAGATGACAGTTTAGAAGCTTATCAGAATAATAGCTTACTTGTGTTCAAATGTTTATTCAAAAGAATATGAAATTATTCAATGAATGAAAGTTGAAATTTTCAAAAGTATTTGTTTGTGTGCTGAAATTTGCGTGAGAAAAGAAAATCATTCAAGGATGACGGTTTAGAGGCTTCACTATTGATAATGCTGATCAAAGACAGTCTGTTGAAGGCAGACAACTCTGATGTGCGAAGAACATCCGCCAAAATGTAAGCAGAACCTTAACCTACGGCAAAAAAGGTTGGAAGAACAGTTTGAGGCGAAATTTTCCTGAGGAGCGTAAAGTATGAAAATTACTATTAATAATATCAATTTTTATTTTCATATCTGTCTTTTCAGGCAACTCTGATAGTTGTGATTACTGAATGTCATTTTTTTAAATGTCTTTTACCCGAATTTCACCGCATAAATAAATATTATTTTGAGAAGTTTCTAAACTGTCATTTCTTGATTGATTCTCCAGTTTTTTTGCCCGAATTTCAGCACTTAAATAAATGAATTTTTGAGAAGTTTTTGAAATGTCTTTTCTCAAATAATTTTCTAATCTTTTGCCCGGAATTAGCACTCAAATAAATTATTTTGGAAGTCTTCAGAGTTTCTTAAATAAATCTCAGTGTTTTGTCTAAACTTGACATTTGAATAAACTTTTGAACAACAATGAATGTTGTGTTCCATTAGTTTCAATCAACAGATACGTAATAATGACGACACAGCTTCTTCTCTTTCGTTTGAACCTAATTTACCTTCGTACGATCATTTTCAAGGTTCTTGGCTAAGAGCCAGTTTCAGTGAAATTCAATTGGGATTTTCAGCATTCCTTGGCCAGGTTCCAAAACAGGCTGTCAGGGGCGGGGCTTACAAGGGAAGGATACCAACATTAGTCGGCGATTGAAGATGAGAAGTACATCAGTAGACGCGTCCTTGAACGCTGATTCCAAATCTGCTTTCCTCTTTTGCGGAATAAGTTTCCGAAAGAAGTTGTGGGCGTTCAAATGTCCAAATTTGTCAAGGTTCAGGTGGTCTAAAATTGGCGAAAAACTGTACAAAAAAACTATAGAGTGGAAAATCATTTTTGTATCGAGTATATTGTTTGCAAGGAAGGAACAAAGTCGTTGGAAATTGCATAGGTGTTGTTTTAGAGCTTTCCACTGATTTTAAGCCACTCAGTGCTTGCCAATTCTGGACATTCAAGCGCTCATAACTTCTTTCGGAAACTTATTCCGCAAAAAAGGGAAGCAGATTTGAAATCAGCGTTCAAAGGCGCATCTAATGAACATCCCACCTTCAACTGCCAACTAATGCTGGTATCCTTCCCTTGTTAGATTGTCGCCATGTCCTAGGGAGCAATCGGAGAGCGAGCATGACTGTATCCTACTGCGGGTAATCCCCGAATCGAGTTAATTAGGATCGGGTTCCTAAGTTCCCTTACTGCATTTCAGTCGCTACGCGACTTGGCAATACTCCAGTTCCTTGTGAATCGTCGCAACCTCAATTTGAGCTCAGGAAATAGCACATTTTATCCATTCACTAAAACTGATTACACCAAGCATTTGTGGTCTGCGGGTGTTGGGTTTGAAGAGATATGGCAAATGGCCAAATCGTATGGCGACTGAAATCGCGAGAGGTATGCCCATCTTAGGTTTCGGACTGATTTCTATTGAGATCTGCGCGTTAGCGACATAAAACACATACCGAGTGCAATTTACTGAAACTGTTCTGACCTGCAAAAGACTGCACTCTCTGCTGGGAGGACCAGAGCTAACACGCGATGGTCAAATACTGTAGCTGCTGTCAGGAAAGGCACAATTACCAGGAACATCTTTGCAAATATATTTTCACAGTTGGTCGCGTAACTCTGGAATACAAACATTATCAAGTCACATAGTGACGTACTAATGAAGTTATTGCAAAAATTAAGCTAGAAAAAGTCCGAAAGTTTGCGAAAATAGCATAATAGGAGGGAGAGGAGATTGCTCGAAATGATGTTGGGGAGAGGGGATATCTCTCTAATAACCTCTCAGGGATTGGGTTAAGTTATAGGACCTCATTCTATTATAGCTTGAACAAAGGCTCGTTGTATCAATTCTTTGGACTATAATCTCAGACTTGCTTGTACACAGTCTGTTTCAATCGCAATGAATACGTTTGAACAGCACATCCGCCTCGCAAGACCTCTCGCGGCGTTCAAAAACGTTTGGCTTCAGCAGCCAAATCGGCCTTATCGATTGGGGAGCTGCGCCATTTGAATTTCGCGCCCAAAACCCACTGGACGCGGCATGTTCTATAGGTAGGTGCCAGAGTAAGCGAATATTTTGTTCAAGTTGGGGTCCCGCGCAGAACTGGCGTTACTAATCATTGTGGCACAACGCCAAGTTGGCATTATGCCACAATGATTAGTGATGCCAGTTCTGCGCGGGACCCCAACTTGAACAAAATATTCGCTTACTCTGGCACCTACCATCTCAGAGCATTGGGTCGTGCGGGCGGGCTGCGAAGTAGCCCTTCCGTGCGTGCGGGCAGCCTAATTATAAGGGTCATTCGAGCCCCCGTGCGAGCGCGCCGCATGAGTTTAGGCATGCGAGCGGGCAACCATGTCTTTTCTGTGGCAGCGCGTAAAGGAACGCTGCCCTGACGCGCAATTACGGACTGTTTCAAAAAGAAAAGGCACGGTAATTGATGCGCAGATCTTCTTAACTTTCTCCTTTGAGATTGTTTTACAACAAAAGCTTCTATACTTGAATCTTCTCTAGCTTATGTAGGACTTCTCTTATGCTGTATTTGTCATCGTTTTGGATGCTATGCTGCAATAGTTTTATCGCCCTCTCATGCGTATTTCTTTTTCAATATTGATGGTAGAGCATTCTGGGATACTATGACCTCGTCTTTTTCCATGGTATTTTTGTTTGTTTGAGTTTTTTGTCCGTGTCATTCATTGATTGACCTTTGCCATAACTGACGTTTACCATAGAGACTTCGCACCTCAATTCGATGTGTGACATTCTGCCTACGCTCACTTGTGATAATCCGACGCTTTCTATAGATGGAACCCATAACATCGATTGCCACGAACACTCAGTTAAATTTTCTACTACCTCAAGATTCTATTGGACTACACGACAAGGTATGGTTCCTTGACTCGCTTGCCTTGATAATATGCCCAATTCTTTCAGCGGATACGAAGGTTAGGTGTGATAGCACGACGTTTTATTCGAAGTGGTCCTACGACATTAATCAGAAAACCCTTCATTTCTAGATCCTCAAGGATGTCTTTATTGGATCACACAACGAGGTATGATAGCAATCTTATTTGTTCCAATGAGATGCGCAATTACTTGCAGCAAAATACAAATGGATAAAGGCTGAAGATCGAAGCAAAGGTGATTCCTTATATCACTGTTGGCGTGCTGTGTTTGTTTGACAGTTTTATTTCTCAGAGCATGGAAAAAATAACTATTTTGGATGAAGGTTACCTTTAAGAAACGAGCGGAAACGCAGAATTTGAAGCAACCTTACGGACTATTGTTTTGTGTTATATTTGTATATAATATCAAATGTTATATGAGAGATTGTAACGCGCAGCATAGGAATTGACAGTTCGTCTTGTCTCTTATCTTGCTTTCTGTTCTTGTTCAGTTGTTAGTTTGTTCTTTTACAGGACAGTTATACATTCTTGCTTGCGCGATTCTGTCGAATTGTAATGTTATGATGTTTTGGTTTACAAAATAAACATTTAACGCATTAATGGAGTACATTCAAGCACCACACATCAACAAGCAACAAAAATAACCCCGAATAAGTGTCCAAAATTATCAACCCCCGTGCGTGCGGCAACCCACCGTCATGCGGGCGCGCTGCGATACCGCTACGGCCCGCAACACCGGCGCCCGCTCGCTGCGGCGTGGCAACCCGCCCGCACGGAGCGAATCCCTGAGATAGCGTTGACTTCCGGTATCGGGACGGCATGACAACTGCCGTTTTTCGATTAGAGCGCGATATCTACCAATCCTGCTGCGTCCTTCAACGGAGCTGCAATTCTACTTTTTCATGGCGCCATCTAGATCTACTTAACTGGCTCTTTATCTGTCTAAATCTACTTAACCTATTAATCTACTTAATGCCTGTTCGCCCTAACTTGGAGATTTCGTTGCGCATGTGATTTGGGACCCTGTCCTAGGGTATTGGAAGGATTCGTTGAAGACCGCTTCAAAGATGTAGTCTCATGTTCTTCATTCAGCTACTTGAGTTATATTGTTTTGAATTATTATTGTAATCATCGTATTGTAATCGAAATAATACGTTTTGAGTGTATGTTATGTTTAGTGGTTCAAAGTCTCCCCGAGTTTATTCTCACTACAAAAGGGTTGTAAGCAAAAGATTTAGGGACTGGTTGAACAGCATTCTCCATACTGAATTGAACCTGATTTTGGAAGATGACAGCGTTTACCCCACTTCTCTCCTTTTACATGCGTTTGGGTAACTTATTGAAATCGCTCTGGTAGTCCATAATCTTCCTAGAGTTTAGTTATTAAAGAATAATGATCGTGTGCGGTTAGAGCAATTAATGAATAGTCTTCAGATTCGAATCATTCTTCCACTAACGCACCCTTTCCAGGACACCAGTTAGCGGCCTCTAGTATGGTAGAAAATACGGTCTGGATGAAGATTTATTGTAGTCTTAGCCGCAATTTGACTGAATGAACTGCTCCTTGGGTAGCCCAAACAAGTACCCAAAAGAGAAAATTAGACAGCACTCAGATTTGCACTGACACTGCTTTCAAATTCATCACATCATTCAAGTCTATAGCCAGTTTGAACATATGGCAAGATTTCTTGTGTAATTGCACCCTTTTACTTGGTGAGGACAAGTAGATTCTAATGGTGGTATGTACATTGTGCCAGACTTTTATCGTGTGAGAGTAACTGTCTACATTTATCATCTCTGCAAATGAATACTCAAAAATCTTTCTTTTTTCTCGACACACAGTGAAGTCTTTTCTTAAGGAAAATAAAATTTACAAAAACAGTGCTATAATTTATTGAGAGTACTCGCCAAACGAGCACTGTACACATGTCATTGCTACTAAACTCAAGGACCCTGAAAAAAAGTGTTACGGTAGGATTATGGTACGAGGGTCAGGGTCTCCAATCTTTCCCCCTCCTGTTTTGCTTAGGCAAGCCGACGCAGAGTGTGTCGCACGCGGCGCTGCTGCGTGGAAAGCATCATGTTCTTGCGAAACCCCTACCTGCGAAAATACCATCATTTTCGTGATCAGCACGTCCAACAACCCCCCTATGCAAGGTTTTAGCGAATTCTGAGGTTTTGGCCCTATACTGTATAGCTACCGTAACCCCTCGAAAATGCCCCACCATGCAAAATAAACATCATTTAGTGATCAGCGGGTCGAATAGCCCCTCTAGACCAAATTTCAGGCGGATCTGAGACTTTGAACCCCACACCGTATACCTACCGCAACTCCACCATATGGCTCTATGGTGAGGAACGGATGTGATATTCGTGATCAGCGGGTCGAATAACCCCTCTGAACCAAATTTCAGGCGAATCCTTGATTTTGACCCCTTACCGTATACCTACCGTAACCCCACAAAAATGATCCTTTCATGCAAAATGAGTACGATTTTCGTGATCAGCATGTCAAATAACCCCTGTATGCAAAGTTTGGCAAAGGCCGGGATTTTTGATCGCCGTCGAATGTGATTTTTGGTGCTACTATATGCGAACTGGTATAGGTTTTACAGTTAACACTTTAGAGATTACATAAGTAAGGATACAAGAAAAGTAAGAGTTCAAAAACAATCCTAGGCCCGTATGCACTAACATTTTTGCGGCGAGGGGAGCGGCGTCCCCCGTTATGAAGGGACCGCGTGCGGACGCCGCTGCGGCTTTTTCATCATTGGGGACGCCGCTCCCCTCGCCGCAGGGATGTTAGTGCATGCGGCCCCTAGTTTTCATTCGAATGCGACAAACAGTTATCATTTTTTTCACAGATTGTAAGAGCAACAAATTGAGGACAGATAACGAAGAGTAACTTGTGTAAACAATTTTTGATGAAGTTTTAGTCACGTTATGAACATCACGGCAGTTCTAGATTTTTAAGGATGAGCCAAGTTTAAACGGAAGGCACGGCAACGTCCTTTGAGAAATTGGGTCTTTAAAGAACTCATGACTTTGAAACTTCGGAAAACTCAGTAACACAATGGAGTTGAAAATAAAGCTTAACACTATTTCATAAATGAAAACACATTCAAGATGCGCTCCCCCCCCCCCCCTAATCCGGCACTTGTCATGCCGTCCCGTTACCGGATATCGTCACGGGACGGCACGACAAGTGCCGGACGGTAGATATCGCGCTCTAATCGAAAAACGGCAGTTGTCATGCCGTCCGATACCGGAAGTCTATAGCGTTTTGTCGCCTTTTCCTGTTCTATAGTGAAGTAAGTGATTTCCATTTGTTGTTACAATGAGGATAGTGCCTATTCCGTTACATTGTACAGTCGAATGCAATGTAGATTACGTAAACTCACACTAAACAGGTTTAGGTATCGATCTATGGATATGGCGAAGATGACTATAGACTGGACGCTGAGAAGATTTTCGATAAGCTGATGTGCAACAATCTCCCATATGCTTTTTTGTAGGTAGACACCGTCTTCTTCAGCATTTAGAATAAACATAACCTCATCGCTTTCCTGCAATTTGCTCATCGTCAGAGTATAGTACGCAACAAAAATCACCTGAATGATGGTGACAGCTACCGAAAGAAAAAGCCATGTCACGCTCCATAAAATGTTTACAGCAACTAGTGTAGCGACGAGAAGTTTCAATCTGAAAAAAGGAACTTACGGCTGAAACAGCTGCAAAGTATGGAGGACTGACTTCATAACAGAGCTTCGCGTCAACTCTGGAACGATAGAGGCGAAGAGGAATACATTCAGAGGTAGGACAATACAGTAGAACACTATAAGACTGATGTTGGTGTAGACCGAGGTGTTCAATGCCAAAATGGGGAGATAATGAGCAGACCTAAAGAAGACGAAAATAATAGGCATGAGAATCTTCGAGTGATTGATGATGAGATGGTGCACAAATGTCAGAGCAGTATTTTGAGCTGTTGGATCGGTTCTAAAGCGAGTTTCATAGCAGATGTGATAGCTTACAGTCTGTCCCAATAGCGGGTTCCCTTTTCTGTGGTAATGAAAGAACACCCGCGTTACGAGGCATTTGTCTTGTTGGAAGGATCGCGGCGTTAAAGTCGCATGAACTATGCCCGAGGCCTAACGTACCGGGCAAACAGGCGATATCTCGCTATGCGTTTTGGCGATTTGCCAGATGTCGTCGGATTCGACTCTTGCAGACACAAGTGCATAGCGAATATAACTTTTGTGAATTGATAAACTGCCCTATTTTGGGCATATCAAAGCGCATACGTTGACAGTTGTAGACGATTGGCATTGCCAAAAATATTTCCAAAAAAGTAGTGGCTGGAATTTTGTGAGGCACAATACCTCGCCTGATTCCGAATTGCAACGATTGCCCGTAATTCTCGGCCCATTTTTGGTAAGCAAGATTTGATATGTAGCATAAGCTTACAGAGGCTACGCGTCTATGGCTACGGACTTAAATTCCACACAGTGGATTTGAGCATCTACCAAATCGCCAAATCGCGTAGCTACCGCGATTTGTGGGACCCCTCGGGGTATGAATACCGCGCCGGCAGCCGCTGCTAGCAGCCCGTAGCAGCCGCTGGCAGCCCGTAGCAGCCGCTGACAGCCCGCAGCAGCCGCCAGCAGCCCGTAGCTGCCGCTGGCCGCTTGTGTCATAGATGCTCAAAATCATCAAATTCTTACTACTTTGGTGCGCCTGCCCATGCTTTCCATCTCCCATGCTTCTTTCTTCCTACTGCGGCTAATGTGCAATTCCATTCTCACACATTACAGAGTTATTCAAAAAAAGCACAGGCCAAGGATCTGTTTTGAAGCAGAACCATACATAAAAAATAAACACTGCAGAAACTGGACGCATCCTAAGTCAGAACAGAACACCGCGAAGAAACTTTGGCGAAATATGGTTCGACTGCGAGAGGGCCATCAACAGGATAACCATATGTATGAGATCGAATTGCGACAACAGAAAGGAAAGAAGCGTGGAAGAACGTGGGTGGGCGCACTCAAAGTAGTAAGAATTTGATGATTTTGCGCTTCCATAACAAAAGCGGCCAGCGGCGGCTACGGGCTGCTGGCGGCTGCTGTAGGCTGCTAGGACTGCTGGCGGCTGCTACGGGCTGCCAGCGGCTGCTGGCGGCTGCTGTAGGCTGCTAGGACTGCTGGCGGCTGCTACGGGCTGCCAGCGGCTGCCAGCGGCTGCTACGGGCTGCTAGCGGCGGCTGCGGGCGCGGTATGAATGCGCCCTAAGGCCTCGCGCGTAGTTCATGCGATTTTACCGCCTCGCGATTTTCTCAACAATACTGTTACGAGTACACTGCATGCCAATCCTCCTGCATTTCGGTCGTGATAGTTTTCCAACAACTAATCGTGACTAACTAACACAGCCAAAATGCAAGGTGATCAACATGCAATGATTCGTAAGAGTTGTTTTATCGGGAGAATGCGAGGCGACGAAACCGGGGGGCGGGCGTTAGGTACCCAGCCGAGGTGCGGGCGTTAGGTTCCCAGCTATTAGTGGTATACACTAAGCCACGCCCCTTGGTTGCTTTAACAGCGGATACCTAACGATACACCGAACCACAGCTGCTGGAACAGCTCACCTTGCTCGCTAAAGCTCTGGCGCTTGCGACCCACATAAAAAAGATATTTGGAGGATATCAATAAAGAAAAATTGCGCGAATAAAAGCGCAAGTTTGTACAAGAGTTTTTTATTGCTTCTTTCTTTAACAATTTTAGAATCACAGAAATTTGGTGATGAAATTTGAAAAAAGGGTAAAGCTTTTATGAGCACTTCATAAAGTTTTGCGAAAGAGTTTGTGATAATCTGATCTAACCGATAATGTCAGCGTGAATTTCAAAAAAGTAAACTTTGTAGATTTCCAATAAACCAAAAGTGATTCTAATGAAGCAAAACGCACTTCCGGAGATGCCCCTGGCAACGAATTACAAGAATTATTCCTTAGCCTCAAGAGACTGCCTCAAATATATTTTTGACAATGGGAAGTGAAACGATTGGCAGAAAAGCTTCTACGAGAACTTGTCATCGGAACTTTATGGAGGAGTATGTGACCCATTAATTTATAGGTAGGGCACTAGATCTGTTCAAATCAATGAAAACTTTACGTTATGAAGCTATGCCAATTTCGGATGAGTGTGTGACAATAGAATGAAAAGAAAGAATAAAGAAACTTTACTGAGAGCAGTTATTGACAAAATCTTTCGCTTTTCGGTGAGTTACAAAAAATTCATAGCTTTAGTTAAATAAATTGATCATATTTTGGCTGTTATAAAAGAGAAGGAATATGAAACAGTTGCAATATGAAAGTCCTTCAAAAAAGCACTAAAGAAAACATAGGCACGATAGACTATATTATCAATAAAATTTTTATACGGGATGTAAAATCTCCCAAAATAAAGAAAAAATGTGTGTCAATGTAATGTCCCATAAATCTGTTGGCCCCAGCAATGACCGAATTTTGGTTTGTTGGAATTCTACAAAGTTTACTTTTTTGATATTCCCCTTGACATCATAGTTAGATCATATTATCACAATTTCTTTTGTAAAATTTTATGAAGTGATCATAAAAGGTTAACCCTGTTTTTAATTTTCATCACCGACATTCTGTGTTCTAAAATTGGTTAAAAAAAGAAGCAATAGAAAAAACCTTGTATACAAACTTGTGCTTTCATTCACGCAATATTTTTTTGATTTCCTCGAACTATCTTTTTTCTGTGGGTCACAAATGCCAACGCCTTGGCGAGCAAGTTGAGCTGTTCTAGCAGCTGTGACTCGGTGTATCGTTAGGTACCCGCTGTTAAAGCAACCAAGGGGCGTGGCATAGTGTATACCACTAATAGCTGGGTACCTAACGCCCGCACTTCGGCTGGGTACCTAACGCCAGGCACCCGACGAAACCGCCTAAATTATGTCCAAGACCTCACAATGGAACTCTGCGGGGTCGAAGTGGCAGTTTGAAAAATGGTCTATACCAATGGATAGAGCTTGAAACACTGATTTCAGATATACCTTCTATATCTGCGATGCATTATTCTGAGGAGAGTTATGAGCTTTTTTAATGCCAAATTTTCGTGCATCTCGAGTCGCAAAATCATGATAATTTCTAGACAAAAGTGTCCAGGCACAAGACCACCTTGTACATTGTAATTCTATTAAGGTTTTATCCGAACGTTTTCGAGTGTTATGCGAGTTGTTTATTCACAGGTCGCCATTTCTTTTCTATCACACTTCCATTATATATACAAGCTCATAACTCTTTCTAGAAGAACGCGTTGCAGATAGTGAAGGTATATTTGAGAACAGCGGTTTAAGTTCTATCCATCAGTGTACATCAACTTCCGAATCACTTCGACCAAGCGAACTTACCTTGTAAAACCCATCGCCACAAGCGCATTCTGAACTACAAAGACAGGCCTCATCGGCATGCAAATGTTGTATGTATTGTTCAGTTTTATTGTGCCGTAACAGGTTGGTATAGATGTATATATGTATGTATATGTTGTATATATATGTTGTATGTATTATTCATTCTGGAAGGAATGTGGCAAATCGCCAAATCTTGCGCCGACTGAAACCGCGCGAGGTATGCGCGGGTCTTATGTTTGGGCATGCCAGCCCTCTCAAGGACTCCTATTTGAGGTAAATCTTATTAGGCAACAGTGATACTCACTCATTTGTAGACGAATTATGGATTAGCAATTCAGCAACCCATTTGATAGAGTTCTCTTCAACACTCCATGATGTGCTTTGATCGCCGAACGAGTTGTTCATGCCCTCGTGGACACTACCGTTCGCAGAAAATGGGATTGCCCTGCAATGAACTGGATCAGTGTGTCGCGTTGCGAATCCATTATTTTAGTTGAAAAGTAGGCAGCATGGATTCATAGAGGACAACTAATGACGGAACTCCGAAAATTGTCTTGTTCGCAATTTCAATACTTTTTCTTCACTGCTCAGAAGAGCCTTCATTTTACCACTGAAAATTTTTTGCACAACTTGAATTCAATTTACAGTGGTGTGAATCGTAATATACAGGCGAGTGCCTTCAATCATGATTAAAAAAACGTAGAAGTATGGTTTCAGTGGTACCTCATATCAGTGGCGTACCGAAGGGGGAGCGTGGGGGGGGGGGGGGGGAGAATGGGTCGCGAAATTTTTGAAAGTTACTTACATGCGTTATAAAAATGTGCAAGTGACTTGTTTATTTTTGTAAACAATTAAAATAGTTTTTAAAATGTTTTAAAAATTCAAATTAGCTTTATAAAAAATTTTTTTCGGGGCGTGGCTGACGCCACGCCCCCTTTTTCAAAATTTTAGGGGTTGGGGGCCCGCTTTTTGATTTTTTTTGAAATTTTGAAAATTTTGAAAAGTACGCCTAAAATTTTTTCGGAGTGCGTGGCTAACGCCACGCACCTTCATTTGAAAAAATTTTTTGCCGCCCCCTCCCCCCCCCCCCCCCCCGAGCCGAAATCCTGGGTACGCCACTGCCTCATATGAATGGGTGACATTTCTCACAAAAAGTACATTTATCGCGAAAAATGTACAGAAGGAGGATCGATGGCTAAGAGCTCCGAAGGATTGCTACAATCTATGAGTCCAAATTCTTGTCTTGTTCGGTGATTGTGATGCCCATCACCTGACTGGCTTTGGCCAAGTAAATTATAGAGGATACTTTACCAGGCATTGCTGACTTTGTCTCTAACATCAAATTTGAGATATAAAAATTGCCTTGCAGAAGTGGGGAAAATCTTGGTTCACGAAAAGGTACCATCAAAGGAAGACAGATGAGGTATCAATTTTGTACCAAGATATGAAACGGAACAATAAAAACAAAAAAGAGAGAAGATTCAGACTGCAGATATGAATAAGCTTTAACAGAAACTAGAGAATATCGGAAAAACACAAAGCTAACTCAATGGGAATATCCTACCAAGCGTAAAGTGCACTTCAAAGTGACTTTTTTGTTATATGCGGTCGTCTATTCAGGATTATCTTGCTGAACTGGATAATTGTTCCACTGTGGCAGTTTTCAAGCACATATAAGGAAAGGACAATTGTCATTTGTCTAGCAGATTTGCATCGTATTTTTTCAAGTATGGGTGGAATTTACAAAAACACGCTCACAACGGAGTACATACGAGAAGGAATTTTTACATGAACTCCCGGATGAAGAGTATCAGGTTCAAGCCGGATGCCCAGGCAACTAGAACTTGCCGTGAGATCATGATAATATTCGTATACCATAGGGTATTACTCAAAATCGAAGACGGAACACGATTTTCATAAAGCAGGAGAAATGCCACTGTCGGACTGGAATGTGCCACAATGGTTTTTCCTGATGTATCGCTCTGCTTATGTATTAAATCAGCAGTGAATCAGCTTCAGAGAGAACTAGCATTTCAACGCAAATCTCATTCCACTTGTCAAGCTTTTTTGACGATTACATCTATCGCTATGCAAACCGCGGATTGGACACTACATGAGGTCTAACGCTAAATAGACGAGAACCTATACCTTCTAGGGTCTCTAGAACCTTTGGGTACTTGAAATCTATTCTAGTTCTGTCATTTTATATGGTCATATGTGTCATTACACGCTATGTTCGTCTCTGCCTTCGCATCTTAGACTGGCCCTTGAATTTTTATCCATGCAGGAATAGAAGACTCATATCGCAAAAGTGCTGTTTAATTCCTAAAGTGGACAGAAAACATCAACAAGCACAGTAAACCGCTCAGTTCGAGCGAGTCCGAAAAAACAGGATGAAGACGGGAAAAACGTGCATTGTGTGCAATGACACAGATAATCATATAAAATGTTTGGAGTATATATGAGGTTTGTACTATAGAGATGTACAAACAAAGTGATTTTGAGGCCCATCAACGGGATAGTAGCCATGAGTACGGCACGGTGAGAGTTCAAATTAGGAGAACGAGGGCTGATCGCAGTTGATCAGGGCCACGCTGATGATCTCGCAACGGATAATCGCTGTGTTTACCGCGTGAGCTGGGTAGGGTAGGGTAGCTGTAACGGCTCGCCGCCGCCACACAGCGGTGGCGGCAGCTACGGATCGAGGTTGGCGCTAGTTGAGGTTGCAATTAGGGTGCGAATACCCCGGCCGGATATTTCGTCGCTCGCGTAACCTTGTGAAAAAGTGGAAAATTGCCACGGTGGAGTACCGCTGAAGAGCGCGGGCGCGACACTAACGCGGCGATGACGACGATGTCAGTGAATCAGTCTGTACTGTAAGCTATACAGCTTCTTCATGGAGACCTTCGACGGAAGCCGGTTGAAGTCATCTTCTCTCGTTTGGAACCTTAGCCTACAATGCTCCTTGATTGCCTACTTGAGTGTCAAGTTTCGAGAGGCACCTCAGTGACTCTTTTGTAGCTATATAAACGCGGCGCTAAGGCGCTAGATGCTGCTCACCTTGACCACGTAACCTTTAGAAGAATGTATTATCGAGGTGACTAATTCACAGGCCAATGGCCACACAGGAGCCGATAAATAACCTGTCCACACGGCTTGAGAGTAAGCTCTCTTGCTCGTTCATAAAGAAGATTGACTCGAGAATAAGCAACACTACGCAGCAACAGATTTGGACAACACTGTGCCATAGGGAATGTTACTGTGATCGCAAAAATATGGTACTAAAACCTTCTTCGCAGGTACATACGCTGTAATAGGCAAAATAGGGAAGCGGAAATTTGGGTTGTTTGAGTTTGATTGATTGATGTGATGAGATATCTTCTTCAAGAAATTTATCCACTTATGCATGAATTTTTGCCATTGAGACATGAAAACATGACCTGAAGAAAAATATACAATATACAAGAGCGTGAGCTGAATCGCTGATATGAGACCAACTTCAGCGTGAAGCTGAGCAATGACTTCCCATATTGTTTAGAACTAGCAGAGAATACCCCGTTTCATGATGAAAGCTTTGAAGCAAACAGGTTTCGTACCACAAGCTGATGCCCTGGGAAATGTGCTAATAGACACCAGTCACGATTTACTTCAAAAGCGTTGACACCCGACCCTGAATGCGATTCGTTTGAAGCGGTAAGTACTAAGTTATGGGTAAGAAAAAGCTAAATGTCAAGATTTGAAGCAGCTAAAATCAAAGAATTAGGTAGATTTGCTTTTTTGCATGAACTTGATATGTAGGATCTCAAGGCTTGCACAAGTAGTAATTTGAATGAGCCGAAAGGGTATCAAATAATTATGTATAAAATTACCTTGAGAACAGGCTGCAAATTACGCAAAATAAAATGCTGGTAACTCTGGCCTACGGGCATGGAAGCTGCGGCGCAAAAAGAGTGCTCGCTGTACTGTTTTGACACCACTAGCTGCATGCATTGAAGGCACCGTCCACCCCTAAGTTGAGGGTCTTGAGCTTTTGACAGCATGGAAGTAACAAACCTGGAAGTCGAGAATTTGGGTGGAAGGTGCCTTTAACACCCGCCCTGGAGGGGATCGCAGCATGAAAGAGAGCTTCATCTAAAGCTCCAGATATCTATAATTTTACGCCGTATAACCTATCCGTAGGTATTCTCACCATCCTTCACTATGAACATATTGAACAGGACCGAGAAGCTGTACGTGCCGCATATTCCAGCTTTTTGTATGATCCCCTGATGATCCCCAGCGGCCGACCGTCTTTTCTTTAAATTCATTTTTCTTTCTTCGGAGTCAACGAAAACATTCCAAAGTTGTACCGATTATCTAACTCAGCCGCTAAGCATGTTGCTGATAAGAACAAATGGTGTTTTGGAATCATGAAACTTGAAATGAACCACAAGTGAGTTGGGGTTTGTTGAAAAATTCGATATTTGAAAAATTCATTTGTTCTTATCAGCAAAAAGCTTAGCAGTGTTGGATTAGACGAACAGTACAACTTTGGAAGGTTTTTGTTGACTTCGAAAAAATGACTTTGAAGAGAAGACGGCCGGCCACCTGGGATCGTCAGGGGATCATACAAAAAGCTGGAAAATGCGGCTTGTACAGCTTCTTGCCCTTGCACAATAAGTTCATAGTGAAGGATGGTGAGAATACCTACGGATAGGTTATACGGCGTAAAAATCCAGATATCTGGAGCTTCAGAATACGAAGCTTTTTTTTTGAGCTGCGATCCCCTCCTCAGCGGAGATGTTAATGATGCGGCCCCATGTCGCGCACAGAAAGTATGGGCGGTCATTAATTCAGAAAGCCAGCCATAGTTCACGACTTTTGCAGTAATTGTGTATTATCGTCTTAATGAATTTCTTGTTATTGCAATAGATGAACTGCAAAACACAAGGAAAATTTCGGGAGCCTTACTACTTACAAAACTTTAGTTACAATACTGCTTTGTGAGTCTTTGGCAACAGACTGTTTCATGAAGGTCATATTATATTTCGGTTAACTGTGACCATTGAAAAACTAAGACAGGTGCAAGTTTTTGATCTTGGCCGGATGGAGATAGATGCAATGACTTGGCAGAACCTAATGGAGCGAGAACAAAGAAAGCAATTAGCGCTGGCACTAAAGATGCCATCTAAAGTAAGCTGCTTGCTTTTGCTATCACAGTTCTTATTACGTATTTATTTCTTGACAATTAAAAATATGTATTAGAAGCATTATGAGGATAGGAAAGCTTCGGCGTAGAGAAAAAGTCTTGACGTCAAACGAAGTAGAAGAGGTGTAATCGTGAGCGGTGACCTCGTAAACATTGATATTTACCTCGAAAATGTGCCGCTTCTTTTTCTATATTCGGAGAAAGAGGACAGCTATGGCGTCAGATGTCTCATAAGTAGTCTCATCTATTGAGAATTGGCTAGTGGAGGGATGTTTCTATAGATAATAAATTTAACTAGAAAAATCCTTTACTGACTTTGGGGAAAAATCTTGTTAAAACATTGTTTCCCATCTTTGGTAGAGTGTGTCAATAGAGAACATCTTATCCCATTGTCTTAGCTCCGTTTTCTTTGAAAATCCCTCTTATATTTCAAATTCGTTGTTTGTAAGTTCTCAAACAATAAACGAAAGCCGATTCCCGAATGAAAATCCAGAACAGTGGTAATTCAATTTTGGAACTTCTAACTGTCACAAAAAGCAGTCACAATGGGGATGAAATTTAGAGCTAATGCCCCTTCTTGATATAAAATGCGAAGTGTGTGAAGTGCCAGTTTTGGATTTCTTTGCGATTTTAGTTTTGCACCATAAACAGACCGGATTTTGCTGAAGGGTGCCCCTTAACAACGAAATTCTATTTTGAGCGTCAAGGTCTTACGAATTTCATCTTTATCCAAATCTACTGGGACCAGTACTTTTGAATTATGGGGCTGCCTGCTTGAACTCTACAGTTCTACTGTTCACCACTCTTCCAAAATTATTCGCTTGTACCTCCCTTTTTTGTCTCCAGTGGGACATAACCAAGTTCAACCCATTGCTGACTAGTACTGTAGGGCGGGATTAAAACTGAAGATTTTCGCGTGAAAGGCTTTTCCATCGATGTCAGATCCATCGAATGGAATGCAAGGGGCACCGAACATTTGTAGGAGATGTCAAGGCAGAGAGTATTTCGCAACACTTGACAACGATCCAAGACAGCCCAGGACGCGGTACTACACAGGGGATTTCACATCATTTGTCAGCGATCCAAACTGCAAGGATGCTTCGAGAGAACAGACGAACCAAGAGTTGCCACTGTTAAAGTAGCGACAAGGTCCCATCACCAAACTGAACCTCTGCACCATTGCGCAAGTATAACCGTAAGGCAAGGGACATACCTCAAGCGATTTTAGTCGCCACGCGATCTGGCAATTTGCCAGATGTCTTCAAGTTCAATACTGGTAGACCCCAAGTGCACAGCATGCATAACTTTCGTAGGTTGATAAAACGCCCCATCTTCCGTGCATTCAGAAACCCCGTAGGATGAGTTATGAACATTTGGAGTATTGCCAAATCGCATGGCGACTGAAGTCGCGTGAGGTATGCCCGAGGCCTAATAGGTATAGGGCATTCGAAAAATCGTGACGATGGCGCAACCCCGCGCGACAGGCACGCTCTTCCAAAAACCGCAGTTCCTTGGTTTTCATCTCTGTTCCAATGGTTTTTCTTCTCACGTATGGTGATATCGAAACACTAAAAGTGACTGTGAGCCTTGAGCAGAGTCGCTGTGGGACCTTACGACTTCAACTGTCAGAGCAGGAAGTTCACAGGAGGGCAAGGCTTTTCCAGACTCGATTCTTCCATCTTCATGAGCGAATATCTCGCTTCTGGAGCAATGTTATGACTTCGCACTTGTGCGAGTACGTGTGTGAACGTCCACTTTCAGTGGACGATAGAATTCTACATACCGACACCTTGCCTGCCAATGTCTTCAAGTCAAGGGGATTGGGTCAGCTATGGTTTCAGTCGTTTGCTTGAGATAGTAGGGAAGGCGTCCAAGAGGACAGTTTTGATAATTGAAAAAATGCTGGAAAAAGGTTTCTAATTATATTTTGAACCCCAGACATTGCTTTAGTCGACTTTAGGTCAGTTTGGGCAACTCTCATCGATATACCGATTGTTACTTGATCAAAACCCTGCAGTGCTTTACAACTGCATAGACTCCATCCATTGCTACTGGTCCTCAGGTAAGAAAAAGATGGATGCGCCCTTTCACCCGTAGCGCATTTGCACGTGAGATCTAGCGATTAAACATTGAGCACATTTTGTAAAGTCATCGCTGTTTTTACTTCTCTGCCCATTTACTTTACTCACTTCGCGTAAATATGACGTGCACGCACAGATTTTACTTTCAGATATTTTCGAAGTGGTTACAATTATGAAAAGAAAAACGTCAACTCGTTCAACAAACAACGATTGCGTTGTTTGTTCTAAGAGAACAGAGGAATGGTGGGCAAATATTAACGAAATAGTGCGTTGACGACGAGGATAGAGAAATCGCAGTGTGAGCATACAATTTCGAGCACCACGTATTCCCGTCGAACTCCACCGCTCAGCACACTGTCTTTCACACTCCGATGTCGGTACGACCTTATCAGGGAGGACGTTTTGAGGTAAGCCATCTGGAGTTCGAACGTAGTCCCGATAAAAACTCTCTAAGCACAAAGCATATACTGTAGAGCGATATATTTATAATTCTTCTAGGAGCTTGGACAGGAAGAGGCACACACGATCGAAACATTCGAACGACGAGTTGGTGGTACACCACATAGCGAGGTATTAGAATCATTTTTGTCCTTGCACAGTTTTCCAAAGCAGCAGTTGGCATTGTTTCCCTTTTATTTCACATAATGGAAATTGTCAGAACCATATCATAGCAATATTCAACTACATACTAACAACGATGTGATAGCAGTCGAATACACATGTCATTCGTTTTTCCTTCTTATTTGTCTACCCTTCTTCTTTTCTATTTGCTATCGATTTGATCAATTCCGACAGGTTCTGCCAACCTGTAATGATATTAGGTTCTGTGAAATTCAGCATTAGGCTCCGGTCAGACTTCGCTCAAAAGCGCTCAAAAGCGCTCAAAAGCGCCCAAAAACGCTCAGAAGCGCTCACACGAGGAAGTGAAGAGAGGTAGGGAGATTTGGGCGCTTTGCTTCCGAGCTCTTTTGGGCGCTTTTGGGCCTTCTGAGCGAAGTCTGTTCGGGGCCTTATGCCCTGACATTCCAGAGAGTTTCGCTCGAATCTTTTCTAGCTTCAAATCTTAATCTCCACGGAAACAATATTGAAAATGACTCTCGAAATGACATGATTTGCGCCAAACGCGAAAATGACTCCCGAAATGACATGATTTGAGCCAAACGCGGTGGCGCGAATTACGTGTCCTTATAGGCATAATCTCTCCCTCTTCTCGCTTTGAACTCGATGCGTTTTCAACGCGCTTTTGCGGCGACATCATTTCTGCATGACTTTGTCAGTATATATATCATGTTGATGTAACTTTGTTCACCCAGATTCATGTATTTTCCACTTCTTGTTCTCCTTGGTAACTGTAGCTGTTTCGATAGTTCCTCAGAACATTCACGTGTTCCGCGAGGAGCTGTGAAATTCGCACAACGGTTTTATCGTCTGAAATGTTCAGCCGCGAAGACAGTACTCCAGCCAAGAATATACCGAACGGCGTACATATGGACGAGACGAAAACGGTGATGTGGTCGTTAAAATCGAGAAGAATGTGAGTGATCTTTTTGGTTTGTGTTTACTAATTGGGGGTCTTAAGTCAAAGAACTTGCGCAAGCATGTTTCAAATGAACCTGTGCCTTTGTTTGCCAACTATCGCAGTGCTTATACGTGAAAACAGGAAGCACATTCCTGATGTTTGCTCAAGACCAAGCTGAAATAACTGCTGACACCGATTAGGCTGACTTGGTGTGTGATCAGAGAATAGTTGCAGCCGTCTGAGCCAATTCGTCCGGTATCACCAGTCCGTCCTGTCACTCCCGTAGGCGACCATCGTCATGGACATCTCCTCAAACCAATTCAACCAATCAACATTCCGCGAATAGATGTGCATTCGGCGTCTCCCTCGAATAGCCCACGTCATAGAGGTATTCCTTTGAATTTTTGCAAAAAACATCAATGCGCAAGTGTTGGATCTTACCTTCTCAAATGTAGTTTGTGTAGCTGTCCATGAAAATTACTCTCTAACCGAAACATGTTTCCACTCCCGTAGGTTGCACATGTGTGTTGGTTACGGAGGATTATCTATAGGTATCACATATGGATAATTCTCCATAATCACCTCCTCAGTACATCCCCTACTGATGCGTCGGGCAGAAAAAAAAACTGAGGATGAGAATTCGAAAAAAAAAAGAGAGCGAAAGCACGAGAGGCATGCAACGCAGCGGTGCCCTGAGGAGATCTGCGGGATTGAAATTTTGAGCACCCACGAGTGGTTCATGTCTGCTTGGGTCTTTCACATTTGACCCATTCTGAGACGAGAATTCATGAGCACGCCTCACGCATTTTGTACGCAACAGATCAGAACTTGCACGTCACTTCATTCTGGATTTCTTGCGTCTCTAGAAGGGAAGTAAGTTCAGGCATGTAAAACAGCGTCTGTGAGGCGTTTTCAGTCACCTATTGTCTAAATGGATGATCGCAGTTTGGGACTTTAGGAAGCAAATGTTTATGCGACGCTTTCTGCGTTATAGCTCAGCAACTAATTTGCGTGTTTCAAGAAGCCGTATAGCGCTAACATAAGGGCAATTTATGCTCAAATGATAAATTAATTCAGGATGACAAAAAAGGCTGCGATGGCTTTTTCTACTGTGTTAGTATCGTTTTGATTTTCCATGTGTTATCGTATAGGGGTCTCAATTACTTCTACAGCTCCTGTGTCAATTACATCTACAACTCCTGCACTAGTGTTCGTCGTAGTTATACAGCTTGTTTCTTACGATCGTTACCTGTACTTTATAGCAATTTTCTCCTCCTTGATTTGTTGGTAAATTAAAAAGGCAGGATAATCACGCCTAGAAAAAATGCAGCCAACCGAGTGTAGGACTGTGGATGAAAATCGTTTAAAGTGGGTAAATTGAAGTGCAAGAGAGCAGGTAAACATGAAAAGCCGGAATAGGAGCAGTTCTGTGCAGCAAGCGAGGCAAGCGCGTTCGGAAGCGTACCAATCTGGCCTAACGACAGTAACGACAACCATAGCTAAGCCTTCTGTAACCCTCTATGCACAAGTTTTTGCACCAGATATTTTTACCAACGGCACGCAACGTTCTTACTTGGCATAATGTCCTTTTCTTTCTAAAGAAAAAAAATTTTGAGGATAGAATGCGTTCTTCAGTCAATAGTCAATCATGCACTAACGGAACGTTCATTTTCCCTTTCAAAGGGCAAAATGCCCGGCATCAATCACTTGAAAGCGTCTTTTGCACGAAAAATACTGCAGCGGAAATACCGGTTATATTTTACTTTTCGGTGCATTCCGTTGCAAACTGCAGAAATAAAATAATTACTTCATGTTGGAAAAGACGCGGAAGTGGTACTATTTCTTTGCAAACAGAACAATCGTTTCGAATGTGAACCTCAAGCATTTGGAACGCGATAATGAGCTCTGGATATCGTCGCAAAATGGTCAAATGATTTAGATCTTCTCTTTTACGTAAAGAAACGCTGATTTCAGGTAGTTCGCCACGATCGCAGTATGCCGCTTCCCCCTCACACAGTGCGAATATTTCTCCAAGAAGTATCAGCTTTTCACCACGCAGCAATTCAAGCATTGGCTCTAATGGTGTACCTATGAAAAAGGTAACCAGACTTTGCTAATTTGTTTGTAGATCTATTCGGTTGATTTAGATTATAAAAAAATCTCGCTGGGTTTCGATACATGACGGCCGTCCTGTGAGTCCATACACCGAAACCATTACATATGAGCCTGCTTTTCCGGACAGATACAGCAGGTAAGACAACCTTGGATAGCGAGTTAACTCCAGATAACGTTGCCGCCATCAGTTTAGTACCTAGGCTTCCTGTTGAAATTTCTTGCTCAGCGATTTATGACAGACTATTGCGCAGTCAAACATCCAAACTGTTTCACATAAACATACTGGCTGGTGCCTATCTAGAGTTTACGACTTGTAAATGTACTTTCTACTTTGTAGAACGCGCTACTCATAAGAACGTTCCATCTACTCATTTCCAATCTCAGTGCAGTGTATGGTCGTCCTCATTTACCCAGTCGCTTTGTGTCCACCACATTTGGGATGAAGCAATTTGGTGCCAGTTGACGAAAAGTTACCACACAATTACCATGTAAAATGGCCTAGAGTCTCATATTCGGACGAACTCTGCCATTGTTCGCAAAAATCGGTGCAATTACACAAAATGAATGGTCAAATGAGGACGAGTGAAGCTGCAAATTCATAAAAGCCTTCACGTGATGGTTATTGTGCATCTTCTTTACATGACGAGGAAACAGATGTGAAATAAGGAGAAGGATATAGAGAGACATCTGGGTAGCGGGAAGGTGGGGGAGGGGGGAGGGGCACAGGTTCGGGAGACGGTCAAGAGGCGCGATTTTTCTGGCTGTCACCAAATTAAAACCTCAGTTTCGGGCTATGGGAGGGTTCAAAAAGTGCCGGACAAACTCCATGGCTTACTAGCTGTTTGAAGTAACCACCTGATAAGTTTGGCGACTTCTGCTAGAAAACTGACCGGATTATTTACAAAATTGGTATTAACTGCATTTTTCAAAGGTTTTTGACCTTCAACAATTTTGTTTGGAATCGATTTCGGGATGATGAGATGGAGCAACCCGTGCAATTATCAAAAATACTTCGTTGGAGATTTCAAGTGATTTTAGAACTTTGTAAAACACTAAATAGTGCTATACGCGGCCCATCTGGCAATAAGAATCGCGCCTCTTGACATACACCCCACAGGTTCTAGGTCCCTCAAGTGACTAATCGATAGGCTTATGTCTTTGATTCTGGACTGTAAGCCAATGCTAGCCTCGAATTCCTCCCAGGGTATAAACCATAAGCGTAGAGGCGGTCCTTGTGACTCATATAAGTTGTCTGTCCCATCATTGTTTAAATTGCAGTGCGTCAGCTCGTTCTGGACGGTCAGGAGTGTCCTCGAATTCGTTGTCACCACGCCTTCGTCGCGAATCTGATGGATCGTGTGCGTATATCATGCAAAACCCTCTCTATCGTGACTGATTCTATTGTATCTATGACTCTCACTTTCACTACATCAGAATTATCTTCTCTCACCGTTATTTTCATTTTGCTCCTCGGATATTTGGATGTTATAACCTGTGACAGCAGTTTCATTTTTTGCAAGTAACAAATATGTGCCGATTGTTTTGCTTTGAGTACGATGCCTGGATAGTGCGCAACTCTTTCATTGAGTTCTCCAGGATTTTGCAAATTAGGTCAGTTCATTATCCACTGCTGTGAATTTCTTTCCCTTCGTCCTCCATTTTCGTTCCTAGAGATGGCCGTGCATTTGATTGTTCAGCATTTTCATTCTGGTCTATGTCTCCGCTTTGGCTTTTCTTCATCATGTTTTTGACTTGCTCAAATATGTACTCGCCCGTTCAACAAAATAGAATAAGAACCCTCTACAGATAATTTTCTAGGGGAAGGCAGATTCCAGCTAGGTGGTTGAGCTTGGACCAATTTTTTGAAAATCATGTACGCAGATGCATGTAAGCATCTGCATCATTTTTTCAGAAAAAGAATAAACATTGTGTTTGCAAACAGTATAATAAAAATTACGAAACAAACTCTTCTAGATGCTATTGTAATGCCTTCTTCCGGCTTCACCTTCCACTAATGCCTACGGTATCAATGTTGTCAGTGGTCTCATGCACACTGAGGCTTGTCATCGACAATTTTTTTGATGGATGTTGCAACTTTCCCGTATCAGGTTACATTCTAGCAGACAGATGTGACAGCTATGAAGTTTTTGCCAACAACGGTGGCTCGCTATGGCGCAAATCTCGGAAATTAACGGATTAGGGCCTTTCATGCGCAAGTGTCGTTGCATTATATTATGGCGATCTTTCCCGCGCAGGTGGTGTTGACGCAGGGACTGCTAAATTGTCTGCAACCTGCAAGACCGTACGATAGTAGTCCACTTGCGACTTTTTATACACTTATCAGAAAAAGAATAGAGACCGTATTTGATGAATGCCTGACATCTTTGCCAAATTTGTGACCTATTAAGGATCCAAATGGTAAGTTGATATATGGCAGGAGGTGGGAGCGCACCAGTGACAATCGCACACCTCATATAATCAAACTTTTGATTCATTCGCTTACATCGCGATGTGAATCTACCCGAGGCATGCAATCGCCGATAATGTGATCGCTTCTGTTTGTTGTAATGTGCGCATGCCGTGCGATGGTATTCAAATCTCGCGCGCTCGGATCCAGGTCGGACTCGGATGTGATGCGATTATGGTAGGAATTACGGCAACTATGACTTGATACACTCAAGCAGCCAAAGTTCATCAAGCTTACTTGTAGCAATGACTACTAGCTCAATATACATGCTACCAAACGTCACTTGACCTTTGCCGAGCATAACCCCTTAATAACTTTACTACAGTTGGAAATTGGTGTTGTCAACAGATAAATCAGATTGAACAGACTGAGTTTGCAGAACTTTGAGAGTTGTCCTGGATCTTTGGCGTTCTGCGTGTAAACAAAAAGTGTGACTGATGGTCCCCACAATCCGCGACCGACTCCCGCTGTTTGTCGAAGCACAAATTTTTTTATATGGCGTCTGCAACATTGCGTAAGAGGGCGTCCATATGTCTGTTCACTGGTGGGAGGGAGACTACTTGCTTGAAACACTGCTGAGCTACTTAGTTTCCGTTATCTCATCACATAATGCTGTCGAGACGTATATTTGACTCTGTTGTTTACCTTTAATCTTGTTTTCAGACTTTGTTCTATAGCAAATTCTTTTACTTTCCATCGTGATGCGATAAGCTTTCACTTTCAGAAACATGGGTAAGGCTCACCTTGAAAACGGGTGTGAGCCGGCTCAACCGCTTTTGGATAAACCTGAAAAGAGTGCTGATAATTCACTTAAGCCTAATCCAGAAGCAACTGCTAATATATTCTCTAGGATAACATTTCTGTAGGTGTTTTTATCTTGACAAGAGATCCAAAATTTTCGTATATAAAGAGGACATTCAGATTCATGACCGGCCTGTTTTACAAGGGATATCGGAAAACTCTCGAAGTCGACGATATGTTCGAGCCTTTACCAGAACACGAATCCGAATCAGCCACGGAACGATTGACCAGGTTTATAATACAACCTCGAGATTACGAGCTCAACCATTTTTCATAAAAATGAAAGTCTTTGCTAATGCGCGAGAGCGTCTTATCACTTGGGCAACGTTTGTTTTCAACATGTAGTTATCATTTAAGAGCATGGGAGACGGAACAAGAAATGGCTGCAAAAGACAATCGACCGCCGAATTTGATGACTGCTATTCGAAGGACGTACTGGAAAGAGATCGCACAATTTGGAATTTTGCTGTTTATAGAGGTGATTTTTTTAGTATCCGATTCCGATATTTCTGGCGTCCTTTAATCATGGTTTTTTATCAACAGTAAGCATGCCTCAACAAAAAAAAACACTCACGCCTTGATCTTTCAGCCCTTCTCGTGCTGTCTTAAATAATACTTTGCTGGCTTTGCTGCAAATTTGAGACGTCATACAGTCCTTGAATGACTAACATGTGCGATTTTCACGTGGTACACGTGCAGGAATTGATTGATTCTATCTGACAACTCAATCAAACACGCGGTCTTCAAATTCCTCCTTAGCAAATTTGATTCGTGGGGCCGGGAATTTCAAGATTTTTCTTGACACAGTATAGGTGAAGCTTTGTTACAAGGGGGCTCCAGTTCATAGTTGTAGACTGTCAGCTCGACCACTGCTCGCTCATACATCACTTTCGCTTCCAGGAGTCAGTCAAACTATGTCAGCCTCTTTTCATGGGACGACTTATCCGCTACTTTCGCTTCGATGCTCCCCTGACTGAAGTGGAAGCCTTCGTGGGTAAGCGATTGAGTATCTTACTTTGCTGAAGTTTGTGAAATTTATGCTACCTATCTTAGCTGCTGGAGGTGTCGCCATGACAGCTGCATTTTTTGCGTTGATTCATCATCCGTACTTTTATGGACTCCAAAAAGTAGGTCTTGAGCTGAAGATTGCTGCCAGTGGAATGCTCGTGAATAAAGTGAGTTTTTCTGGTGTTCAGGTCACAGATTTTCCGTTTTCATTAGTTGCTATCTATGATTATAGGCATTGTTTGATAACAGTGTTTGTTTTTGATAAGGCGCAACTTCCTGTTGATATTGTTGTTTTTCGTTGATAAGCAGTGTAGTAGTGCGATTCATGGACTTATATAACCTAATAAGTAATATGCAAATTTCTTTATGTTTTTTGCATGTGATTACCTTTCTGTCTAGGGTGTCCGATTGTCAAGTGCCGCACTTCACAAGACCACTGTGGGACATATGGTGAATCTCCTGTCCGTGGACGTCAACAAATTCGATATGGTAGGACAATGCATTATCCAATGCCAGTCAAAGGATTTTTGAATTTTCTTTACGCAGGGTTTCATCTTTTTGCATTACATGTGGGTAGCTCCTCTGATGCTTATCGCATACAGTTATTACCTATGGCAAGAAATAGGTCCTTCAGCTTTTGCAGGTTAGTGACAAGTATCCGTTTTTCGCAGCGTAATGACTTATCTGCTAGTTTGTCTCAGGATTTGGTGCTCTAATAGTGTTAATTCCTGTGCAAGGTTACTTCAGCAGACAAATGGGACGTTGCAGGTATGTTTTGCATATAGTTCTAGATAAGGTCTTATGCTGCACCGCACTTACCTTATCTCTTTTTCTACTAGTATCTTACTATGTCCTCGACTGTGCATTCTTCCAGGAAAGAGATTGCCGCACGAACTGATAAAAGGATCAGCATCATGAATGAAATTTTGAATGGTATTCGTGTTATAAAAATGTACGCATGGGAAGGTGCATTTTCCGAGGTCGTTGCTGACCTGCGCAGGTATCTATTCCATCCGTTGTGAATTGTATAACAATCTCTTTTCTGATGCCAGACGTGAAATGAGCAAAGTACGGGCGAATGCCGTTTATCAGTCACTTGTGATGGGATTATTCTGGTCTTCTGGAAAGCTTATTGTGTTATTTGCTGTACTTTGCTTTGTTCTTACTGGAAATGATCTCAATGCCGAAAAGATCTTTGTTGCTGTGAGTTATCTTTGATGCCATCTTCTGGTATTCCTTGCAATCATCACCTATTCAGAGTGCACTTTACAACGCTTGCCGTCTTCCTGTTACTCTTTTTCTCCCGTTTTCGTTGCAATTTCTCTTTGAAGTACGAGTATCTATCAGGCGAATACAGGTATACCATTCCACTCTTTGGTACTGATAGAATAGTTGTCATAATAGGCATTCCTTGAACTGGAGGAATTCTCATCATTTGCTCATGAGTCTTCGTTGTATCATTCCGATCGGTCCGCTCATTACGTGTCTTCTGATGCAGGTGAAAAACAGGTAAGATTCGAATTCTCCAAATTCCGAACACAGGATTTCGATTTTGAGATCGTGTATTGTTTGACCTCAACAAGTAAGACTAGAATATATAATTCGAATTAAGGTACTTCATGACTGGAGTCTTTCTAGGTACTTCTCAAGCAGGTATCAAATGGAAATATTGCTAATGATTTGATACATGAGAAAAAACCACAGGATTATGGTCGAATAACCATTCAGTCGCTTACTACCTCCTGGCAGGTAGCAGAGGTACATATTTTCTCATTTTATCCGACCAGTTCCTCATTTTTTCGATCATGAGTTTCTTATTTCCCCTTCATTATAATCCATATGTTGCAGGAAGATGGCGAGGATATTTTTGCCGTTCGAAATCTTTCGCTAGAGGCTGGGCCTGGGGACCTCGTTGCTGTGATAGGACCTGTGGGATCGGGCAAAGTAAATGTTTTAATTATTTCTGTATGAGTCATTCAATTATAATTATTTCAGTCATCTGTATTATCTTCACTGCTTTGTGAGGCGCGTCGCGTAAGCGGCAAACTTACTATAACGGGAAAAGTTGCCTATTGTAGTCAAGACGCTTGGATTTTTAGCGGAACCATTCGAGACAATATCCTATTTGGTTATGAGTTCGACGAAGTGCGTCCGCTTATATCATCATTTGCAAACAATCCTTCCATTGTCTTATCCATAAATCACTTCTATCTAGGAAAGGTACCGAAGAGCTTTAGAAATATCGGCTCTCAACGCTGACATCGCACAGTTTCCTCATGGTGACGCTGTTCTCGTAGGAGATCGAGGCACCTCGTTATCAGGTTAGCATATTCTGCATTAAGCACTCTAAAATGTGCTTGCAATGCGAGTTGTCCAAAAAGCCTATACCTCTTATGCCTTTTTTAAATACCCGCACCTTTTGAAATCTCACATTGCAAATAGAGTCACGCAATGTTGAGATCCAAAAAAACACATGGAATCCGAAGTTAGATGGACGCTGCCTTTACAGAGCTGGATACAAGCAACTATTTGATCAAATGATGAACGCCAAAATCAAGAATATCATTTTGGATTTCTCTTGCTTCAGATCGAATTTATTTTAGGCGGACAGAAGGCTCGTATCGGTCTTGCTCGAGCTATATACTCGGAGGCTGACGTTTTCCTGCTTGACGATCCTCTCTCAGCAGTTGATGCAACAGTCGGACGTTTTTTGTTCGAGAGGTAAATTTTATGGACTTTTTTGAAGGACCTACATGTTATTTTCAGGTGCATATGCGGTTATATGCGAAACAAAACAGTTGTGTTGGTCACGCATCAAATACAGTTTCTAAATCGTGCTACGCTAGTCTTGCTAATGAAAGATGGAGAGGTGAATAATCTTTGTTAATAGTCATTTTTTCTATCTATAAATCCAGGTAGTGGCAAGAGGGAGCCTTGATGAATTGAAAAAACTACATGCGGAACAGTTCGCAGCCTTGATACAGGTAATGTTGCACTGGCTAATAGCTTCTATTTTTTAGAGTACTATCTCGTAAACGTTCGTAATGAAAAAGGTGCAAAACATTAAGCATTCTTCTATGTTTAAGGAAACAGAAAAATCATATGCGCGACGAACCTCTTCCGAGTGTGTATCTCACAATAATAGTCCTCGTCGCACTATCTCTAGAATGTCTGCAGCAGAGAGCGATGGTGAGTCGGAGTTAAATCACTTTCTATGCATTTTGTCCGCATTCGCACTTCGTGTCTATCTCCTTGTCAGTGTAATATTTTATATACAACTTCCATGACTAATCTTTCGATCATGCACTGCTGTCGAGCCATTTTTCTTTTGAAAAAGGGAGTGCTTTATCTACGAAATTCGTGAATTGTAGCTTTAAGTCTGCAGACCTTGTGATTATGTTGCATTCGCTTCCATTCTAGCAACAAGATCATAACAATTTTTTCCATTTTCTGGCAAACATCTGCAGCAGTTGCAAGCCGCACAAGCTGTCGCCCTCCCAAACGACTCCGTTTATTTTATCTTTATGATCTGGTGACAAGTTGATTTTGACGACGAACGGAGCTTTTGTTATGTCTCAGTTGATTTCATCTCATAGTGTATGACATCGAGGAGAATGCGGTCTCAAACTCATTCCGAAGTCTAAAATGTTGATAATAGGTTTTGAGCTCATATTAGTATCCAATATTCTGGCCTTTGTAGCTTTAGTACTGGCTTTTGTGTTCAATTAATGATACTTCTTGTATGAGGAGTGATCCAAGGTCATTGGAAATATTAGTCATTTTTCCTCTTGCTGGGCGTGTTTTTCATCCATCTTGGTCCTCCTGCTTTGCTTAAAGACACCGTACGCCCAAAATTTCACCTTCGATGTTTTTATCATTCTGGGGCCTTTCCGTGCCGCTGATTACAGTCATGTCATTGACTTCCTCCAAAAGTCCCAAAAAACCCCGATTTCCGGGGACCCTCTCTTCAAGGGCGGACGAGTTTCGCACTGCTTGTCCCCGTCGGCATGCCAGCAGCTGCAACAGCATGACAGCCTGCAGTTGCAACTGCAACTGCTGCATATGCTGTCGTGGTTCGTCGCCCGAAGGAGGCGCACCGCAAAAAGCAACTGCACCGTTGCAATTGCAGTTGCAGATGCAACAGCATTGCAACAGCAACTGCAACGGCAACTGAAGCTTACGCTGTTGTGGAATCTTCCGGAGGAGGCGGAGTGAAAGAAAAGGGGCGGAGTGAAAGAAAATTGAGGGGGGTTTTCTCCGCTCAGAAGCAACATTGGGAGACCGGACCAACTCAGTTGGTCTTCCTCTCCAATCGTCTTTAGTGTTGCTTACTAAGTTCAGTGATAGCATTTGACACTATCCACTTTATATAGCCAGCCAAAGCGTGCACGAGAAGCGTCTCACTTTTGCCTAGATCATTTCGGTCAGTCGCTTTAAGGGCCGGATATACTTTACGCGATTTCAGTCGAGGCGCGATTTAGCAGAAGTCTTCAGATCCAACGCTAACAAACTGCTCACTCATAGTAATATAACTTACGTGGATTGATAAAATGCCCCATCATCTGTACGTTCAAAATGTGCTTACAGTGAGTCACGGACAGTTGGACATAAATCGCGCCGCGATTGAAATCGCGTGAAGTATGCCTGATCCCCTAGAGATAAGAGTTGAAAGCACTGTGGTAAATGGCAAAAGTGAAGCAAATAAATAACTCGTCCTTTAGAACCTGATCGTTTGGAGAGGTCCCCCAGTCATGTCAGCGAAAAAGATGACAATGCATTTGAGGGCAAGACTGACTATGTTCCTGAGGTCGTCGAGGAAGACAAAGTTGCGGGTAAGCGGTTTTATCACTGATCCCTAATGTTAGGTGCTTGTTGGTTCTCTTACTGATTATCTCTAATTGTCTTGTGTCCTGCTTGATCACATCTTTTTCCATGAGAATTCTGTATTTCTCTCAAACAACTTTGCCTTGTAATTATTTTTTGAAAGACTCGCTTCAGGAGCTGTTTCCTGGCGAATTTACTTGGTTTATATCCAAACGATGTGCACCAACCCTTTCATAATCCTGCCGCTGCTTGTCGTTGTCTTCGGTGTGCAGGTGCTTTTCAATCTAACCGATTGGTGGCTCAATAAATGGTCAGTCCATTTTTATATCTCTTGTGTAGCAATTAGTTGTCAGTTTACATTTTGTTTAGGACAAATGCCGCAGAGAAGAATGTTGCCGCTAGAATCAGTAATACAACTGTAGATAAGGACCGGTATGTATTCTTTGGACGGGAATACTTCGTTGGCCTAGATGACTACATGTATTCTTACACAATCATGACGCTTGTTTTGGTGGTCGGCTCTGTGGCCAGGTCTGACTTTTCAAATCCGTGTTACCTATCATTATCGGTTTTTCTTTGGAATTCAGATGTGTATGGTTCCGGTTTTCTCAAACAATTGCCTCTATAGCTTTACATAAGAAAATGTTCAAGGCTGTAGTTAATACAAAGATTGCTTTCTTCGACAAAAATCCTATCGGTTAGTTGTGTGTTCTCAGTTGTGATTCTCTTGTGTATTTCTTTGCAGGGCGCATCCTTAACCGCTTTTCAAAAGATGTAGGAACAATGGATGACCAATTATCCTTTGTATTCTTCGAGTTCCTGATGGTGTGCTTGAATTTGTTTTTTAGTTTGACTTGTCCATCACAAATTTTGGTTTAGGGAGCACTGAACTTTTTTGGTTTCGTCTTCGTGATTCTTCTGCTCAATCCCATAGTATTCTTGCCTACTCTTCCACTTGTCTTGCTTTTCTTCCTGCTCCGGGTAGTGTACTTAGCATCGTCGCGCGATGTCAAACGACTGGAAGCAACAAGTGTGTTAATTATCCGTATTACTTTTATGCCGATCAATACTTTATCTACAGCGCGTAGTCCACTTTACTCACATATCTCGGCATTTATGAATGGTTTATATACTGTTAGAGCATTTGGCAAGCAGAAGGAAGTTCTGCATGAGTATTATAGAGCTCAGGTCAGTCTTAGTGCTTGTTTTATCTTAGAACTTAGAATGTGGAGACCAGCTTAAGGATATTAACACCGCCACATTCGGGCTAACGCTTACAACGGCTCGGCTGTTTGCTGTTTGTATAGATTGGTTAGTGGCTATCTTTGTCTCAATCGTGGCTTTCTGTGCCGTCATTAGTACCGGTAGGTTCACAACAATTCCTGCTCAGCCGTTTTACATCGTTTTTTTTTCTGTAGTAACCATGAGTTCCGGAGAAGTGGCTTTGATGTTAGTATATGCCGTACAGCTGACTGGTTTCTTCTCATGGATCATGCGGCAGTCGGCTGAATTGCAGAATGGAGTAAGCATCTGTACTCTTTGTCGGATGTCTTATGAACAAATCTGTATTTGACAGATGGTATCCGTGGAAAGGATTGTACAGTACACAGAACTCGAGTCTGAGCATGATAATACTCAAGCTGAAGAAATACCAAAATCCTGGCCCAGCGAAGGCCACATTACGGTATCGCTTTTGAAAATCTATTTAATATGTATGAAAAGTGGCAAAACAATCTTTTAGATCACCGACATGAGTATGAAATACGATGAAGATGGGGAATATGTTTTGAAAAACGTTTCGTTGGATATCAAGCCCAAGGAAAAGGTTTGTGATTTTTTTGTCGAGTTAAAATTTGTCCCAAATATGCTGATTTGAGATTGGCATCGTTGGGCGCACTGGTGCAGGAAAATCTTCCTTATTGCGAGCTCTATTTCGTCTTACCCCACCCGTCTCTGGAACCGTCATGATTGATGGTGTGGACACAGCTACATTGCCCCTGAAAGTGCTGCGAAGAGGAATCGCCATAATTCCACAAGTGCTCAATAACCTCACAATGCTTTTCTGATTTTGATCTACAATTTTTGTAGGAACCGATTCTTTTCATTGGAAGCTTGCGAAGAAATCTCGATCCTTTCAATCAGTACACTGATGAGGAATTGTGGCGTGTCTTGGAACAGGTTTATTTGTTCTGCGTACAGAGTGGATTTGAGTAAACATGTTCATATTCAGGTTGAACTCAAACCCGTAGTAATGGAATTAGCTGGAGGTTTGGAAAGTCCAATGCACGAAGGTGGAACAAATTTTTCTGTAAGGAAGTTCATCTTTATGTGTTTTTTCTTTGAAGAATGTACCTGCCTTGTTTGTGTTTTTATTCTTGAACAGCGGCGTCCGAAATCGTCCATTTCCGCTTTGCATTTACCCATGTTATCGTGAACCTAGGTACAATCTTCCAAACGCGTAGAAATTGAGTTTTTTTGCTTTTCGAAATTCCGGGCGAGAAATCGCTTGAAAGCCCTTATCTTCTTGTTCATAACTGTAATTGGTGATAACAGAGGAGAGCTATCATGCATTTGTAATACAGTAATTTGAATGAAACAGGACGGGGATTTTAGTGAAGCTCAGTGGACGCTGAGGTGCAAATGAGTTTTGCTCGGACTAATCGTAGCTGGGGTATTTTCCTGAAAACATTCACGTAAGAGGCATACCGCGGTACTGCTCAGATTAACCGTCTCATGTCTGCACACTGTCTTCGAACGCTTGATTTTCTTGTTATCTCTCATCTTTTTCGTTATCTATAATACAGTCTGTCAATAACTTATCGTTACAGGTTGGTCAGCGGCAGCTTGTCTGCTTAGCGAGAGCACTTCTACGTAACTCGCGCATCATTGTCATTGACGAGGCCACAGCAAATGTTGATCCTCGGTAAGTTTCACCATGGAGTTCACAGTATCGTAAGTAAAAATTGCCTTTCCTTCTAGAACGGATGCACTTATTCAAAGAACCATCCGCGAAAGTTTTGCTGATGCTACTGTACTGACAATAGCTCACAGATTGAATACGATCATGGATTCAAGCAGAGTTCTGGTAAGGGCGATAGTGTATGACTATGCTCAAATCATTACTGATGTTTCTGTTTAGGTGCTAAAAGATGGCGAGGTTGTTGAGTTCGGACCAGCTTACGAATTGCTTCAAAAACCAGGTTGTGTTCTTAAAGTTTTGGTAGAGGAGACAGGCAAGGAAAATTCAGAAGTGCTTCATAAGGTTGGTTTCTGCAGCTTATTCTTATTATATAAATACGAACTCTTTTTCGCTTTTAGATGGCCGAGGAAAACTATCTGTCATCTAAGTAGTCGATTTAATAATTGTTACCTGTTGTTGTTTTTGTTTTGCTAGTTGTCTGTCAATTGCCCATAAGCAATAATGATAGGTCGATCATTACTTTATGCATATTGTTTAGGTACGCATAATTTCTCCATTATTGTGATCTGTTTTTCTAGCACTGACGCCATAATTTCTGGGGAGTTTGTGCTTTCCTTTTTATTTGTGTGCAATGGTCACCCTAATTGCATAATTTTTCTTTTTTAGTAACTCATACATGCATTTTTTAAGATCTTAATTGACATCAAGAATGATGAAGCATCACGCTAATAATTAAATTTGATTTGATGCGAGTACGAATGTGATTTAGCTCAGAATAAGCGGGACCACCTGTGTAAAAGAAGATCTAACAGGCTTTTTATGGTGTAAAATGGAGGATGTTGTCACCCTTGAATCATTCACTTCCTGCTTTTTTCGTTCTCATGTCTCTCTGTTTAACCCGTGAATTAATAATCACAAGCTTTATATATTTTAATAATCGTTCTAGTAATAAATCATCATGGAGTATGGTTAAAACCTAAATGGGGTTTTTCAGGACGGTTTATAAACTTGTGAGACTATGCAGGTCGTAGTCTAGTTTGTTTACTTGTTTCAACAGCAAACTTTAGATGGATAGTTAGAGAGTTTTTACTAGAATTATGAATGTGCGCAAGTCAGATTTTGGGAATGCTGCGATTTGCAGCGATTCTTTGAGCAATGCGCTTCCGTTATCTATAATCTCCAGTTAGCCGAAACCGCAGTCAACGTTAATAGCAGTCGAATAAAGACTTCATCTAACGATGTGTTTGCAAGTCGTTGACGAAACGCTTTTGCACTCGACGCTGAGCGACTGCACCCCTTTGTCGGGTGCGATTCTTTTGTAGACTGGCACATTGTGCGAAGAGTCTGGAGTGCGCTCATTAGCTTGTGCAGGTCCATTTGCAATTTTCACAGCTTTCGAGCGACTGGGTTTTTGCTCGAGTTCCTGCGTTTCAAAGTGTTGCCAATTTTAGCGCCAGAGGGTGGCTACAGAATTGGTTAGTACTGACATCCAGGTCGTCGGTTATCTTTGAATACCAATCCATCCTGCTCTTGTTGGCCTCTTATTACAATTTTCTCTATTAAATATCCTTCTCATTAATTGTGAAAAATGTTTCTATCGCTTGCGCTCGTTCAGGATGTCTACAAGAATACGCACAGGATCTTGTAGATGACTCTGCTGCAGATGATTTGAAATTGTGCCTAACTCGCGAAGCACTTACGAATAGTCTCACTTGTCAATAATTTTAGAGATTAAAGTATTTTATAGCACTCGATCTCTATAAAAAGTATTCACAAAAAGAGCGGACGGTGTTTGATACGCCTGAAAAACCAACTCATGAAGTGGATTCTCGCAAAGGTCAAGATGTTTGGCTGCTTCTTATAAGCATACAGCCTGAAAGACTGGCCGAGTTTGAGCAAATGTTTTTTTATTGGATATTCACAAAAGAGCCGAGATCCAAAAAAACTCAATAGGGACGAGATTTGAGATCGGATATAAGCGTAGAGCCAGCCAAAAGCAGAAATTTTGGTTTTTTTCAGCTGATTGACATTCTCTTGTTGCTTTTTTTGTTTTAACTGATGATGTGTGATGTACACAGTAAAAAGTAGTATTTTTTTTGTTTCTTCTCAGCTTCTGCGTTGCACGAACCATATGCGCCCATAGAACCCTTTGTCTTTTTTTGAAAATATTTTCGACATTTTGACGTTTGCATTTAGCGAAAACACGCTTTTATGTTCTGTATCTCACAGACCATCAGACTCAGGGATTATGAATTTTACAAGGGAAGCGTCCCTTGTAGGATTATAGTGTGTTTTGGGCTCGAATATGGAAGAAGCAGTTTATCACTGCTTTATGTATTTCCTCCGCTGCTTCTTCAATGTTATGCTACAGTGCTTAACAAGCATTCGCAAAACTACGTATCACAGGGTATCTAAGCAGTGTGAAATTTCTTGGTCAAATTGCCCATAACTCCTGTCCCAAATTTGTACTGCAGCTAAGGAAAAATGTTTTTGAATCAGGGTTTCAAGCTGTTCGATACGATACCTATCTCAAGTCAAAAAGCCAGTGCGATTTCTGACACATCCTTGTTAGAGCTTATATCTCAGCAATTTTATGTGGTTCTTTATGAAAGAAAGATATCAAAGGTTGGAATGAGGGTCATCAAAGGGACCCACCGGCGTGAGGGGGAGGCATGAGTGAGTGTGGAGTTGTTCAGAGACTCCGCGCTCAAACACTATCGTTCGCCGTATAAAAGCGGATCGCAGCTCTTCTATATTCAGCAGTGCTCTCAAGAAAATTTTCTTGCAAGATTTTTTTTAGCAAGAAGTCGATAAAGTAATGCATTTGCCTTGCTGTTTCTATCTATGGCACACATTATTCTAATTTTTTTCTCCATTATCTCTGAAAATGGGCTCTACACGCTTTGGAGGTTGTTCATAAATTCTCACTTATAATCGCTTAGCCTTGAAAAGGTCCTCGTATCTCCAGTGACAAATGATGCACAAAGCTTTAGATGAACATTTGTATAGTATTATCAACGATTCCCTTCGTTTTTGCTCACGTTCCAAGCTATCTAGATCCTGGAAGTAGTTTTCAAGCAGTTCGTTCTCAGGTTAGAATTATAAAACAAAATTATACTGTATTAAGTTGGTTGATTAGAACTCCTTTCAGTATGATTCTGAGCAAACATATAGAGGTTACCGAAGAGGTGAAGTTAGCGTAGAGGATAGTCTAGACGCAGGTAATCTCAATTACAACCTCTTAGAATTTTTAATTTTGTGTGCTTGAGAATTTTCGTAAAATATTTTATCCATACTCAGAGCTATAAATTGAGGTAAAGTTCAGTCTTATCTGCAAGCTCCCATAATGGATCACGATGTGGATGGAGAAGAATGTGAATCTCTTCCAAACGGCACCGCCACTAAACCAACATTTTTCATGTGCAAGGAAGGTAATGGAATATTTTCTATGGGTTTCAGCCTCAAAAATATCTTCATACATGCTTATCCAATATTCTAACCTCATTTTTCTGCTACGAATTTTCTCCATAGCATGTATTTTTCTGAAATATCAAGACCAGACTCAGCCGAAATCTGAGTCTCGTCCAAGTGTATGCTGAACTTTGCTGGTTTGCGCCAAGTTTACACCAAATCCATTCAGCACCTTATTCTTGCATTGGTTCTGCATCCAGACAATATTTGCTCAGCGAAATCAAAGTGACCATGCGCATTTTGCGCCTAATGGCTGATTGAATAGTTCATATTGCAAAACGTTTGATACTGTTGAGAAACTACCACTGCTTGAATAATAGAATAAATATACTGCTTTTAGATACTTTCGTAACACTTCATGGAGGCGCCATTACAAACATGAATGGAGATGATCGTTATCCGGTAGAATTCGAATCTCCTGTACGAGTTTTCCTCGATGTCGCTAGCGTTGCACCACGAAGGTAGGTGGAACCTATTTCCAGTTTGAAAGTAATTATAAAATGTCTTCAAACCTTGATTCCATGGTAATTAGTGAATTCACAAAAGATTTGAAAAAAAATTCACATGGAGGCTCCGCCAATACTCTATCGTGTTTCAATAATTTTGAATGAACTCAATGGGATTATTTTCTTTTATATGTTATATCTGATTGTGGTGTATAGTTAAGGAGGCAAAATTCAAAACCAAAAAACCCCATATCTACCCAGTACTTCAAAGATGGACGTTTTCGCATAAAAACGATTTTAGATACGATAACCTTGGCGTGGAAGTTTCACTGTACAAAAGAACAGCAGGATGGTTTGGATGCGGATGGATGTACCTTCCAAGCTTCGGAATGCTGTTAGATATGAATCTATAAACAACTCTATTACATGGTTGACATTCTCGAAAACGAAATTTTTTAGAAGTAATTATGACATGTGTGAGGACAATCCATCTTGCCCTCTCTCGCCAGGAAGGCAGGTTCTGGAGTTCACACTCGATCCATCTCGTTTGTTCTCACGATTCTTTCGGATGATTCATAACGATATGGTAAATGGATTTACAACAACATTATAGCCAGCATTTTTTTCTGCGTTAAATTTTAGACAGCGTATCAGTTAGTGATTCGTTTACTTGACAACAAGGATCCATTCAATGAGCTTCTGTGCACAACTATTCAATGCAGAGTGAAACTTTAGAGAAAATGTCCTATAGAATAGAAGATTTTAGATTCTAGATATTAAAGTTGAAATGCCCAATAAGAGTATTCACTGCTTTACTTACGAGATCTATCAGCCTCAGTGTCTTTCTTTGTAAACTATCCTTGATAGTGGTCCTTAGTATGTATTGTAGTAAGTTAAATTTTGTTCATTGTGAGCTTGGATATTGTAAATATTTTACGATGTGTTTCATGAACCCCGACAACCATTGACAAGTATCAACCTTGCAATAAAATTTTTATCACTCTACAGAATACTGGAATATATTAGTTTGACGCATATTTGCACCAAAATTCCAATTCTGTCACTTTCTCCAGGGTCAATGAAATCTTCTAGTCCAATAGACAATAGAGGAAATTTTGCGCTTTTAGAATGTGCTCGAAATAAAATTGCTGAGGGCATATGGCAACAATATAAGCTGATCAAGAGAAGTACCCAAAAAGTGATTCGATTCTTCCTTGCTAAAATTGCTGTAACGTCAGTGAAAGCTGAATTTATTTTTGCTCTTATATGATCTACTCTTTTTGACTAGGAGGAATTGGTAGTGACTGGATGTCTGAGAACAGTTATGAATTTCGATGTTTTCAAATCGTATTAATTTTGCATACTGATCTTCTTCCAAAAATGTATCAAACTACTACTTTTGATATACATAACGAAGAGCATTCAAATTGACTGGTCTGTTTAAGAGTTTTTGAAACGAATTTTTTCTACTTTTTGGTGCAAGAACTGTGCATCAACCCAATAATTTTCTTTCGTATAACTAGGTGGTTGTTAGAAAGACTTGAAAGGCTAAATTTAGACGAATTTAGGCAAGTATAGACGGAGCTCCGCGAAAGGATACCAACAAGTTCATGCAATAGTGCAAACAAATTGAAAAATTGTGGGTCACGAGGAAAAATTCCAAGAAAGAGATCGGAGATGTGGATGCTTTGATAAGACGAAAGTGCGAGTGGCTCAGTTGAAACAAAGTGAAATCTTTTTCAAACATAATGTATCAGTCAGCATAATAATTAAAAATATATACTACCACGGTAAAATATCAGGATTACACCAACAAAATACAAAACTGATAGAGGTAGAAACCGCAAATGTTGGTCGTCCTTCACCTATATCGCTGCGAACATTCATAAAAGTGGATCTGGTCATCCCTCAAACAGGTCGCGGTCAGCACAGGTGAGGCCTCTCATTTTGCTAGAATTCTATCACAGCTGGTTTCTGCTACAATTGATAATTTGCATTTGGTACGTGAGGTGTGATTGATATAATGATATCACGCCTTTCAAATTCCCTGGTCTAGTTGTTTTTTCTCTCAAAAATATGCGTGATGAATTGGCAAGTTATGGTGTAAATATTAAAGACGTTTTATTGCCAAAACATACATATAAAGTCCGTCCTCTAATTTCCAAATTCACAACGGCAGTGCATGATTCGCGGTTATTAGGTCATGCAAGGTCATACCGACACGATGACTGTTCACAGTTTACGAAACGTACATTTGAAGATTATGTCCATTTGCACTTTTGATTCCTACAGTCTTCGTATCCATTTGTCTTGTTTGTTAAATTGTTCCAAATATTTGATCATTCTCTTGTTTCTCAGAATGTTATCATTTTGCAGTTACTACAACCATGTATTGGTTGAGGCGATTTTTGCTGATACTTCTATTGGGAAGTGTCGTAAATGCAGGTTAGTTTTGTAGTTTTGGCTTTAGGCTTTTGCGTTTTGGCTTGGCTTTCTACAAAGCAGCTTTTTTGACAACTCTTACAGCTATGGAATTTTGGCAGAAACTATGTAGCTTCCAAAGTAGGTTTGGCATCTAACCGATGTAACCCTAACCATTATCAGTTTATGCAGCCATTATTTATCAATCATCAATATTTGATCGAACTATTAATAATCTATTTTGTTTTGTTTTTTATATCTTGTTATAGCAAAAGTTTTGTCTCCAGATTTTGTCTGGTAATTCTAGCACAACTTGCAGCCTAAAAATTACTGAATAAAGTCAAAATATAAATATGTGATTTAGAAAGTTATAGGATCATTCATTGGTGGTATACCTGTTCCTGGAAGGACCGTTCCAGTACTACGATTATTTGAAAACTATAGCGCTTCCTGTCGACCCAAACAAAGGAAGGATTTTGGAATGGATCAGCTAGCACAGGTACTTTACAGATGACTAAGCAGCACTCAGTTTTTCTCAAAAAAAAATTTATATTCTGATTTTTGAAATAATGAAATGTCGACGTGCAAAAATCCTGCAAATACTCATCTTTTGTAGATTATGAATTCTTTGAATGCTGAGTCAGTAGCGCAGAAAGTATACACACAACTATTTCATTCTATGGGAGATGTACAAATCGAAAAGCTCATGGGAAAATGGTACACGGTTCGTTATTCCTTCGTTTATCTGATTTGAATTCTGTAACAAAAAACCTTGTGTTCTTGAAGTATTTAAACATCATTTGTGCTTGTTTGATCGTTCGGTTATAGGTTGTAGATACCAAAGCAATTCACCCTGAAGATTGCGCAGTTCACTACTGTGAGTTCTAATATCATATCCTCGTTTTTTCTAGATCAATTAACAAATTTAGTTGAGCTACTGACTCAAACAGATTTCACTGCCACATTTTCATCTCTTCAGTATTCGCACTACAAGGGAGATACAGTAACGACTCAAGGTTGCCATTTATTTTGCGTTACTTCTACCATTTATGAATTTACTAACTCAGGCATTGGCCGAATGATGGGTCCTGATCCTGGAGAGGTATTCTACATGACTGGCCACCCCTCGGATCATTGTCCTTGTGAGATTACTCATCTTTCATGGAAGATATCCAAAGCGAGGCTAATTTTCAGATTTCCCCGTAAAAATGGGTGGACTCAACCCACAAGGCGAGTATGAGTACATCATATTCAGCCAGCCGCTGAAGTATCCAACGATGGTTCTGGCACGAGACCTGCACAAATTCGAGCAGAAATATAAACAAGAAGTTTATCTCTTTTTGGAGAAACATGGATTTCTCAGCCCTATTGCGGCGCTAAACACACGATTACACTTTGAAAATGCTACTGAATGTAATCAACTTAATAGATACTATGATTATATGCAATTATAAATTGCTTCTATATTGTTTTTATCTGACCCTGCGTACGAGTCTCACACTTCATTATTATGATTTAACAATGTCATAAATGTATATTTCTTCCTTATCTGTTGAATAAGAAGAAGTCACTGGTTATCGACAGTTTGCAGAACCTAATCCTATAATTCATTAGTCAAAAATTAAAAAAGGTGTCTGTCCAGATATTGGCAGCTCAGATAGAGATGAGCGAATCCAAATTCTGCAATGGTGCCAAAACTAAATTCTACGTTGATTATACATGAACCTGTGTATATATATTACTTACAGAATTATGTATAGCATGTATTAATTTGTATGTCCTTCATATCTGAATAGTGTAACATCAACATCTTTATTAACAACACTGTCAGCACATAACATCTCCAGCGCAAACTACTGACAGTGCTAAAAATGGGAACACCCATACTTATTGTGTCCCATGATTCACAGATTTTACAGAATAAATAAATAAATATGCATCTCAGCAATAAAGACGAATACACGTTCAAAAGACAGGAAGAAAAGAAGCGCTGGAGAAATGATACACGGCAATTCACTTACAGCAAAGAGAAACCCAGTAAAGACACATAGGAGACAAACTGAAACCATTCAGTGGAGGAAATTAAGGTCTCTTAAATACACTTGTGAAGTGGGATTTATGAACCGGTACCTTGTTTTTTTTTTGTTTTTTTTTTGAAAAAATATTTGAGTTTGTAGGCATTTCTCCACCAATCTGTAGAACATTTCGCTCGATCATATGGCCTACCTTTAGTCTACTATTCAATCTATTGTTGCCAATTTTTTCTTTTGCATTCTCCGCTCAGAGACTCTCATTATTACTATTTTATTTATTTCTGTTATCTCACAGCTACTTGTTACTTTTATTTTTTATGTAATTTTTTGCAGAGATAAGAACATAACCCGAGGAAAAATCTTACTTCTTACTCACAACTCGCTTTTTCATTGATTCTCCTAGATTATAAAAAATCTTCAACGGCTAGATAAGACACAGCCTTAAGCGAAGTTCTTCTCATATTTTGAAATCTCGATTAATAGCGTTGAATGCGGTCGCCTCAGTTCCTAACAGTGAACTACCAATTTTTCCTTTTACGCATTAGTTCCTCGCATTCATCACTCAAGCTAGTGAATTCATTGAGATAATTTTCATCGCTCATTCATAAACTCAAACAAATTAATTCATAAATCCCACATGAGCAAAAACTCAGAAATGTGTCTTAATGAGCGGATGGTGGAAGCGAATGAGCATTACGACCAGTTGGAGCATTACGAGGCTTGCGAGGAGTACGAGGACGACGGGTGGTACTGTTGAAAGTAATCAAAGACACGGGGCAAGTCACCAGATGTCCTTCAGCATCCATCGAAGCAGACTGGGTACCATCGCAAACCATCATCCCAGTGAGAGAAGCGTGAATACGCTTGTTACCGAGCTTGATGCGAACACTTTTGCCCTCCTGCAAATAAAATTCTCCAAAAACTGTGGTCAGTGCTTTGCAGATGAAACGCACGCAAGCCACGGAGAAAAGGCAATGTTCTGCGACGCCGCTTATCGCAGAGTAAAAACCAATGCGTCGCGGAGGAGACGCGGTAGGCAAAAATGCGTGCCCTCGATAAACCTGAAGCCTCGAAACGGGGGGTCCGGCACGGACATTCACAACAAATCAACCTCAACGAACTAATTCTGTAGGCTGTTTGCAAGGGTTAAACCTATCGGCAACTACGGTCCTCTACCTATGCCTCTATCGTTCCCGTACCGATCAAGACAATTTCCGTTTTTATTGAAAAGTCTGGAGGCGAACTAGCTGTTCTGAACAAGAGTACAAATCGTTACCTTTCGCGCCCTATCTGCGTCGTCATAGGCATGCGCCATACTTGATCCGCTTGAACCACTTGATCCACTTCGCCATTGGTCAGTTTGCTGATTTGATCAATAGCGAAGTGGATGAAGCGGATCAAGTGGTTCAAGCGGATCAAGTATGGCGGGTGCCATAGGTAGGCGCCAGACTAACCGACTGCCTGCTTCAGCAGGACGAGGCGCAACTAGTAAGCTGATATCATTTGGTGCCGTGTTGGCCGGAAATATGAGTGGCTCTGCGATGTTCGCAACAGCAGAAGTTTCGAAGAGTTGGTAAAAAGCCTCGCAGAATGAGATAATAATAGAAAGGCTTCACCAGTAAAGATTTTTGTTGAGTGAAATCGCGCACGCTGACTTGATTTTCCTACAACGTGACATAAAATGACAGTAACTGCGCCACGTCCTGCTGAAGCAGGCAATCGGTTAGTCTGGCGCCAACCATACCAACTGCGGCGCGCATTTGTTTCTCCGTTAAGCGTCACCGTCAATGGTAAAGTGTGTACACTCTTGAAACGTGGCATTTAATACTGGTAATATTTGGCTTACCTCAACACACATCTCAATGATACGAGTTTTGATATAGATGGAGCTGCCATCCTTGGACGCATGAATGTGAGTGGGAGGGAAGCTGATGTCCAGTTCTCCTCCTTCCAGCACACTTACGAAGTAGCCTGTAATAGTCACATTGAGCACAAGAATGACCCAGGTTTTCACTTGCCATCCATTTCAACTTCGAATCTTCCCGTTTCTTTCTTCCTTATCTCGCTTTGCAGCAAGATAGTCTGAGCAGCATCACCATACTGAAAAGCTACTCATTATAGTACACAAAAGCGCATGGTTATGGTCTAGACGCCGATGCTGGTAATAAAGGCGGTCAAAGTGCCGTACATCCGACTCGGATCCGAATCAAATGCGAATCCAAGGCGGTTCGCTAAGCCGCGCGTAGAGGCCCAAACAGTGCTCGCAGCATGCATAGCTAATCTGTCAATACAGGGCGATTTAAGCTATTATAGCGACCACCACTTTAACTACGACTGCAAATAAGCAGCGCGGTTTCAGCTGTCCGCGAATCTTCTGCTCTCCTTCCGGAGATTAGCGTCAGCTCAACCGCGTCGCCGTCACTCGCGCAATGCCTGCGTCGGTAATTCACAATATGAATGAGTATGTATACATAGTACAAACATATAATACTGATTACCTGATGTCCAGTTCTGGCATAGTTGTAAAAGTTGTAGACCGAAACGTCGCGGTTTAGACAGTCCAGTGTAAAATCAAGGCTCTTCAAGTCAACTTCGCTGAGTCCTGAACAATGTCGGTCGTAGTCGGTGCTTCCGTTTGCTGACCAAGAGTGAGTACAACTTACCTATTCCACGTGAAAGGAGATAAGCACCGGTTTGGTTGCTAGACGTGAAGATGATGCTGTTCGCGTCTATGATGGCGTTGTGGTCGTTCTCGCACAAAGCTATGATTTGACTTCAGGTTCAGTATGTGCAATATTGAATATAGTCACTCACAAACTTTCGCGTAGATTCTTTCGTCATTGTTCGCAATTCTCGCGGCATTATGTACGATGGACGAAACATTGCCCTGCTCATTCACAAATGCCTAAAATGGACTTAGGTTGTGGCCGCCTTTTATGCTTCGAGGACTGACAGCACTCACAGAGAATTTGTCAGAATGCGTTATCCAAACGCAACGATCCACGGACTGTTCCACTTTGACATAATCATTGATCCACATGGAAACGGCACCATTGCAAGACACATGCAGAAGCGGAAAGATGTCTTTGGTCGGAGATATAGGCTTAATTTATATGTAAAAAAGTCGTATTACTAACAAATAGTGGAGGAAATAACACCGCCAGTAAACTCCGCATATGGGACCACAGTACGGACTGCAATGGATAACCATGCATTCATTGTGACACATGGCGGACAGGCGGAGCTGGCATGTGCTATCGTCTTCTCCGATGAAACCCCTCACCCTCTTCTCAGGTTTGCGCAATTCTGGAGCGGCAGTGGTGTTTCCGTCTAAACACAACAACATTTATGGCTTTTCTTAGGTAGGTGCCAGAGTAAGCGAATATTTTGTTCAAGTTGGGGTCCCGTGCAGAATTGACGTCACTTGGATTGACTCCAGCATGGTCAATTCTGCACGGGACCCCAACCTGAACAAAATATTCGCTTACTCTGGCACCTACCTTAGTCGTCGACCGCACGCATTGGCCGTTATTGCGAAGCCCGCGCCGTGCGGCGCTGTACCAGTACCACTCGCCAATAGGTGCCAGACTAAGCGAATATTTTGTTCGCTGCAAAAGGCGCAAAGAATTAATATCTGCTGCATAATGTCTGCTGCTGCTAAGGCCTGCTTCAGCTGCACGTCCGCGCAGAATTAACGTTAATTCTGTGCGCCTTTTGCAGCTGAACAAAACATTCGCTTAGTCTGGCACCTACCTAGCAAGTCGTGCTCTCGCAAAGTTGAGTGCATGAAATCACCTGTATCGCTACAAGTTGAACGGTGCGAACGTGGCTCGTGCGACTGCTTATTGCATGAGTAACTAGGAAGCGATACCAAACAGGCCACAGGGCAGCCGCGCGTTAAATAGATACGCTTGCGGGCACTCAGCCTACAGCTACACACTGTGCAGCACGCGTTTTAGCCGCGACGCGCGTGCTCCGCAGTGTGGGAAGTCCTGCGATGGATGACTAGGCGGTGCATCTGCATGTGCGCTTTCGCTCGCATTGCAATGCGCACTAGCTTTTTTGTGTATGGGGAATTCATTGTGGAAACAGCTTGCACTTTAGAAAAGCTTGAAACCGGCTCGTTGCGCCCGAACCGACTTAAAGCCTACTCCAAAAGCCCGTAGCCGAAGAAGGTGGCTTCGTTAGAGTTCGGCGGCAACAAGCGCGGCTGGAGCCACGTTTGCAGTCTGTCCAAATCGGGATTAAGCCGAATCGTCAGCAGCGCCAGGGCTTTGCGCTGCATATGCGCACTCTCGCAGAGAACGAAAAGATTGAAGAGAGAACAGGCAAGCACGCCGCAGACGCGACGCAGGACCCTAGCGATGCGGACTTCCTGCCTTTTCGCCTGATTGGGATTCGGACAGACTGCAGCTGTCCTAGACGTCACAACCTTGTCCTGGTTTGCTCCTTATGTGTGTTTAAACAGTCAACACCAAATTTCGCATAATATTGCAGGCGAATTTTGAACTTACCAGGATGCTGTTCAGCTTCAACCTCTTCGCTATTCTCAAGGATGTCCGGCACAGCTTCGTTATTCTCAAGGATGTCCGGTACAGCTTCACTGACAGCCGTGGCACTATGTTGTGCCACATTTCTGTCGTGAGCCCACATTCTTACATCGGCAAACGTGTTAGAGACATCTTGTAGCGAGTCACTTCCTTCGGCTGCGCTTAAGAAACCGCTCGATGATCCAGTCCCTTCCGAGGCAGAGAAGTACTCGTTGTTACTTTCCTTGCTGCAAGCGTCCATCGAGTTATTATGTTCCTGTTCGCCCTCCTTCTGTGGCGTTGCTGATGTGTTCACCACTGAAGCGGAAGAAATTGTATGATGAACAGTTACTGCGAAAGCGTAAATAAAAAGAGGTATGATCATATCTTTTGGAGTGGTATCAGCATTATCAGCAGCGGCCGCATCAGCTTCAGCAGCAGATTTTGCAGCAGCGATTCTCTTCTTCTCTGCTTCAACGAACGCAATCGCGTCCGCAAGAACTGCCGCAGAAATTCCAGGCAGTCTGCAAAAGACGCTTCTGGCAAAAATGAATCTAATCGCGAGAAAACATACGGAGAAGGATCTTCAGGAGGTGGAGCGTTGGCTGAAGCCTGGAAAGATTTTTAAAAAATGACAAAAACATACAGTCGGTGCCAACGATGTGCTCCCTTGCCGACCAGCTCAAACGCTAGGACCCCGTGCCGCGTTCGCGACCGTATTATTTGAGCGTTCAAATCCCGCATTGATCGCAGATCGCTGCGCAATGCTCATGCGCTGCGGATGCGTAGACACTACGGAAAGGTGAGCACGTGATTGACATCGAATGTATGTTTATCTACACGTACCTCATCAACTTGATCTTCTTCGTATTCTTCCGGTTCAACGATATGAAGAGCTCCCTCTTCGTCTGAATCCACGTCTTCGTTTGAATGGACGATTTGAGATTCAGAATGAGACGACATGACTGCAAATAAAATTGTCTCCTTTTAGATTATGAAAATATGATGATGTACGGCCTCAAACAAGAGGAAACAAGTAGGAACAACGATGTGTTGGAGCGAATTCTGAAAGCACAGAGTTTTTCTACACTGACTGCATGCGGTGCGCGAAAGAACCGCCGTTGCACTTGTAAGAAGCGGTGGAAGAAATATCTTCTGCAGCTTGCAAAGATGATCAATTTATCTGCGCACGATATGGAGGGACTGAGCAGGGGAAATGAAAAAAATGAATTGACCACGTAAATTTTGCCGCGCAGCGTTGAGTAGATCACTGCTTGCAACCCCGCCCACGTACGCTGCGCGCGCTGAGTATAACCGCGCCGCGTTGAGTAGACTGCTTGAAACTCTTCATCTTCGACGTTAAGGACAACTCCAAGCTACAACAGAGGTAAATAACCATATTTATTTGGCAAATCTTGATCCCTGTATGCTGTGTTTTCTTTCAGTCAGCAACGAAACGAAAATGGATTCGCGCAGAAGCAAATTGAAAGTGGATGATTCGCGCAGAAGCAAATTGAAAGTGGATAAGTCCACAAATACGATGAGAATGGGTACTCTCAAGAACAAAACGAAAGTCGATAAGTCCACAAATACGATGAGAATGGGTACTCCCAAGAAAACGGAAGTGGATAAGTTCACGAAGACAGCGAGAATGAATAGCCTAAGAAAGAAGACGAACGTGGATCCAGATCCCGTTGAAGTAATCGTAGTGACGGAGATTTTTGAATTCGAAAAGTCGGAGGTGAGTTTTTCTCTTCATCTTCGTAAGATTATAAAGAAAGGTGAGCAGGCTGCATTTTGTGGGTTTTCACTTGAATCATGAGTTTTCATCTATTTCAATAATTTGCGTACTGATTTACGCCAGTAGCTGGAATTACTAATCATAGTCTGAAGTGAGAATCCAAATCTGAAAGCGAACACCAATTGTCACAGCTCTAATGACAGCTAGGTGAATGCAAGCTGGTAATAGCAGCGTTCCGAGCAAGCTTGAGCATTAGTTTTGCATAACCTACACTTTCATTGTCCAAAATGAGACTTGTAATAGAATTGGCTACTAAAAGTTCAAGCAATAAACCAAGTCTGGTGCTTCTAGTTCATGCACAAAAATATTTCTTGTGTGTAAAAGACGATCTTGACTCAGCTCTGCTTCCAAAGACAGTGGCTAGGTTTCCTTGCTATTCTGTACAACTACAGATTATCCAAGATAGGAATAGTAACTTTGCGTTTGGTTCGTTGATGAGTTTACTCTTTTTTCAACAGTGTTCGCGTTACGTACTTCTTTCTGAGGAGCAGGCGTTCAGACATCCTGGAATTATGTCTTCGATTGTTGAGATTAGCCAGCTCAGGCTTCGTCCACAGTTTCTGTGCCAGCGTTCGTGCTAGCCGTGCCAACACCGTCAATCGAGTAATACCAGGCCACATACGTGTACATTAGCACGATCAACTTCGCCGCCTCAAGCATAAGCATCAGTTTCTGTGATGAATTTGGTCGCTAGTTTGTAAATAAAGTAAATATTTCTTCCTACGGTCAGACAGCTTAGGGTATGAAGAGGGCTGGCTGCAACAGCACTGCGCCCTCACCCATGTGTTGCTTATGGCCAGAGTGCAGAAGCCAACTAGAGCCATAGATGCGATAGGTGGAGAAATTTCTCTGACCCCCTTCACTTTAGGGCCGGCATCTGGCTGACCCCTTTCACCTGAGGTTGAGACTAATCAAGGCAAACAGCTATTACAACGGAACTTTTGTTTGGAAAGGAAACGCCAGCTGTTCTTCCCCTCAGACATCAAGACTGCAAGAGAGTATGAAACAACAACGTTTTGTTAAAAAACGCATGCTTGAGACTGCGCGCTCAAAGGGCGTTGATAACGAAACGTAATCAAAAAGTAAAAGGTGATTTTTAGAATAATTAACATTGTATCAATGAATACATACTTTGCAAAAAAGAGTTGAGCAAGAGTAGAAAAATCTGTACCGACTAGCGATGGATGCATGTTTACTGACAATAAATCATACCATATCTCTTTTCACTAGAGAGGATAATAACAAACAAAACAACAGTCAGATTACTCGTTTTTCATGCTTTCGATTCATATATAAAAGTTCGAAAAAGACCTTCTTGGTTCGAAAATATAATTATCCAAAATTGGCTGATATTGTAGCTAGATAAAACTGCTCGTATCTCGCTTCACAGAGAAGCTACGAAAAAAGAGACGGTCTACGTCGATTCCTCCCGTTCTTAGCTATCGAATGGTATATAAGGTGTTGGTGCACAAAGCTTTCCCAGTCCAAAAAAGTCTTGCTCCGGCAACCCATAGAAAGCCGGAGCGGGGTGGAGCAAGTTACTATTGAATATCTCCACCTCATTTTTGAGAAACCACAAGTTTTTTCACCCGACAACCTGTATACCATTAGAAAGCCCACAAAAAAAGGATTCGACGTAGACCGTCTCTTTTTCTCTAGCTCCCCTCTACTTAGAGTTACACGGGATTTTACCCAAAAAGATGTGTGTTTTTGTCGAGAAATTTCTGCGTGAAGAATGGATAAAGGTGCCTGATTTTCTAACTGCATCACAGAGCAAGACCTTGCCAGTAAACGTAGACCGTCTCCTTTTTTTAATCTTTGTTCTTTCTTTCAAAAATAAATTACAAAATAATTACACAAAATTAGCTGGTGAGTAGGAGTATAAAATCGCTCGTATCTCGCTCTACAGAGAAGCTATGAAAAAAGAGACGGTCTATGTCGATTCTCCATAATCTCAGCTTTCGAACGGTGTGAAGCATGTTAGGGCTTTTTTGCTTCCCGGCTCTAAAAAGCACTTGCTCTGGTGACCGATAAAAGCCAATACATTGGGGGAGCTGGGTGGAGCCAGCTAATAGTAAATACTTTCACACCACTTTTGAAAACTGGCAAGTTTTTTCGCTCAGCAATCTATATACCATTCGAAAGCCCAGGAAAAGGGGACTCGACGTAGACCGTCGAGTTCTTTTTAACCGCCCTTTACCGAGAGATACACTGCATTTTACCTGAAATCATTTTCATTTTCAACAGCAAATTTCTGCCAAACGAAGACCTAATCACTGCTGATTATCTATCTGTATTGAAGAGCAAGTCTTCATTAACAAACGTAGACCGTCGACTTTCTCGTAGCATTCATTTGGAGAGCAGAAAGTGAGGACACAAAATCAGTTAATTCTTGAAGCACATAAAATCCCTCATATCTCGCGGCACAGAAGACCTAGAAAAAAGCCAACGTTCTATGTCGATTCTATATGACCTCAGTTTTCGAATGGTATGTAACTTGTTGGGGCATTTTGCTCTCAGGGCTCACTTACCCCCTTCACCTTACAAGGATGGGAGTAGCAGAGACCCCCTTCACCTGGAGAGGGCCCGGCTCCCCCTATCGCACCTATGACTAGAGCTATCATCTTGCTTCTCCCAAGAGTTAGCCACGTTTTCTTAGCGTTTTCTTAGTTCTTAGCGTCTTTCGCACTGGAAATGTTCACAAGAAAACAAGATTTGCTTCTTTTCTGCTGGTCCGTCCATCTCGGGAAATGTCTGCCAACTGCACAGTGGTCCCTTGCTGAGTGGAATCTGTCCGTGTTCTTATTATTTAGTAATCGTCTACTGCTCGGTATGCGGTTGCCCAACGATGCTGAATCCTATGAATTCCGGGAGAAGTCTTCATACCGCAGTCCAGAAGAGTTCGCTTTAGCATTCGAGAAATATGACAGATTGGAAAGATGCAAGCGAAGCCTCGGTTCGTCAGCTCAAGTCTTCCGATTCTATAATTCATCACATCTACTATAGAGTGATACTTACTGATAATACGTGTTGCTTTACCGACATCATCTCAAAAAGTTTAGTTACCCAAGTTCAAAACTCGGGGTTGCACATATGCCACACGTACCACTTGCGGTTGCAGCCACCGAATCAAGCCAAACAAACTAATCAAATTCACGATTCTTTGAGGTTCAGTACGATTGCTCGTGGAGGGTAGTTTGTGTATTGAATCATCCCACAGAAGTCTTTGAACTGTGCGTTTCTTATCACCGGCAATATGGCCTAGGTACGCTATCTTCTTGTCTGTTGATACGCTCGGACCATGGTCTCATTTCAATTTACAGCTCAACAGTTTGATTCGCGTGCTCGCAGTGGTTATATTTTTGACATGTGCTAAAGTTTTTACTTTAGTATCTATTAATGGATCGCATGCAGAGACTGGAAGCCATTGCGTCTCATCGTGATAAGCACGCGCCATACTTGATCCGCTCGATCCGCTTCAACTATTTACTATTGGTCAAACCAGCAGACTGACCGGTAGTGAAGTGGATCAAGCGGATCACGTATGGCGCGTGCCATAGTTCGTGGAAGAAGACTGCAGACGTTAAAAGAGCGCTCGATCTAGGAGACGCCGACAATGTCCGCAGTGATTCTGTCTCTGCGTGCGATGACTCGCGTGTAGAAGCAAGTGTAGGGCCTCTGCAGTCTGTCTCCTAAAGAAACTACCCACATTTTTGATAGGGTAGAATGTGTTTTTTTTCTGTAAGATGTTTATTGAATGAGCTAAGGTAAGACAATTTGCTTGATAGCCGCGGGCGAACACTTCCTTGATTCTCACAAACCTTAAGGGCTCAAAATCATAGACGTAGTGTCTCGTGATCCAATTTCACGCGTTATTTTCCAGATCATTTGGGCGCTACCGCTGAAACTTGGTGAAGCAAGCTTCTAGATAGTTCTCTACTTTGTACTATGTTCATCCGCTACAGGAATGAAAGCAGCAAAGACAATCTTAGTGCATTTGCACGAGATGAACGAATTCAAGTCGCACACTAGTGAAGCAGGCGGAGCTGAATTAGTCACTAACATACAGGTCCCAGATCTATAAGCATTCTGTCAGACTGTGTTCTATCAAAAAGTTCAATCCATCGAATGAACTGCATACGTCGTAATTTATCTACAAAGAAGTCATCTCACGCAGGTGCCAGCGTTATCCGATTCAACCGGTTCATCTGCTTCACTCCATTTGCTATTGGTCAATTCATTGACATGACCAATAGTGAATGAGCGAACCGGACAAACATTGTCAGACACGCACATGAATTTGTCTGACGGTCGCACAGCTTTGTCTGTGGAACCACACTGCAGTCACCGTATCCTAAAACTTGCCGGGTAATCAGTGGCTTCTTGGCAGCACTACTTCCTTTATGAAGTTGTTCCTTATTTTACCGTCATAGAGATTATTCGTTGATCTCCATATCTGGAAACTCCACTTCTGTTTGTTGATCAATGCGCATCAGTAGGACACCTCTGCTTTTCTTATTAATTTGCAATTCTTTTTTTCCTTGTGTCAGATAATGCATTTTCTTGCTTTTTTTCTCTTTCGTATATACTAGAGCTTCAGCTCATAATCAGTTATGGGAATGTCTTTTAAGTCAAGATTTTGGCCTATGGTTTTGTGGCTGTCCGAGGTTTAATAAGTCCGTTGAGAAGCGTTGTCAGGCTGTCCTACAAAACTGAGGGATTTCGAACTTTACTCACCGTTAAAAGCGCGTTTAGTGATCGTAGAGTAAGTTGACAACCTTATACTTAATTCCTCTTAGCTTTCGAGTTTTGTTTATAATATCGATTTCGCTTTAAACGTCGAAGAATCATCGTTTTACCCCAGTTTGAAGTCTGAAGTATTCGGGCCGTAAGGCTGAGAGCTTAGGAGTTTATGGTAATTTGTATCAGTGTCTGTTTTCTTCTAGCCGATGGATGATACCCAGGAGGCGGTGGAACAAGCGGTTGAACCTGCAGCCAACAACTTTCCAGTAGATACCTTTATCTACAAGGTCGAGAGCCAGCAGGTGCGGACTAGTTTGTCTTCTTTTGGGTTAGGTAGTATCCTTTTGAATTCTGTGCTTTTCTTCTTTCCATCGATCTGTGCAGTGTTTTTCGCTTAGCTCCTATTGCAAGAGCACCAGTGTTATATATTCATTGTTCTCGAGATTAACAAAAGCCTTTGAGGTTGTTTGATCTCAGTGTATAAAAATGACTCAAATGTTAGCCGAATTTGTGCTAAACGCAAACAGTGACCATCACGACCAAATATCTGTCAGTTTCCAACAAAAACTTTAGATGCAGCAGTGTAACTTTGACGGCTGTCCAAAATCGTTCGCAGATTCATGTAATTTGACTAAAATTTGTGCTACTGACGTACGGTAAAATTGAACCACCAGACTGGCTATCTGTGTATAGGAGTGGGTAGACATCAGGAATACGAATTCAGTTCTGCCTTGGAAACAGTGCGCTAAATTTTGTTGCTATCATTTATAAAATGAGTTCTACTGTTTCACTACTTCCATTTGATATTTCACATAAAGCATATTTGGGACATGTTCTGAAGTTCTTGGTTGAAATAGTCGATTCTATGCAAATTATAATATTCCAGCCAGAGTTCGTGAAGAAACATGGCAAATACGCTGACGGATGTAACGTTTTGATTGCCATCCTGGACACTGGAGTGGACCCATCACTGCCATGTTTGGAGGTAATTTGATTTCTCCCTTAATCCTATACAACATGAGCATGTTTTTTATTGGCAGCAAAATTACATCATTCATCAAATTCTGCATTTGTCGTTTTTAATCCTTCTTCTAGCATCACTTTTTCTCAATTATAGAGAACCAGTTTGGGAGCTCGTAAAATTGTTGATTGTATCGACTGTAGTGGTGCAGGGGATGTGGACACAAGCCTAGTAAAGTCGGCACAAAATGGCGTAGTAACAGGATTGACTGGGCGCAAGTTGAAGGTAATCCTGGTATCCTCTTTTTCTGTGACTACAAAATGCGATTATAGATTCCTGAAGATTGGGTGAATCCTACGGGTAAATGGCACCTTGGAATTAAACCTATTTACGAGTTGTATCCCAAAACGTTGCGCAAAACAGTGAAGGTCTGTCGTTTTGCAACTGAATTCAATAATTTCATTAAGTGTCTTGCCAGGAAGACTGGCAGAAAGAAGCTTGGGATTCGGCTCATCAATTGGCGAAAGCGGACGCTCTTCGTCAGCTTTTAGGACATGAGGAATCTGTGGGAGGATTTAGCGACAATGTGGCAAGTTTTGCTGTTCACTACCCTGTATAATGTAAGTAAGATTATGTTTCCAGAAGGATAAGCACGATCGCGAGAACCTAGCATGTCAGGTGGATTTTTTAAAATCCATGGACAAACTGGAAGATAAGGGACCTGTTGCGGATTGTATAGTCTGGCATGATGGACACAACTGGATGTAAGCCATGCGTCTTAATCCTCTTTGAAAAGTCATTTGCATCTTTTTGTTTCGTCAGATTATTAATCTCCACTGAATTACGCTTTCTGATTAGGGTTAACATCATTCATGCTACTTTTGCAGGGCTTGCATAGATACATCATTCCGTGGACGCCTTGCTCTTTGTCATCCCATGGGAGAATTTCGGCAGACAGGTCATTTTGCCAAGCTTTCAACCAGAGGTAATTGTTCGCAGAAAACGGTGGTATCTTGATGAAAAAGCATAGATGAGGCCTGCTACACCTTTCGGATTGAAAATGCGGGAAATCGCCTTGAAATCTGTGTTCCGAGTGGAGCCCATGGAACACATGTAGCATGTATAGCTGCTGCCTATTCTCCATATGAAGCTGGAGCATCAGGGCTTGCGCCAGGAGCTCAGGTATGTGTAAGGCCCATTTTCTATCTTTCATTACAAATCGCCTTTATAGATAGTTTCTATGATGATTGGCGATAATCGCATCGATTCCATGGAGACGGGAACTGCTCTCATACGTGCACTCAACCTTTGCGTCGAAATGAAAGTGGATATCATCAATATGTCATTTGGTGAAGGATCACACTTTCCTGCTTCCGGGTACATTCACTGCTGTTATCACTTAATCTCAATCTGACTCCCCTCTCCCATTTCAGGCGTATAATAGAAGAAATACAAAGGGTTGTATACCAACATAACATCGTCTTCGTTGCATCTGCTGGAAACAGCGGACCTGCTCTCAGTACTGTTGGTTCGCCTGGAGGAACAACGCCGGGAGTGCTCGGTAGGAAATTTCAAAGTCATTTTTACAATTCGGAAGCAGTTTATTGATCCTCACGTCTTATTATATCACAACAATCTGCATTCAAACCTCCATTTGATTATTCTCTTGGTTTGCACTTGTGTTCAGACAAGAAGATTTCTCTTTGACTTAGATCTGGACCTTCCTTTCTTTGATAATCTTACGATGTTGCGAATATGTAGCACTGGAAAGCTTACGGTACATCACTACGCGATGTGTCGTTTTTTTCCAAGTGTTATTACTTGGCTAAAGCGTGTGAATGCATCACTGGTGTGTTCTCATTCCGGTTTACCACGGTTGTCCATGCCTTCTGAGTTAGGGCACAGAGATCTCTTTTGGTTTTTGATCTTGAAATCATCATGCACGCAAGCATCACTTTATCAATATACGCTCACGTTATATCCGATTCTTCGCATAAAACAGCAAATTTTTTCGGCAATATGATCGACCACATGCCGCAACGCTTTCCATTTCTACCTTTACGTTTTAGTAAAGAAGGAGTTGAACTGGAAAAAAGCGCCAAATGCGGCCCAAAGGAACGAAAGGCATGCGTGATATATTCATGCAAAGAACGCTTGGACACAAACCATATTAGGAATATGTTTGAGTGATTAAATCTCCGCTTCGGCCTGCCTATGAGAAATAAGCTTCATTTGGCCGATGATCTCATATAGGGTAACGTCACTACTCTTGTTTTCATTGGGAGGTATTTACAACGTGATCTGCATAACTTATCTCGTGGTCCTTTATCTATAATCAAGCTGGATAAGCAATAGAATGCAATAAACTCCGCTTCATGTCTTCTTCAGGTATTGGTGCACGTATCTGCCCTAAGCAAGCCGAGACCCTCTATGGGGTGTTCAATGAAGTGAAGAATGTTTTATATCCATGGAGTGCTCGTGGTCCTTGGTAAGAGCTAAATCTGCTGTTACTTGTATCTTCATCATTCTTCTTTAGCGTCGATGGATCTCTTGGTGTATCGATGTGTGCTCCGGGAGCTGCATTCGCCGGTGTTCCTCGTTTTTGTCGTAAGGCGAAGCAAATGATGAACGGTACAAGCATGAGCTCACCAAATGCTGCGGGAGCGATTGGTAAGCATTTGAGTTATCTATGCGTTAACTCAACCTTCACCCTCTTCCAATTATCGTCGCACTTTTTTGTTTTCTAAGGTCTTTGCGAGCTCAAAGAAGGCAAATTCTATGTCTTTAGATTAATTTTGTTATAGCCTGTATGCTTTCGAAATTGCGAGCGGATGGGAGCCAGTGGAATCCGTTCCGAATTCGTCTTTCGCTGGAGAACACCGCTAGGCAAATTACGGACGAATCATCATTGCCTTTTGGGACTGGATGCGGATTGATTCAGGTGATTACACTTTTCTATAGCAGCAATTGATTGAGTTGTCATTTGGTATGATTGCCTTAATTGATGCTTTTTAGATCTACGATGCATTGAACTTGTACGAGAATAACGCGATGGACTTCCCCCTACATACTATTGTGGACATCAAAATCCGCGTTACAAATCTCAACAAGAGCAAGAGAGGTGCCACTTTCTTTGCAAATAATCGTTTTGATTTTATGTGCTGTTCGCAGGTGTATACATCAGGGAACTGAAAGAGTCGAAAGAAGTCCAAGAGTACGCAGTCACTGTTGAACCGAAGTTCAAGGAATTCAGCGGTATGCGGTTAGGTTGCATCCAGTTATTATAGTAGTCGGTTTTTTTTTATAGATAATGCATGTCAAGCCGACTTCTCCATGAACATTGTTCTCCAATCAGACGTTGATTATGTACAACATCCTAGCCTCTTCATGCTGACATCTGAGGGCAGAAGTTTCACTTTGAAGGTCGATCCAACTCAACTTGCTCGTGGGGGTGTTTACTTTACTGAAGTGAGTAAGCTATGATTCGCAGTCCAGATCTTCAAATATTTTTGATACTTTTTGATGGATAGTGTTAGATTTTTCTTTGCGTCATTCTTCTGATCTGGTCGGAATCATTGCGAAGTTGACAATTTTAGCTGCGCGGAATGTACGCGGACAATTTTGCAATGGGACCTGTGTTCCGTGTTCCTATCACTATTATAACACCCGAGACCGTCGATGAGGTTGACTTCTGTGTTGATCGCACTTTCAAAAATGTTGGTACTATTCCTATCCGTCAGTTCATCCACGTGCCTCCAGAAGCGACCATATGCCGTAAGAATATCACTCTTCTTTACAGGTTCATCCATGCATCTTTTCTGTTCTTTGCAGAAATTTTCGTGCAAGACCTAGCTCGTAAACCATTCGATAGGTTCACACTGCACTGTGTGCAGCTTGAAGATGATAAATGCTACAGGAACAGTGAATCATACAAAGTGAGCAGTCAGCCGTTTTTGACATTTCTAAAGTGCTCGTGTTTTAGATACTGGGTACTGATTCGCACGAGTGGACTAAGACATTCTCAGTCGTAGGCGATCGAACGCTTGAAGTTTGCCTTGTGCGCAGTTGGACTCGTTCTGATGTCGAAGGCAGTGTGCGAGTCCTCACGAAGTTCTTTGGTGTGCAGAGACCCCAAGTTATGAACTTGGTAACTCAGAAATTGTTATATTTCACATCTTTACTGTTGTGGACACGATTCATCTCCAGGTACACGGCTCCCCCTACGCCCCAATTCGCGTGCGAGCAGCTCCATTCCGTCCTGTTGAAATCAAACCAACAATATCTTTCAAGTTTGTTTGGTTTTATACCAAAACAATTTAAGGAAAATACTTATCTCTTTGTCAGTACGCTCCACATTCCGGTGAAGCCGACATCGGCAAAGATAGAACCTCTTGGTCCCAGGGATTTGATGCCGAATGGAAAACAAATCCATCGACTTTTACTCGTTTATAAATTCACTAGTGAGTTTCAACCCTGTCGTCGCGGAACCAATTGGTTTTTTGCATTTCCCTGTAATATCCTCATAGTATTCCACGGCGAGGGTTTTTTTACTAGCGTGTTTTTTCAGCTCAGAAGTCCTGTGAGATTCGACTGGATCTTCCTGGCGTAACATCCTATCTATATGAATCACCTTATGACTGTATACTTATGCAACTTTTCTCATCTTCGAAGGAGTTTATTGGAGCTTCAAGCAGCTATCCCGAGAGAGTAGGTTATGGAAAATATGTAAAGTTCAAACTATGATATCGTTCAGTACACATACAAAGTGGAGAAAGGAGAGTATACCGCACATGTGCAAGTTCGTCATCCTGAAACTAGTCAGCTAGAGTTGTTAATGGATTCGCCTCTACAGTATGTTCTATCGTAATTCTTTATGATACCAATACCCGTCTCGATTTGTAGCGTACGGGTTCACATTTCACCGGCTATCAACTTAGATATCACATCCGCACCTAACGGCGGAGATGATGGTGAGAACATTTGCACTTTCATTTGTAGTACATTAGTACATTTTTTGCAGCATTTAAATGGTCCAATAAAGCCCTAGCTCCTTCGCAACAGGCTACGTTTTACGCGGGAAGTATCCCTGACGACAAGTAAGGCTGGCGACTTTGAACGAGTGTTCATATTTTGCTGACTCGACTATGTCCTATTTAGAGTGCCAAAACTTATCCCTGTTGTTGGAGGTTCATTTCTTACTGGTAGTCTCGTTGTGATGAGCGATACTGAACTGAAGCAGGTATGTCTGTTTGAAAGGAAATGTACAGAAGTTGAGTTGACCAGTTACTACTAGCTGAGTAGTTAGAGAAAGGCAAAGCTGGACACATGGGATTAAGGGAGTGCCTTAGTGCCATGGAATAAGTTTTACTGAAAACTTGTCTTCAACCATATGCCTTTTAAGGCAGCGTACACCCAAAATTTGAGTTACCTAATTTTCTAGATCTTTCTATACCGTGTGTATACGGGGCCCAGAAGAAGACCAACTGCGTTGGTCCGGTCTCCCAATGTTGCTTCGGAGCGGAGAAAACCCCCTCAATTTTCTTCCACTCCACCCCTTTTCTTTCACTCCGCCTCCTCCGGACGAATCCATGACAGCGTAAGCTGCAATTGCAGTTGCAGTTGCTGTTGCAACTGCTGTTGCATCTGCAACTGCAGTTTTAGGTGTACGCTGCCTTTAAACTATAAGCAGCTGCTAGGAATTGGCCATTTCGACTGCTACCATCACCATGTTGAAAGGGAAAGCCATTACTGGGGTTTAGGCAGATAAATCGGGTGTCTGTTATTTCTTTACCGAGTATAGTACGAGGCCAAGCAAAGCACTTTCAATGGTAACGCTACGAGAAAAGAAGGCTGATACTAGTGGACAAGAAGAGAAAGATATGAATGGTGAGGTTTGGCTTCGGATTGTGGTTTCGCTTTTTCACACGAGTTTGTTAGTTTTACCTGGATTGTTTGTAATTGACCTCTGATATAATCAGAGGCCTGGTTATCTGCCTCATCTCGAAACGCAATTTCCACAACCTCTGATTTTAGATGCAATCCGTGATGCGCAAATCTCCTGGCTCGTCAAACTCAAGGATCCAATCGCCGTTGATAAATTGTACTCCGAGCTTATTGCAAAATATCCTACCCATCTACCGCTGCTCCTCACAAAGATGAAACTTCTCATGGACAAGAAGGTACGGAACCGCACTCTGCCTAGTCGCCTACTATCCTCTCTTCTTTCAGCGTTCTACAACAGAGACCGAAACGATGCGCTTGATTATCCAACAAATTCTTGAGCAGTGTCGAGTTGACGAAGTACTGAAGTACTTAGGAGCCAGACAAGATCATAATTTAGATCAAATTTCTCTCAAAAAGTGTGTTTTCTCGACCACACGAGAATTGCTTGCGCATTGGTCAGCGGTTACATTGTTTTAGGAATATGGACGAGCGTAAAGCGGCTATAATTGACTGCCTGTTGGCTCGCGCACACATGGTTGTTGATTTATATCTCAAAATGACTGATGATTTAGCGGACGTTTTCCACAAACCTCTGGCGCCAGTATTTGGTCTCAGTTCATCTAAGGTTAGCTATATTCTTGTTTATCTTTTCAAGCAGTATTATCACTGATTTTAGGAAGAGGAAAAAACTGCGAAGGCTGATAAGTCAGAGAAAGCAGTGAAGAGCGAGAAATTGGAGCCGCTGTCGGATGATTCAGACGGGGATGCCGTTAAACTTCCTGAAGAAGTGAGAATTGTTCATTGAGAGGAGAATTATTCCCGATTTTTTGTCAAAAAGTTGAACATTGTATTCTTTTTTTTTTACAATATGTTCCATTAATATCGAAATCCCCATCCTGCGGTATATCTTTTCCCCCAATTGCTTATTTCCAGAAGGAAGAAGTAAAACCTACGCTGAAAGAAATTGACGCTGCATATCACGATCTCCTCAGCTGGATAGCCGCTGATGACCCCAAGGTGGGTAAACTGAGTCAAAGGAGTCTACAGATGAACCTTGTTATAAGCGTATTTAGGTCCTCCTCCTCTCCGCAAAGCACTCAATTGCCCATGCTCATTACGGCAGAGCTTGCTCATACTTACAGAAGTTGATCGAGGATATGAGATCCAGCAGTAAGGATACATCGAACCTTGAACTGGCCCTCATTGAGGTAATTCCTTTACGAATGCAATTTTTCTATGTGCAAATCGTGTTCTATATTTGAGGTCTGTGAAACTCTTGGCTGGTACCATATCGTAACTCGTCTGAAGAACGATCGTCTAGTGCGCAATCGTCAGACTTACCGCCCATTCTAAGCTTAACCCCACGGTTCTATTTATTTCATCATTTATTGGTTGTCAAAGCATTACGTCTTGAGCATGCTTCCTTTAGCTATGTTTCCTGAGGGACGATTGCTAGAATAAGAGACTAGGTTTTAGCTACAGATTTCTTATAATAACTACTTGGTATGTACAGCCTCATATCAATAAATGCAGTGTTGATTCTAGTTAATGGTATGTGAATGTTTAGGATTTTGACGTGTCAACTCAAGCTCTCGTCATTATTTGCCTTTCCATCGTTGTCTGCATTAACTAAATTCTGTTTTATCAATGTAAATTATATCAAAATTATTGCGTGGCGTGTGTTCTGTTTTTTGTGAGTGTTAGGGTTGTATTATTGATGAGATTCTGTAGAATAAATCTTACAGACATGGAATCGTGTTGTTGGCCTATGCTGTATAGTCTGGCTCGTATTTTTTCGTTCACCGTTCCAAGAGCTTATGCGCTATAAGTAATTCACGAACTTTCTTTTCTTAGCCTTGCCGATGGTATGTCTTAGTAGCGATTGAATTTTTGTACTGTCCATCTTTGATACGACTCAAGTCGCTTACTCAACAGTCGCTTCATTTTTCTTTTTAACATACTGTGGCTGGCTCTACTATAGGCGAGCTCGCGTGTTCTATCTCCTAAAATCAACGCCGTGTCAAAGCGGTGAGATCAGTAAGATAACGGTTTTTTTTTCGAGTTGATTATTCTCTGTTGCTTAATCTTGACGAAGAGTGTAGCTGCTGCAGCCAGCGTTTTGTTTTTTTCTTCTACTTCTTCCTCATATCATCCCAGTTGTATGTTGGGCCTTTCACCCACATCAGTATAAGCCTCGTTAGCACTCCATTTTTACCTCACTGCTTGACTTCAATGGGAACATTGAATGGGAAGGACTTATGCTATCACTTGAGCTAGGGTTAAGCACGGGGCACATCGAAGCGTTTTTGATCCGCGATTTGGCACTGCTCCATGTGTATACGGCTGATCGTAAGTGCGTTTTTAATATGTAAAAGAAAGGACGATTTATCAGCAAAAGTTATTCAAAAATATGCTTTTGTAATCTCGAGTATTGAAAGACATCTGGCAAATCGTCAAATCGCGTGAGAGGCCTTAGCTGTCGGTGTTACGGTAGTCATGTACGTTTGTGATATTTATTGTTGTATGTAAGTTATCAAAAGCATGCGAAGATTAATCAGTAAACCGAATTCAAGCAGAATTTGAGAGAGCGGGCTAGAGCTTCAAGGGGAACTTTTCAGGAGTTGAAAGTGAAGTTTGTAAAGAATGCGTTCTCAAATAGCGCACTCCAAAAAAAAAATCCGAAAGAAGTACAGCTACTTGTAATGCAACTTAATAAAGTAAAGCTGGATGAGGATATGTGCTCTCGTTTGAGGTTAGTGGTTGTCAAATTGGTGCGAAACTGTTTTAGCAAGTCCTCCCTTGAGAACCCTGCTAATAACGTATGACTGCCAGCCACTTTTCACTTTGATGTCTTCTGCTATAGATTGACAATTATGAGATGATCGAGACATCCCAAGTGTCGCCATGTAAGGCTTTTTTACGGTTGCTTTTTGTTAGTGGTGAACCAGGTCGATTTCTTCGCTATCCTTTTATCACAGTCAAAGTCATGTGTTATCACAGTAAATGTGTCTAACTTGCGGGATTTTTTTTCTGATTTGTGCTTCCATAACAGGCATGCGTGTCCTCTTAGATTATTTGGGTATATTATATCGTTTCGGGAGGCATAACAGTGACTTTTGATCGAGAGACCGGTTCTTTCTTCTTCTTCATCGATTGCTGTCGCGTCACTTCTAATTTCATAACTAAAATTCATCCATGTGAGAGGTTTACCCTGTCAGAGGGTAGGTAGCGTAAGAAAAGGAGCACCTCATTTTTTCTTTTATTAAGAACAGCAATCTTGCTATTGATTTGTCTGTTAACCAGATCAGCTGGCTAGTATTTATTACTCATTAGCTTTTGTAGGGAATCCCTATGGCAAAATATTTCCGCCGGGTTATTGCAAACAGATCACGGTTTCCTTCGCTATCTTGACTAAGGCTACGAAAGTTTGGTTTCTTGGGTTTTAGTGCTAATCAAAGTGGCAGGACCCTCACCTAAGTGACTTTATTGGAGGCAGAAGACCCACAAGTCTCAATGTCTATCGCAAATTTGCTGATATGTCAGACATCACAACGAAGTACATACGCTGGAAGAAATACCGTAACCTTACAGTAATAGAAGGTGGTCGATGATTTGCTTTATGCTGTAAATCTGAGCTAAACCAGCTATACTATATGATACCTAAGAGATCGTTCAGACCGCGCACAAAGGCGCACAAACCTTGTTTTTCAATTCGAGCGATAATGAAGGCAAACATACGGGGCCTTTGTGCGCCTTTGTGCGCCTTTGTGCGCCTATGTGCGCGTTCTGAACGATCCCTAAAGGTTAACGTTCAAACTACGTAAGAATGCTATTGGGACACGCTGCAAGCTTGAGATCTGGAGACACTGTCGCGTCGAGACGGCGCATCGTATTAGGTATTTAGGGATCGTTCAGACCGCGCACAAAGGCGCACGAACGCGCACGAAGGCGTGTGTGTGTGTCGAGACAAACGAGACGAGACGAGACGCGCCTTCGTGCGCCTTTGTGCGACTTCGTGCGCCTTTGTGCGCGGTCTGAACGATCCCTTATTTGTAAACTCATAGATAATTTGGAGCCGCTTCATCCTGGCAGAAGTGGTGTTTTCATGCATTTAGTTTTTATTTAGTGAACTTCTTACTTGATACTGGTGCAAGGTGGTGGGCAAAGTCAATTTGTTCTGGGCTTCTAGGCTTTATATAAAAATCTCCGTGGTCTGTATTTGACGACTAACAAACGCTCCTGATTTTTTTCATTCTTCTCCTAGAACGAATTTAATTAGATTTACGCTCAATGGTGCTATTGCAAAAGCGGCATAGAAGAAATATTGATGCAAAAGCGGCTTTTTGGGGCTGAATTTTTCCACATGTCTTCTATATCTTCCTCGATTCCTCGTATGGAACAATCTTTCACTCCCTCATTATGATGCCCTTGTTGAAATTCTAGCACCTCTGTTGATAGCGAAAAGGCTTGTAATTTTAATTGATTACGCTTTCATCGCCTTAGGAGATTTCTTCATATTTAGTTTGCTCCATCTTCGATTTGCATGATAATCTTGTTGTTCCATGTACTGGTCCCCTTGCTTGTAACTGCTGAGACTCTTTTGTTGTGTACTATATAAGATATTTACAAAAAATGACTGGCAGCTGTCAAACACAATTTTTCACGGAAATCGTATCTAACACATAATCGATCATTTGTTGAATCTTTCCATGGAGTCAGAAATTCGGGAAATAGCGTTGAACTTTTTCTCTTGCACCTTTCCCTTCGTTACTGTAGGCATAGGAGTCGCGTCATTTTCTTTAGTAACGCTTAGGGCTTTTCGAATTATTGCGATCTAATGAAAGCTTCACAAGATCTTTCTCCTCTTATTACTGATTGTTTTCTTGACCATGTCGACTACTTTTATCTGATGGAAATCAAACTGGCTATTTCATTTCACCTGCTTATTCACATCGTGACTCTCCTTCGCCTTTCGCCAAGTTTGTTAGATAGAACTAAGCAAATATCAACTATGCGCTATTGCCACACACAATAACGACGTACAACCGGCAGACAATCTAACATGTTAGACACCGTTACCGACCAAAAATTAGGGCGTTAAATTATTTTGTTGTTTCGATAATGCCATACCTACAAAAATCAACTGTCAGCAATTGCCTCACCTGTAGTACTCCATTTCATCTGCTTTGTCTTATCAGTCTTTCGGTCAGTTCGTCCTTTATCTTTTGCCTTCTTATTTCTTGTTTATCGTCTGGTGATCTTATAATCGGGAGATAAACTCCAACTTATTTTTTTAGCTGTTGTGAATTTCGAATTCTGACTTTTGAACATCTAAATTTTCAAGAACCGTCCCTTCCTACAACGTATTATGTGCTTGATGAACGAAGAAAGAAACCAGTGTTAAAGAGTCAATAGGGCATCTTTGTTGATTTACTTTTTTGGCGTTATACATTCTCTTGCAGTATCCTCATTATGTTGACAAGGCACGAGTTTTTCAAATGCTTTTTTTCCTTTTTATTTTTGAATTTTTCTCGTTATCAACGTCTCTGTGTTGCTATAGTTGTAGCAATTGCCTATATCTCAGAAATTCAGATTTAGAATGCACTGGTAAAGTCGAGTACTTGGTGGACATGCATTTATGTCCATTTGGTTTTATCAAGTGCTTTCATCTGATTGGTTGGATTGGAAAGGTCTTTGTCCGAACTTTCTTGAGTTCGCATAATCATGCTTCAAAAATTTTTTTCAATCTGTTCCATCCTTTCAGAACCATAATCATCGATTTATCGGAAAAACTATTTTTACTTTCGATCATCTGCCTATTCCTCGATTTTGTAATTTGCAAGTTGAGAATTGCCTTATAAATTTATCATGTACATTTTTTGGCTGCCAATTTCACTCTTTGCATTTTCCTGCATCAGATAGAATTGTTTATATTGATTGATTGAATGAGATCATCAACTTTTTATCCTCCACAAAGTTGCTGAAGGTATCTCAGAACCCATTTTCCTCTTGTTCGGATATCTTTCCGGTCCAGTTGCCTTATGGTCGCGATTAATTTCAATCCACATTCCATCTCAGTCATGGTTTACCACATTGTACATCGAAATGTGTAATTTCTGCAGCTTATTGTAGCTAATCACGTCTCTAGGGCTACCAAACTACAATTTTGGACATTTCTAGATTAGAATTTGTGTTTTATAGCTAGTAGGTACGGAAGTATATGCATTTCTCTATATTTCTTCATCATTAATATAGTATCATAGTTTGCATGAACAGCATTTTTTTAGTGAAAACTCAGTTTATAGCAGAACTTGACACTCGATGAGAAATGTGCATGAGATATGCAAGAAAAAGGATATAAGCTTGTGCAATTTCTGACCTCGCTTCATCCTTACTGTTTTTTTTCTGAAACTTATTTTAGATCTTCTATTATCAGTCTCATTATGGTGCGGAAGTTTTTCTTTTCACTGAGAATGGTCGACATGAATTGTTGAAAACTCCTGTTCAGCCTGCACCATTCATTGATTGCCCCCGAAAATTTTGGGATTATGAATAATTATTGAAGTTTCCGAAAATTCTCTGCCTTTCATGGGAGCGGGGGGGGGGGGGGAGGGGAGTTTATCCACAGATCTTGGGATTCTCTCTACGGAGATGTTTGCCAATTGATTTGCTACCAAAAAAATTTTTTTTTGCGAATACGCCGCAATGTTTGTTGACAATCACTAGCAAAACGTTGGAGGAACTTGGATGTTTTAATGACTGGGATATGGTCTAAAAGCCCCCTTTCGCTTCTTATTTTGCAAAGTTAAAAAAGCTGCTCATCATTTAATGGTATACTTACATAGCAAATATTGTTTAGAAACTTAGCAGCATGAGCAACCCCTTCGAAAGGAGAGGATATGAAGTGATTAAAGTAAAAGGACTTCTTGTAATGCGTATATTTTTATTCCTCAATCCTTGCCATTTGAAGCTCTTCCAAAAAAGTAAACAAAATCAAAGCGCATTTACAAACAGCCATGCTGTTTATTGAATTTCGAGTATTACATATGCAAATTTTTATTGGTACTTTACCATGAAATGAGACCATTATAGCAAAAGTTTGAGAATTGATTTAAGAAATACAGCAGCTTAACACTACGCATATCCGCAACGAGTGTTCTAAGATGTATTACGTTGGTCCATATCTTGCACCAAAAATTACAAAAAATTTCTAATCAAATTTTTGAAAGCTTTCAACGCATGCCACCTATAACATTTTCTTGGGACATACCGAAGCATAATTAGAGTCATTTCCAACCATTTGCAAAAACTTTTTGGCGCATTTTTTTGCACCTCCGTCTTTTGAGCGCTGTGGAAAACTGTTTCTTATCAAAAATTACCAGGTCCCTCATATGTTTAGAAACTGGTAAAAGTTTACGAATTTTCTGAAAATTTTGGACGAAAGTGATGGGCCAGCCTGATAGCGCATCTACGAACGTATTCGGATGCGTGAAAAAATTCCTGTTGCTGTCATCTCATAAATACTTCTTCAAGAGTAGCTCGGTGGTTTTTTTTAAGTGCTTCTCAAACAACCAAAGACTTGTATTATCCTTTACGAAGATTTTACATGTGTGTGGATTGGTCTTGATTGGTCTTGCAGTGTATATCGTGTATGAGCGATATTTTGATCCATAATCGTCTTGGCTGCGATGCGAGTATGTGTTTTATCTTTCTGTGCTGATTTTTTTGTTCTTTTCTCTTTTTTTGCGATCTCCGACTCATTGGTTTTCATATCAGTGTAGATTTGCAGTTGTCACTTCAGCATTAAGTCGTTAACGGCAAATGTGACAAAAGCGGAACATTTTACGTTTTTTTAAAATCTTTTTTGAGTACGCTAACTCGTGGTGATATTGCATTGAAACGAATTATCTCTACCTGATCTTTTTGTCACAAGGTCATACTCTAGATGCTGCTATCAGTTGTTTGATATGTCAGCGATCATTCAATACCGACTACACATTCAGTACGAAAAAATTCAACTGGTCTCATTCGTGCAATCGCTCATTTCGCTCATCTATCCATCATCCAAACGTGTTTGGTGTTCAATTCGCGATCCAGAACCTCTTCTAAATGTTTCAACAGTCTAGGTACCGTTACAGTGTCATTGCATTGATTACCAGTAAAGGGAAAAGAAGTGGTTCTCTTCCAGTATGTCCACTGGTGGTCGATCTTGTCGGGTTTGCTGCGATCGTTCCGACGGTGCTCACTTCGGTATCGACTCATGTCGCGCTTGTGCTGCATTCTTTCGCAGATCGGTAGCGATGCAGAAGAAATACGTGTGCCGCCAGGGATCGAACTCTTGTGATATCAACAAATGTGAGCAAATTTTTCATTGAAAATTTTTTTGGTATCAAATGAACAGCAAACTTCCCAGCTTTTTTGATCTTTTTTTTCTGAAAATTTTGTAAAATTTTATAATTTTTTTATTTTTGGATTTAAATTACGAGGATTTATTAAAGGCTTTACATGCAAAGTAAACTAGTGATTGTCTGTCTATCTATCGCTAGCGATGCTCGAAAAGAGACTAGGCCAGCGGGTAGGGAAACGAACCCATAGTTTTGAGCGGCCTCCGCTGACAACTGGTCCTTTTGCGGTGTTGTTGCATGTCGTTGCAGGACTAGGAGTCCGCAGAGGCGGTCCAAATTGGCATTGTTTGTTGCTCCACCCCTGGGTAGCCCAGCCCTGTAAATTTTTGTTTATTTGGCATGAACTCATAGAAAATGAGTGATCCTCCCATCACATTCCTTGCTATCTTTCCTCGTCTCTTTAGGTGCTGCTTCCAAACCAATCTCCTCGATTTGTTCTGATGTACAAAATTTTGTCTATGATCTTCAAGAAGTAGAGTAATGGAAGCCCTACAACCTGGTTAGAGATTTTTTGAGGTATAAATGATATTCAAGTCTTTTATTTGTTTCTAGATACCACTGACCTAACGGTAGCATGCGCAAAAAGGTCTTGAAATTTTTAGAGACAAAGTCTTTCTGATCATGCGTTTTGCCAAGCCATTGACACTCAAGTCTTGAGCATAGAAATGACCTTCTCATCAGATTTTCTTGAGTTATTTTCAGCTTTATTGTAATCTACTTTATGACCTCCTGCTGCATATAAAAAAGTCCGCTCTCTATTACCACTCTAAACAACTTGGAAAATTGCTAGTTCCTATTTTTGAACTGTATTCAGCACCAAAGTTTCTTTTGGTGGCCAAAAAGCATAGCTATCAGTACGAAATATTTTGGTCAATAGAACGACTTCATTTGCATCCAAACTTTTCACTATCACTCTTCAGTGCATCTCGAAGTATCAGCCATGTCCATTCTTGTATTGTTAATGATGGCTGCTCTCTGTTAAAATTCAAATTCATTTTTCAATTAACTTACTTGGCAATATAGTTTCAATTTCTCTGACAAACGTACGGTCTTCTTAGGCTCTGCTGCGAAGTGAGAAAAAAAGTCCATTCGGCTAATCAACTGTCTTATCTCGCCCTATATCATAATGTCAAAGCTGAGCTGTGGAAATCACATATTTGACTGTTCGCCTTCCACTGCACTAAGATTCGAAGATCAGTGAGATTCAGTCTCAGTTTTTGAATGCACTCATTCTCAGTCACTAGCGAGCGTTTTTTTTTCTGCGAAATTTGTTGGGAGTTTTTAAAGGACAATTTCATGATCATCTTGAATCAATCAGTTCTATCAAATGTTTCACAGAAAGAAATCAAAAAAAAATCAAAATAAGGATTAAAGTACAGGAGCGGATGGGAAGATGTTTTTGATGCGTCTGACTTGGTTGTGGTTTGAGTTCTATAAGATTCAGTGTGCTTTCAAATTTCGAAAAATCAGAGCTTTTGCAGTGAGCTAATATCAGTATGAGATCAGATTTACGGTTAATCATGAAAACCTAATGGCGTAAAGGAAGACTTAGAATAGCTAGAGTATCTTGTGTTTTTGACTGAGCACTTACTGTGTGATTTGTGTCCATTATCTAAAAGGGTTAGAATGCTGATGGAAGATATGATAAAGAATGTTGCTTGAAAGGAAAGTAAGCCTTATTGAATTACTCATACGATGCTTCTCTTTAATTTTCGGTGTTCATCGAAGAAAATGTGAAAAGCTTTGGAAGGAAATGAGCAGAATAAAGTGATGAATTTCAACCAAGATTATCCTCAAACGTAATCTTCTAGATTTTTGAGGACTGTAGTCTTCATCTCAACTATGAAGCTAAAGCTTTTCGTTCAGCTGGTTTTCTCTTGTGTCGTTGTTCCTGGGGAAAAATATGTCGATTCCAGAAGCTTTTTGCTAAGTTCGGTATTCGTAGTTGATTTCTTTCTTTTTTCCAAGGTTTTTTGAGAGGCGAGATAAATGTTTGGGGGTATTAGTTTCCGCCAAGATTTTTTTTTTCCATTTCCGAGCGGTAGAATGACACCGTGAGCGAAAGCATCTTATCAGACCAATAATGAGAAGTAATCTTGAACTGGCGTATTTTTTTGAACTCTGAGCTGACATATCCGCTTATCATGCTTAGACCAAATGCTGTCATGTTGTGTAATTCTCTAAATATACTTTGATATCATTCACGGTGAGGGTGAATGGAAAATGCAGGAATGAAAATTGGGTATATTCCATGTATGCGCTTTCATTTACTTTTTAATTTCCACTATGGTGTGGTTCACCAATTTCGCAAAAAAAATAACCAAGGAAAAGGTTCGAAATGTATTTGACGTTTCATTCCTTCCTCTCCAATGGTCATGTTTGCAACTAGAACCTCTGACCAGCGTATAAAAAGCTGCTGAAGTGTGTAATCTGTAATTTTGTGCTTCAATCCACCCCCGCCAAATTTCTCATTACATTGAGTTTCGCAAAACCAGTGGCCGTATTCATCAACGAACCCAGTGGGTTCCGGAACCCATTGGGGTTAGTTGATGAATATCGATTCTACTCCAGGGTAGAATCGATATTCATCAAAAGCACTAACCCAGTGGGTTCCGGAACGGTTCGTTGATGAATTCGGCCACAGCAGGTCACTAGCAAATAGAGCAAAGCTCACGCTTCATAGAAAACTTTTTTGGAATTTGTTAGTCTTTTATTTGAATTTCCATTCGATTTTTTTTCTGCGAGAGTCTTGTTTCTCGATTATTTTCGCTTGAAGAATTTTTTTTGCTATCTGAAAAAAAACTTAATTTGAATTTTTAGCAGTTGATGGTTTGAAATTGACAAAACACGTAAGATTTCTGGCAGCTTCCTGCTGCGTTACAATCCAATTAAAAAAGCGAAAATGCGAATGATGAATGGTCAACTACAACAGATATTTTGTAAAATCGGCAAAATTGCAAGCAATTAGGAGCATTTTGGGAAAACGCACAACCTTTTCTTCAACACCCATATCAGTTTTCTAAATTTATTCATATCAAGGGAGGTTATGAAAGACAAAAACCCTTACCCTAATATGTTTAGTCCGTTTCTGAGGAGACCTCACTTAAATATTTTTTTCAGCGGTCAGATGTATATGTCGAAAGTGCCGTTTCGAAAAATGTCTTAGCGCTGGGATGCTACCCGAAAGTGAGTTTTTCTACATCAGACCTGCATGTGTAGGAATCGTTAAGAAAATACCGCTTTTCATTGACATTAGATCATCTTGATGTGGTCGGTATGCTCTAATTTTCGACATTGTCTTGGTGAAGCATTTGTAGCTTGAATTTAGACAAAGGTAGCTGAACAGAAGATTTGAGAGTCAGTTAACCTGAAGCTTTGCAGGTGTACAAAACAAACGTGATCATATAGTTCCAAAAATTCCCGAAGAAACAGAACCACAGAAATACTCGCAATTTCTTACAGTCAGCCCATCTGATAATGAAACCCTTGTAAGTTGATTTTGTTTTCGGCTATGTCATTCTGAAGGTTCATGGTCAACAGCGGTAGCACGCACGCGCACGCGTGCGCGTTTAGTGCGTTGCGTGATGCGTGTTCAGCTTGTACGGACTATGTACCTTCACGAGAGTTTAGACAGTAGTATACTGTATATTCCAGCAACGTAGCACGCAGTCAGCATTTCAACTTGTCAATCATCCTCAGTCGTCAATATTTCGAGTTCCTACTGTGGAACCTTACACTCAGCCGACCACATCTACACAAATGGACTTGCCCCACATTCTTATGAAAATCACTCAGAACTACAGGTTTGTCATCTACTGTCATTTACTAAAGGAGCAATCACGTTTGTTTATAAGGGTTTTGTGGCGTTTGAAAATATTAGGTGGTTCCGAAAGTTTTGCCCATTTTTATTGGCCACGAAATAGAATACTGATCTATCAACGACGTAGGTATCAGAGGTCTAGATTTTTGTCCTCTTTCTAAAAAACAGTTTTCTTCTAGATCTATGCAATTTTTACGATGTCATCTCCAAGGCTCTTAGAGCAGTCTAACACTGACGTCCAATTTTACCCCAAAAAATTTCATCCTGGAGTTGAAAAAGCGCTAGTAGCTTTATGTAGAGTAAACCTTTGGCTACATTTTTCTCATTTCAGATTAGACCTAAATCAGGTTTTTTGGAGTCTGCAATAATTGTTCATTTGAGAACAGCTTCGGCTTTTGAACAAATGTAGCGCATAGGCATGCCGAAATTCCCAAAAAGCTGATTCTTTCGAGCAGAATGAGTCGGGTCATTTTGCACTAGTGTTTAATGACAATCAACAATTCGCATAAGTTTGAAAGCATTCATGTTTTTGCTGCATTGTGTGTTTTATAATTTTACTTGAGATCGAGATAATATCTGAAGAAATGATATTGTAGAGCTCCAAACAGTTCGAAATGCAAAATTAACGTTTAGTCCAAGATCTGCTCTATTTTCATCATGTTTTCTCCTCCAAAAGTTCGCGATAATTGTTTTCAAATAGCCGAAATTTGCTGATAGAATTGACGAGTGACGAAGCAGTTGTTTAGAAGGGATCAGTACATTGTGGTTTGATAGTGTAGTCATCGGAAAGAGAAAAAAAGTTGCATCGAATGCATGCTCAAACGTGTTTATATCTTCATTAGACGAGGTTCTATAGTCGTTTGAAGAAACGGACAAAACTTTTGGGATAAGCTAAATATGCTAGTTCCGTTGTTGGCTCAACGCCTAGTGGGTTGTATAATGTTCCCAGTGACGTCATGACGTCAACATTTGTAGTAAATGTTGATTTCGATGCCGGCAACATGTTTGAAAAGTGGCCGTAAAGCGCATAATCCCAATTTTTGCGCTCCAGGTCCATTCTTTACGCGCGACTAACAATGCAAGAACACTATATTAATCTTTCTACCTTGTTAATGGCTTTTGTTTTAATTTTGACGCTTGCAAGGTGTTTTTATTCTTTAGGCAACTTTGTGCTGTTCGTAAGAGCACGGAGCTGTCAATGAATGGATCTTCGTTGCGTAACATGTTTGATGAGTCTATCAAAGGAGCGGTGAGGATTGTTTGTGTTCCAAATTTTCTTTTGTAATTTTTTCAAAATTCTCATTGTAATAATTCTGATAATTCTGATGATAATCCTGATATTTTCACAGCCAGCACCTTTGTTTATTCTCATAGGCAAACTACTTATATATGATTAAATTTTTCTTCATAACATTATCATGAGACACTCTTCCTATCGACAGGATATAAACTCTGAAAAAATGAAGAACGCAACGTTCTGAAACTCAGCAATCGAAAAATAATTTTCTGGTCGCCAAAAGATTAGTTGAAGAGCTAAGTATTAGGATGCTGATTTACAGAGTATTTTCTTTTCTTCTTCTTCTTTCTTCTTTTCTTCTTTTCTGAGTTCTTTTGTCCATAAATTTTGCTCACAATAGAGATAAAAGTAATAATTTGCAGCCGTTCATCATTATAACATTCTTTTCCAATCAGAATCTATAGAATAGAGTTTAGTTCGGAACAAATTCTTTCTCGACTGTTATGGAGGGACTCAGGTGTCAAATATAGTGTATTGCAAAGGGATTTTGCAACCCATGTATTGCCAATATTTGAAGAATTTAGTATTTTTTGAGAGAATTAGATAGATTTATATTTCGCTATCTTGAATTTTAACAGGCATTAACTGCTTGTTTTGATTTTCTCTCATTGTTCAGGATCTGGTTTATGGTAGCACATTGAAGACGTCGAACATATTACGAGCACAAATGCCAGCATTAGCTGAGTTTGTAAACACCACATTTGATGAATTTGCTCTACTTAGCCAAGAAGAAAAGGTAATTTATTGTTTCCGTGGGCATTCAACAATTCAATATTTTCTTCACTTTTAGTGGTCAGTTTTCCATGCATTCCTCGTTATGATGTTTAGTATGGACAGTATCTACCGGACGTATCGGCTTGTACCTCCTGATCTCTACTCAACAATGTAAGGTTAGCTTACTGCAGAGTTTTTGGAACAAGACTGAGTTTATAGGAATATTGTGACCGAGACCACATTTGTCGACTCCAACGATATCATGCAGTTCTTTGTAGACGCACCACAAAGCAAACTTAGTAAAGAGGAATTGGCAAGGTGAGTTTAATCCAGCGCAATTTCATTCAACTTTCATGATTCCAATTTTCTCATCTTTTTTATACTCCATTTTTTTTCTTATGCAGTGAGAACTCTTTTTTGAACTTCCTTTGAAAATCAGCTTCCTATTTTATGCATCCATTCTTATTTTTCTAGAATGATGCGAGATTGTATGAGTGACAAATACCGGCTGTGTGCCCTGAAATCGCTGAAAAAACTCGAAATTACTGAGCATGAGTATTCTGCTCTGCTTGCTCTTGGACTTTGGTCTACATGTAAGTTAATGATACAGCTGCTTTGCAGTGAAATGAGCATTTTCTTTAGACACTAAAAGCTCTTCCGAAACCATCGAACGAGTGGCGGCAGAGGCAAGAGCGAAAATTTTCGACGAACTGCATCTCCTATACAGGTATCTATGGGTTTATTTAAATTATAGATTCTGAACCTCCAATACTAATTTTGCGTAAACTTTGCTTTCCGGAATTTCGTCTATGTGATCTATTCATTACTGTGGTGGACCAATTTTTTTTTCTTGAAATAGCAGAAATTTTATGATTGCAAATATTACAGATTACAGTTGATGCTTGTTTTGTTGGTGCGAGCACTTTTGATAGTAATTTTTTGAGGTGTTGAGCTTTTGGCCAGCTCCAAATCTTGAGCATCATTTTTGCCCATTCTAACTATCTCTGTTTTTTTTTTTTTGAAATATAGCCCTTGGGTAATGTTGGTTTCTGAAATATTGCGTTGTGGTCTTAAATGATCGTAGAATTTTACTTCATTTCCAAATTCGACTGTTCTATTACTTTGAAGTGGGGTTTTCAGTTTTTTTTCTCGAATATTTTCTTGGGGTATTTGACTCTCGGTGAATCAAATCCTCTCAAATTTTGTGCCGTAATGACAAGTATTAGGTTGGCACATAAGTTTTGCAACTTTTCCCATAAGATTCTTCTTACTAAAGGTAAGCACTCTCATCCTAGCACTCTCATACAGACTAAGATAAGGCGCATTTGAGAAGCAGAACAAGTCAAATGCGTCAAGTTTTGAGGACAATCTGTCAATAATTGAGCTGTGAAACCTCAGAATTCGCTAAAACTTTGCACAATAGGGTAATCCAATACGGTGAACACGAATACCATATTCATTTGTCGCTAAGATAACATTCACTTTTTGAGCTTTGAAATAGGGCTTTTCATGCAAAAAGCGTCTTATTTTGTAATCAGCATGTCGAATAACCCCATAGGCCAAGTCTCAGCAAAATCTTACGCAATCTAAAAATTTTCCCGTTATACCGTAGACCTACCGTAACCCATGCATAAGGTGGCAAAATTCGGCAAAATGGTCCGCATTTGCAGTTTATATCATAATCCTTATACTGCCAGAAAATGAATGCACTACGTTCAAAAAGACAAAAGTTAGATAAAAAGTTGCATTACTTATCTGCCAACCTAAAAACGTAAAAAAATTGATTTCTTTGCCTTGTATTTCCGATATTGAGCCAGCTTAGGAAGATGGTACACAAACTTCCGCGAAATACATTGAACTGAGAGGGCTATTGACGATCAAACAGTATATATAGTGCTGTAATTTCATGTATTTTGACTTCAAACGAAACAATCACGAATTCATGTGTAAAAACATGAGGTTCAGAACGGATGGTACCGACAACTATGCAGTACGTTTGGGAGAACTAGTCATGCTGAACGGGACCTTTCAGGTGAAAGCCTACAGTAATTATTTATCTGTGCCCATTGAATATACAATTTTAGTTGGTCTGCTGCAAATTCCGAGAAGACATCGAACTTTTCAATCTCTTCGATCTGTTTCAAGAGGATACATTCTTATACGATATCACTAAACAATAGAAGATAGAAGTTTAGAAGTTTATTAGAGAAAGAGTAATCTCAAAGAGTTTCTTGTCATGGAGATTCGCATTATTGGACCTCATCATGGAACATTTTTAGAAGTTGTAGTATTTTTAGCATTTTAATGTATACAATTTCTTGTCATGTTATTGTCTGTGTCAGTTGTACAAAACGGAGATATAGTCATAAGTCTATGTGCAGATGATAATGAAGATGTGATATTTATAGTAAAAAAGTTTTCACATGATTTAGTGTTTGAGCAGTTACAGTACTTCTTGAGAACAGAATCAAGATGATTTTGCTAATGTCTTAACCTGGCCCAAAATCTCGTTACATCTTTATTTATTGATTCTAATCGAGGAATGGTCGTAAATTTTGAAGAAATGTTCTCAGGCTATCTGTAGCAATTCTTACACGATGCACAAAAAAATCGTTTTCGAATGTTTATAAAAATTTTTTGGCAATTTTTTCGCCTCGCATTCTTGTGACACTAGCCTATTGACGACCATGTGCACCATTGGCCCACGCACCTTTTGCCTCCAGGGACGATGTGGGTCACCGGTGTCACCTTTGCAAAATCATATACTTTCCACGCCCAGTATTTTTCCATTTTTTGCCCCCTTGAAATCTGTAGTTTTCTTCGTCCAAGAAAATGTGTAGCTGCTTACAACCTCACATTTCGTAAATCATCACAAAACTTTCTCACGCCGAAAGTTTGTGCAAAATCGCGTCGTCCCTCAGCGCCGCCACGCAAAATCAGACGTCGTCGTCAATGGGTCAGAAACACCACACTGCTGCCATATACGGCGCCAAGAGTTTCAAAAAAATTGAAGAAGAGCAAAGGCTACACAAGGATATGCAGGAAAAAATCTTTAGACAGAAAAAATTTAGATATTCACAAAACTGGCGTGAACTTGCTAGCTACATATGTGGGCATCTGCGGCATCGTCCATCCATGACGGTGGGAAGATAGTCCTTGTCATCTCTGAGATCCTTTATCTTTATCTTTATCATTACACTCAAGGTGTACCATTTGAACTATGAAAAACTGCTAGCGTGAGATGCAAAGCAAATGAGCTTTTTTAGGAAATCAATAAAAAAAAAGTTAGAAATCATCTGCCAACCTAGGTTGTAACACAGTTCTTGCACTGTTTTTTTTTATCAAAATTCGTAATCTCCTCCATGTTTGATGACCGTTTGACAAAATATAGTTCGAAGAGAGAAAATTTAACTCTTCAAGTATTCTCAGCGCAAGAATCATCATTGTCATGCGATAACAGAATCGGTTAAAGACAAATACTCAAATTGCGTTTTCCAACTTTTGAAACCAAAAATGCTGAAAGGACCATAGATTTTTAGTTTACTTTTTGTGTTTTATAGTCTACCCTATGTTACTGAAATAAATTTAATGGATGTCTCTACGAAAAATTGTAATTTATGGATTTTTTATTTTCGAGATTTGATATAATTCGAAATAAAATCTGTCGAAAAAAATACTGCATTTACCTTATTCAATAAAAAAATAATATAGATCAACGCTTCTTTGAGTATTTCTAAATGAATTGTTTGGAATTTCTGGAGATTTATACTTACGACCGATACGAGCCTTATGTGCATTTCTAACGTCTTCGGGAGAAAAATCGGAATTTCCCCAAATCAGCTCTAATTCTTCTCTCTTTCGGAAGGTGTTAAGTATGACGCACTCCATAAGCGTGATCTGTTCCACGTTACCCAATGGGAGGTTAAGGATAAGAGGCGGCCGCCAACATCATCTTTTTGCAACAAATTAACTTAAGCTGGATTACGATCGTAAGACAAACAGCTGAGGCCGCTACGGTCGAACTTACGCCAGACATGACCTCGTGTCATACATATTGTAGCGATGACAACATACGCGTCGTCAGTACCGTAATCCTTGTGAGGTATGGCAGGTAAAATGCTTTAATAAGTCTCGCAACAAAAATTATAAAAATTCGTTTTATAAGAAAATTGGATCTGTAGTACATGTTTTTTCTCAATGTTGTGTTTATTATGCATAGCATAGTTGTTTAACGAAATCAACAAGATGATTAGAAGAATTATAGCTGATAGAGATGTTGAGTTAACACGAGTTTAGGTGGAAGGATGGGGTCACTGCATCAGGCAAAAAGTAGTAAATTTCTCTGTCTCTTCAGCATCTTTTTACGACTAAAGTAAAGTTGGAGGGAATCGCAGAAAACTGTTGAGTATTCCTTTGAAAATTGCGGTTGAGTATCCTCCTTTGACTGCATCACTGAGAACCGCTAAAAAACGGATGTTTTTCTCTCTTTAACACTCTCTTTAACAAATCTTGAACCAAAATAATTCACCAAAAATCGAGGAGTTTACAAATGTCAAGACTATGGAGCGAGGCTCATGGGACAACTTAATAGTCGTAAACTGGCACGACTCAGGCCTTTGCAAAAATTTAATCTACTTAATACGGCTCACAAAGGATCCATTTCTATTCTGTCAAAAATCAGACGAAGTTGGAACCTCATTTTCATAGACTTCAGATACAGTAATCTTTTGGTATACTTTTTATCAAGGCAGTGACCTTTGAACAGGGCCATCAAAGGCCTGCACACAACTTTGCAGAGCAATGAGACCTTTTTGAAGAGGCTTTGCGGTTTTATGTATTCACGAGTTGTTAGCGGTAATCGGAGTATTTGAAATTAGGAGATCTTTATACAATACTATGTGTAATGAAGCTACCGTATTTTTACCAACAAAGTGTGCCACTCTCCAAATGACTTTTACGTCATAAGTTGGAGTGATGTGGCTTATGGATCTAGCAAACCTTGTATTACACTTAGGATCCACACGGAAAAAACGCATGTGGACCCATCAAGTAAGGAAGTGAAACAAATAAAGGCAGTGGCTCCTTAGTTACATTTTTGTTCCGCAGGTCATAGGATGGTTCAGCCTATCAAATATAAAAAAATTATGAGGCTTACATAATTAAGATTCCAATTTTTGCACGTTCATTAGTCTACTCAGTATACGGTTTTCAGCTTCAGTGACACTCAAAAATATTGCGATATACGCGTATTATCTTTCACTAACTCTCAAAAAATGTTTCGAACCTCGAATCAAGCTGAAATTCTTAATTCAACATAAGTCTTTTGGCTCAAATTGCAGTCAAGGAGATAGAATCTATGGGTTGCTACTCTGAAATGTCACATCTATGGCTTTCTCTCAAACTCATTTGAATACTAAGTGAGATTGCACACTACGCGCGGCATCTCACGACTACGGTAAGCAGTCAGTAGAAAACAGTTTAAGAGCAGACTGTTGGAAACGATTTTACGCCTATATGTATCTGTTTCCATCCGAAAAGAAAAGATAACGAGAAATTAGCTAGCACTACTAGCCAGCATCTTGTAAACACATATGCCGCGGAGTAGCATGTTATGCAATAGTCATATCAAGTCACGAAATAAGCGTAAGTAGTGGGAAAAAACAATCTTCAAAATTTTACAACCAGTTTTCATGTATTATGTGGTATCTGCAGGATAAGCACGAGATTTGTGAGCTTTCATCACGGACGGGGAACCCCTCAACATCTTCTCTGTACACTTTCGATGGTCCCGCGGCACATTTGCAGCCGTGGCGAATCCGTGGATCGCGTTATCCGCGCGCCTGTTGCTATTGACGGCTGTCCGCACTCCGAGCAATAGGTCAAAAGTGGTCGCGGCACCTGATGCGCATATCGTGTGCAGTCATTGCAGTGGATTAGCCAGATTTTAGCCTGAAACAGGGATAAAAATTTGATTCCCCCTACCTCCCCCTGTCGCAATCAACTCAACTGCTCTTCTTCAGCTAGCAGATGGCATCGAAATGTGGCTCATGGCATTTCTCCTGTGCCATGATAATATTCGCTCATGCTAGAAAAAGTTTTACACAGCTAAATACCTTGGAGTAAGATGAGAAGGAAAAAGATGGAAAATGGTGAAAATGAGTCAATAGCATACTGTATCTGAATGGTAGAGCAAGGGTACGGTATAGATTATTTTTTGATCTATGGGAATTCGATATGACGGCGTCAGTTTGGTTCGAAAGTGGCCCTAGCGACACTCCTTTCTCCTTTCCGTATTGTGTTTTCGTAAAAATCATCCTTATCGAACGTTATACTTGTTAGTTAATTTGTTAAACTTATTTTCTTGCGTCATTCCACAAAATCAAGGAACTTCGGCAAAATATAGTAATGTGAAGAGTAGCAGTGCTACTATCACACCGTGATAATATTCATTTATTCTCTCTTATTTCCACTATTAATCTCAAATAGTGCTGTTTTGCTTGATTTTGGGGATACTTATACTTCTCAGAGTTTCATTACAAAAATTGCTTTCATCAACATGGCTTGCAAATTCGAGTAGCTCTCTTGAGAAGGTAAGCTCAACTAGAATCATTTTCAAAGTGATTTATACTTAGCTATTTTAGTGCAATAGGATGCGTTAGTTCCGAACCGCGTTCAATAGTACTCTGCCAGCCGCCATTGGATGATACTCTTGCAGCCAATCAGAGGTGCGCAATATTATTACCACTTTCTTCGAATGGGAAGGAGAATGTCGAATGTGGAGAGCCTCAAAAAGCTCATATTCATGTATGTTGTACTAGATGTCCTATCGCATCTTGAGTCTTCACCACAACCTTACAGCAAAACAATTGCGCAAGTTCACAAGGAACACAATTCTGCGATAAATTACTGTAGTTTTGGTGGCTGAATGTTTTTTTTTATTGATTTTATGAAGCAAGGATTGATAGATCAGTGAGCGACATTATGCAAACGATTTGCGAAAGTTTTCTTAGAATTAAGTATTATTCAATGGAGTGCAACGATTTTGAGAAGGAATCGCTTTTCAAGGTTATAAGAGCTTGTAACGCTAATCAGGGATTGAATCTACGTTGTGTGCTTGCACATGAACTTCACGTTATATCAAATTATATAAATGAGATCATTTTAGATTACTTTTCAACCCATCTTTCTTCTTCGGGTACAATATAACACACATTGCTAGCATGATGACATAGGATTGTGGAATAAGCTTGACAGTTTAAGCTCATTTATTGAACGATTATCTTTTACAAATTATGACTCACTTCACTCGGTTCATTTTTGTGCGCTTTGCGAACATTTACCTGAATACTAAGAATTTAGTGCTCAACACTTAGAGGACTAAGTCCATTCACTCAACATACTTCAGTAAGCAAAGTAAACACATGTCTGTGTTTGAGATGTCACCAACTCAAGAGCCAAACTGTTGCTTGATAAACGAAGTCTATGCATTCTGGTTGAGCACATTTTCGAGGAGTAAATAGTTAGCTTCAGTTCACCTGAGCTGTCCGTAGATCTAGCACTTTTGTGGGTTGAAGCAAGATGCTTGGGCTGGATCCACGGCATCTCCCACGTGAATGCACCTGTCAGCGATATCGCTGTGCACACAATCAGCCGTTTGCTGATCCTGAATTGATTGAGCTGAATTTCTTGGACGCGGGTAAATGCGGGTAAATGAATGGGTGAGAAGTGGGGAATGTGCTAAGAATGAAGCAAGGAAGTCTCCTGGGTCACTAAAATTTCCCAAAAAGCGAGGATAAAAACTTGCCAAAGTGTGAGTTAGATTTCTTAGGTCAAATTCGACTTCGAACAACTGCCAGAAATTCAAAACGTCTTCCGCTGAACATATTTGCGCGCGTCTAGTACCTCTCGAGCCGGTTCGGAGCTAAAGCTGCCTCGGCTCTCTATCGTTTTCATGCATCCCTCAATCGTTTCCCTCTCATCCTCCGCTAAATCTTCACTATATTCTTGAGGTCCGTACAAATTTTCTTTCGCACATCTTTTGCCGTGCAATATCGACATATCGCACTATTTTCGTTATTGCTTGTGCTAAGTTGAGAAGATAATCTGAGAATCTTTTTAAGAAAATGTTTATTTTCGCTTATCTATTCAGCTATGCTACCTTCAATTTGAATTTTGCACACTTTTTTTACTATAGTAAGAATCATGTTGTAAGTAGTAGCTAGCTCTCTCTCTAACCTACCGTAATCCTCCTCTTTCAATATCCTGTTCGTCACGAAGTATCATGGAAAATTCATCTCTGTCTTTCTTTACTTTCTTAACTGTTTATACAGCACTCTTCGTTTCAAAGGAACTCCCAAATATTTTAAAATTATGGGGATTTACTAGTAAAATCAGAACTAACAACGCTTTTTGGAGCTGATACACCCTTTTCGCTCGCTCTCCATTCTTGTCACACCTTCATTCTATTGATATTCATATATTATTACAATCGTCATGCATTTCCCCAGTTCTTCATTGCTCAGTTAAAGTATAGATCACCTCGTTTACTTAATGTGTTTTCTTTAGTTCTGCTCCTCGTTTTTTCTCTTTTTTTTTCGAAAGTACCCTGTTGAATAATGTGCATCTGTCAAGAGCTCTCTCTCTCGCTGGCAAAGGTATTACCGTCATGAAATGAACTTTTGTATTAGCTTTGAAACGTTCCAAGACTTTGAATTGACCTTTTCGTTTTTTCCTATGGCTAGATTTTTTGAACTTTACGAGTGATCCATGAGCTTTGAGGAGATGAAAAACGTGCCGAGCTTTAAATGTCAAGAATTGTAGAATCCTTCTTACACGTCTCAGGGGGAAACTGACAATAAGTTGTGTCAATACATATTTCTCTTAAGAAAATAGAATTTGAGTTGTGCTAGTCGACCTACGAAAAAGCCAGATCACTAAGTGAAAAGGCATTGTATTCTGCTTTCGAGGTTAAATCTCCTGCAAACCAATTTTTGATGCTAGAAATTTTTAGAAATAATATAGCAAGTTTTTTTTCGGTTCAAACAAATCGGAAATTGGTACCCGGTAAGATCCACAAATTGTGTGTGAATATATAACGATGATAATATAACTTGGTATTATTAGCAATTCTAAACTTCATCTTTTGCTTTCACTCAGATTAATTAACCATAGTATTTTCGTGTTTCCAAACTAGGACTTATTCGTTTCAAAAAAGGTAAGCATAACAAATCCGATCATGAAATCGATAGAATCCAAGTTGAAATCAAGGACTAAAGAACAAGTTTGGCAAAAGGAATTCCGATCGCGTGATTTCACTAATATGTTTATTGCATGTCTATGTGAACAAAATGACCGTAAGCGACAGTAGCGTCTCGAATACATTCTGACATAAAGACACAATTGAGAAAGTTGTGAAAGAAAAAGCGATGATATCATGAGCAGACAAACACACACACGCACCCACACATCACAGCTAGACCCAGACAGACGTCGACGCTCTTTTAAACTTGTCGTGCCCCCTCCTCTTTACAGTGACATTACAATTATGTGTTCTAGTATTTTACACAATGATCGTGGGAAATTACAGCGCATCGTGAGAATTCCGTGCTTGCAAACTGGCTGCACTCTTTATTGAATTTGAACGGAAGGAGGCAAGAGGGGGGGGGGGGGTCGTACGGCTTCCGGGGTTCTGCCGGTGCGGCGACAGCGTCAGCGAGTTACGTATAGTCGAAAGGTCAGAACACTCGATGGGCCCGGGGATTTATTTGCTGTGATGGCAAAGAAACAGTCGAGAAAAGTGCTGTAGCTGAAGATTCTGCGCAAGAGCTGCCGCTAAAGTGAGCGTTCCCTCCGATTAGCGAACATCGTCGTGCTGCGATCGCGATCCGGAATCGCCGCGATTTCGCCGTGCTTGTGGCGTGACCCCTGCCACCTGAACTTGCACGTTTGCCCCTTGAGCGCATCTATCCCGAGCTGATCGTCGACGCTCAGCTTTTCTCCGGGATCCGAGCAAATCGACGACTCGCAATCGATACTGGCACGTTTGTCGTTGTTTTAAACTCATAACAGCTGCAAGGTGATTATTGTTCTGTCGTTTGTCTCCTCTGCTTCAGCTTGTCACTCTTTAGCAGCCTTCAACTAGCTTCAGGACTTTTTTGACGCGGCTTTTAACCTTCAACATCTCCGCTTTCAAATCAGTTAGGCGCTTGTACTTTGACAACTTTTCTCATTGGTCGAATTGAAAAGGAGGTGTGGCTTTTGTACTATCGGAAAAATCCTAGAAAGTGCAATTTAATTACCTATAATATATCTACTGCTGCCTAATTTTGTCTTACTGTACTTCCTGTTCATGGGTCTTTGAATCAAAATAGTTCGTATATGTTTCTGTTTGGCTAGATTTTGCCTATTGCACCGATTTTTTGTCCCTCATAAAAATAGCTATTTAGCTATGACATGAGCCTAATTCTTCAAGTTTTGCACAAGACCTAAGCATGCTTTGCAAATGTGCAAAGGATAAGTAAGGTTAAAAGCGAAGAACTGCAAACGAAACGAGATGAAAACCGGAAGTCGAGAAGTTGAGTGCATGTCAAACTAAGCTGGACCCGCCTCTCAGTTAGACATGAAGCTTGGTACTAAAAACTAGCTAATATAAATGTTATGTCTTCGAATTTCGTATTTTCGCGCTAGTTACTTGCGGACTAACTTTTTGTGCTGCTTTTCTCGCTTAACCGTCAACCACAACCTGTTAATTGGTGCAAATGGCTGAAAGTGTTACTTACAGGCATGTGAATACGCGGAGCGCATGTCTCAAAATGTATCGTCTGCATGCTGTTGACTGATAGATGCGCGATATTTAGCTGATCGCTGGCAACTCATTCGCAGCTCTTCACGCACATCCTTTTCAAGACAAGCGAGCGTTAAAGACATACCAAGGCACACACACAGCTACACACCTTCAGTCACAAACAACTCCAAGGTCGCGCACGGCTACGCAGAGCGATTTACACGCTCACGTCGGCACGTACATCTCACATCGAAGCGCGAATACACTCGGGCAGAAAACCTGCTCGAAGGAGCGAGAGAGAGAGTAGACCGCATGACCGGGTAGCGTTTCCCGCCTCAGCACCTTGTCGGGAACATATCACATGCACTAGCTGCTGTGGCGAATCGGTGCGCCTGACCTTGTTCGCGGTTGGCAGCGAGCGTCGACGAGAACGTCGTCGCCGTCGTCGTCGCGGCGATGCGCGCGATCGCAGTCGCGCAGCCCACGGCGCCAGTCGGGCAGTATATCATCGCGATGACGATTTATGACTGCCGTTACTGTTACCGTTTACGAGCCAGAAGAAGACTGTTCGGCTCTTCCGAACTTCTCGCACTCGGCTCATCAACGCCACGAGCGCACGCTGCTGAAACGCACAGGCCGGGAGGGGGTAATCAATCCGGAAAGCCCATTTGTTTTATTTGCCAGACTAGCTGCGCATTTATGACGGAACGTTGACTGGCGCGATTTACGACTGCTGCTGCATCACGGCAACTGCTCCTCAGAACGCGGGGCCACTGTTGTTGAATTGTGTGGCTTTGCAGGCACTTCAGGAGCAGCAGAATTGTTGTTCGATGCGTGATCTATCGCGCTCGTGGTCGGAAAAATTTCGCATGAACGCATGGAACAAAGCATATTCATTATCTCCTGGAAAGCAATGGTACCCCACACTAGCAAAGGTCATCTTGTTTACAACTTTGACAAAAATGAATGTTGTGGACCTTCAGCATACAGTATTAATTCATCCAAGCCTTATGATCAACGAATCCAGCATTCAGCGTTTGGCTAATGAAGTCGCACCGTCTTCTGAAACAGCTCCTCCAGTAGCTGTGATACTTTTCGCTAAATATTACTCTTTCACTGTTTCATCATCATCAACTGATTTCGCATCAGTTGCACTAGAAACATGTCAGTCTTACCATGACGCATGATTCACCGATCTAAAATCCAAGTAGCCCATATTTCCCACCAACTGCACAGATGCGCAGTCTGTAGCGTTCGCTCATGGAAATTGCCAAGAAGCTGAACCTGAATGGCAAAGGGCAAAACAAGCTTTGGTGCTTGAGAGTGTGCGACTTTGGGTTGAGCGTATCGAAGCAGCCGACACTACGGCAACGGTTATTCATCAACGGGTAGCGAAAGCAACGATAGAAGCATCATGATCGCTGCGATTCATAATGCGATGGTCGCACCTTGACAGAATCTACTCAAGGAAGCAGAATCGTTTGAAAAATGCCATGCGTGCACAATATTGAGGCTGATGTTCTGTGCATGTTTCAAACGATTACTGCCGCGATCAGTCGAGCAGCCCTGCTACTGCCGATCGCGATCGCACGCCATCGCGCTTGCCTCGTTGCTGTAGCTTCTCTGCTTTCTTTTTCTTTCTAGGGCTGGCTTACTAACAAAACTACTACTCAAGATCAGGCTGTAAAACGATTAGAAACGGTATCGATTGGAACTCTTCATTGTTTTTTTTTCATCGTCACTTGGTCTCTTTGGCAGATGAGGAGATAACGCGTCGCTGTCTCGCTCTCCTTTCTAGCCTCATCTGCCGCCTTGGTGCTTCAGCTGAATTATCCTCAAATCATGGAGCTGAGGTGATTTCAGACAGATTGCCTATCTAGCTAATAGTTGTGGTGCAGTTGAGACAAGTTCCTTTTTCAAAATGTAGAATCACGAACCTCGAAGAGAAAGGGTGCAGGATAGGACTGCCAGATTTTCCATCTTTTTTTTTTAAATCGTCGGAGGCAGTGATTTCACGCCTGTTGCTTCTTACAACTCTTTGTCATAACTTCTCATCCGTTGGAATACTGTTTTACTGGTATCTTTTGATTGCAAACAATTTGATTTGATTGTCAAAGGTAAGCGTCCTAATTTTTTTTCCCAGTGTCGGCTTTCTTCGTGTACTAATAGTCTTGTGGAGTTCACTACCCTTTTATAATAGTTATGACAAAAAAACTTAGAGACAGTGATTGTGATCTTTTAAGATTTTCAAGGATTGGAATCTTTGCCATGTGAAAGCAAGTTTGTTAAGAGTTGATTCTCGTTAGTTTTTCCAATTGCAAACTATATAGGAACAGTTGCTTTATTGAGAAAAACTGCTTACATTTTTTATGTCCAAATTTTTTATTTTGCTTTTTCTCAGACAATGGGAGTCTAGTTGGCTGTACACAAATCAGTTTTTCTCGGATTCTCAATATACTGCGTGAATTCTGCTAATAGTTCTTTTAATTGAGAATCTGGGTAAGGAGTTAATCAATCCACCAAGAGTATTCTTGTGCAATTCTGAACATTCAGCCTGTACCGTTCCTCCTGTAATTTATCATTCAGCCGCTGATGTGCTTGTGGAATTTGCTAGCAGGAGGATTTTTTCCTATGAGAACCAAGCTAGTAGAGCTACTCTTTCCCGACGGTCGGCGTTTCTCATCTGGCACTCATTATTATTACTCATAATGTTCGAAGCCAGATGTGGCATTCACTGTGTGCTCTGCCCATTTGTTCGGTAATAACGCAACCAGGAATCGTGGCAAATAGAAAATGCCGAGCTTGCAGAAGAAAGAAAGAGTTCTGAGTTTTCTCGGAGTCAAAGGCCTACTCAGTAAGGTCGTTAAGGAGAAAACTTTCCAGTTACTCGTGCACGAGAGAGCGTGCCCTTGCAGCGTTCGATTGCGGTTTGCGATAGGCATCAGGCAAAACCGTCGCTGACCTTTTGCGCGACCGCTGACCACGTTCTCGCACGGCCACGGAACAAAACTTTTCTTCATTTCTAAGCGCTAATTACCGTGAACTACTCATTTTTTCAACTTTTCCACGTTTTATCGTCACTCCGCCCCTCAGATTTTCATTATCTCTATTTTCGCCTGGAGCAAGAGAGCCTGTGTCCACATTTATATGGTCCCATCCTCATCCTGAGATCACGCGTTTTTTTTCATGTGCTGTATTCAGTTCTTGATTTTGTTCGATACTCTAAGGCCCCGGGCAGACTTCACGCGATTTGATCGTCGCGACTGAATCGCGAGGAGACAACTGTTACAACATCATTCCATGCAGATCAACTTGCATTCGGTTGTGATACTTTTCCAGACCGAAATTTTTGAACGTGAAATGAAAATGAATGGAAAATCTTGGCGATTTGGTCGCGACGATTAAGTCGCGTGAAGTCTGACCGGGGCCTAATAGGATTTCCATTGATCTTCGCATCTGCTAACAAGTCCTTGAACCTTTACATTGCGTTGATTTACGGTAGTCTAATCATTCCTTGCTAAAGCCATCTTTCGTCGTCATGGTGGTTGAAGATTTTCGAGAATTCGAAAAAACGTTTTCTTAGAACTATACAGTGGTTTTTTTATATAGAATGGTTTTTTGCATGTAGTTGTGTTCTATAGTTTATATTGTGCTCAGTTTTCCAAGTCCGTCATTTCTGGAGATCTCACCACCTTAACATGCAAATTTTATGGTTCCTTTTTTCCAATTAAATACTTAGCTACTTATTCTAGCGGATTTTTGAACGATTTAACCTTCCTCGTACAATTTTGTGGATCTGAGTCTAGAAGCTCGCTTCCAAATGAGGCAGTCTTCCCAAAGACATAATTCTCAGAACTTTGGTAGCTTGCGGAGCGGAGCGGATGCCATATGTTTAGGTAAAGCCAGTTCTCAGCTGATACGTGCGACCTTTACGAGCTTTTCGCTTTCTCAACTCGACGATACCATCTTTTCGTTTTCGTCGATCATTTTCCGGTTTTGGTTGACTTTTCATTGATTCTAGAGGAAAAGAGTTGTTCAAAGCTTGCTTTGAGTGAACTAATCTTTGCAGCCGTACATTCCATAATTAATACTACTTGTCCCTCGCTCTGGTTTCCTTTTTACCGCGTGCATCGTCTGCAGATTTCTTCACCGAGAGTGAAAGAGACAAACGCTCTACGAGAGCAGTGGATAACGAATATGAACGTTGTCGAGAACTTATGACAGCCCAACTCACTCACTCTCCTCAGCGCTTTCTGTCCTCCCCATAGTCAGGCTTTTCATCGGTGGCACGTCGTAGATCGTAAATCAACGACAGACGCAACTGTTCCATCGGCATCTCGTCCATTTATTCGCATCGCAAAGCGATGGCGACACCAACAATCGCATCGTTTCGCGTTCGCCTCTGACGGCGCGCACTGTCACCATCTCCTTTAATTGCTTGTCGGCACTTCTGAATTTTGCCAACAACACATGTTCTGTCACCAATCGTCGGCGATTCTTAGAATACCTTGAAATGCGCGAATTTGCGAGGAACAGTGGTTTGGACAGTGATTTAGGAGATTCCTGGGTAGTTTAGAAAGTTTTTGCCACAAGAGGACGCTAGTTGTTTCGTGCTGCAGACTTTCATGCCTTTTCGCCAACTGACGAAGGTGTAGAAGCTCTAGGATCAAATGACCGGTACAACTAGCGGGCGATTGTTCGCAAATGCAAAGGAACATAGCTTTTACTACTTGTTCTATGTTATATACATTCCATAGCAGCGAAGTTCTAAACTTTCATATATTATCGCCATATAAATGGAATAGTCTATAGCCTTGATATTTTGCGATTGGAATAAATGGAATAGTCTATAGCCTTACAATTTCGCGATTTTTGCAAGCTATCAATGATTGCTTCATTCTACCGTTGCTTCGCTTATGAGCTCATTTCAAAAGCGAAAGCGCTTATACACGACAAAAGACCCTATCGTCCAATATGTTCTGTTATTTTCTGTTATTGATGTCACCCTTTTTTCATATTTTAGTTACCCAAGCATTTCTTATTTTGATGAGGATTTTTTATTTTTTCATTATGATTTTTCAAACTTTTAGAACTAATTTTCAATATGATTCAGTATGCAATCTTGTGAGGAAATAATTCTGTTGCTATTTATGAATTTTTGACGTTGAGCTTCCATTCAAAATTATAGCGGACTTACCCAGGTTCCAGTGCACTTGCCTTTAGCCATGACTTCATTACAAAAAATTGAGCTAACTCGCGAATCAGGATTGAATTGAAACCCTACCAAACCCTACCTACCAACCACACTATCAGCTGATTAACGCATGGTTTTTCGAAAACAACTCGCTGCAAATCTTTTGGGTGATAAAATCTTTTTGTATATGGTGTTACTTCCCGAACTAGTTGCTCAAACGAAATGTACAAGTGTGAATCACGGCCACGTAGCCGTGCTCTTCCTCGTCCTCCTTCGTCGTTCCTCTCTACTCTTTCCTCTTTGCCTGATTGATGATGCCGCGCGCCTGTTCGGCCGTGTGTGTCCAGCCCGCCACCGCGCCGGGACTACCATAAACCGCCCCCGAGCCATAGGCAATCGCACTCTACAGTATGCTCGTCGTGCTCGTTTTCGTGCAAATCCGTTGAATGCTGGCTCATGTCACGATATCACCTGGTGCTCCACTGCTCGTTCACAAGTTTATGAGAGTTTTTCGTGTCATCGGCTATTTTGCTCATGAATGCCGAGTCCAGGCCCGCGTTTCTCTGCGTGGATTCCGTACGGCTCCGCTATGTTTCGTGTCGTCGCGAATAGTGCTAGCACAACTGTGACGTGTGCTTTTGCCGTCTGCTTTCGATTTCGTGGCGATCCGAGCGATTGCACGCCTACGCGATAGCGTATAACGACTTGATTTGTGATGCGCTTCCGCTGCTCGCTGCAACTTCTTCTAAACTTCGCTTTCATATAGAGTTCGATGAGAAATAAAGTAAAAAACTTTTGAGGCGAATATGGTAAGAAGAGCATGAAAAGTTCACTGTCCTTCAAGAAAAAACTATACCTTATTCAAGCTGTTGTGATCGTCCCTGACTCCTGTATTGATATGATATAACTTTCACTCGCATTCTCACCATCCCATTCCCCTCAGCTCAATTTGATATAGACATTGCGCCTCTTAGCTGGGGTCTGTTGGCTCGTCGCTGCTCCTCAAAGTGGGCGGTACGAGGGCAATCAGGGAACAGTTGGTCCTAGTCGTGTGGCAGCGGCGATTTCCAAGTACTGTATCGTATTTCCCGGCTCCTTTACGTATCATAAGCTATCCTCTGTTGAACTCTTCTTCGCCTCTCTTCCTCGTGCCTCACCCTTGCTCGCAGGTCCGATCCGAACTTTTACTCGACGATTGTCATCTGCAGGTGTGGACGTAGTTTCACCCATCCCGCGTATTACACACCTCTATTTTCACGATCATATCAATTATCAATCAATACACGGGGGGTATGCACTCGTTGATCAGGTCGAGTTTGCTGTGTTGCAAGTGAGTGTGGGTGGCTGAAGATGCATTCATTTTCGCATAGCTAACGTTTACGGCCTTTGCGAGGACTTGGGCGGCAGTCATATGCCCGCGGATCTCGATTATTCACATCTGGCGCGAATGCCCTTATCCTTTATGGGTACTCCAAAGAAGTTTCGTCGTTTTACCCAGATGATCTGGCCACGCACGCACGCACGCACACTTCAACTCACTCTTCGATCCACTTTCTTGCCATCGTGCAGGGCAGAAGCAGTGACGTTTTGTAGCGGGTTGACATATAGTGAAAGCGTGTAACCTGTTCCAGAAGGGCATGCTGACAAGCAGCAGAAGCCCGCGGCTGGGTATCGTAAACGGGTGGGGAGCGGGGGAACGGTGACAGGACAGTTGCAAGTTTGCCCGGAAACGTCAGCGTGCCATTGATTCAGTTTTGCAGCCACTCAGCGCCGCTAACAGCACGGCGTTCAAGAAACCGGAACACAAGCGCATAACTTACTGCTGACTCGTTACCAGGTATCAATTTCGGCTGATAAGCAGCTTGCGAAAGTGAATTCGTCAATCTCGCAGCTGCGCATGCGCAAGAACGTGCCGCCAACGACGGCCGACGGGTTGCGGGTGAATTGCGCAATGAGCGGTGCCGCCGCGTCTTCATCGCGCGCGTTACGGGCGGCTAAACCTGAACTTTTGCCTTCGACGTTAGCTTCCATCTACGAGGATCAAGTTCGTTGCCGTCAAGCGGGTTTCGCCAATGAAAAAGAGAGTGCACGTCGGCTTTCGCTTTCTGCCTCTGTGACACATTCGCCTATGCTTATGCCGTCGTCGCACTTCGAAATTTCTGTTTCGTCTGCTATTCCTGACACTGTTTAGTCCTGCTCACCCCCTCAAGCTCTGTATTCAACTAGCCTCTTGGCTGTATCCCTATGCTCTCTTATAAGCATTACAGCTACTCAGTTCGCTGTTAACTGGTCTTTGCGTGCTAATCATTTTTACCATCACGATCTCACTGCTTAAGGAGGTTACCGAAAGTTCTAGCATTATGCCCATTTCTTACGCTTACTGTATTAGCCATGACTGGTTCTAGCAAAGTCTTTTGGCAGGATTTCCTGACCAGAGGGCTTTTTATCTTCATTGACACAGTTCCAGAATTCTTAGAGTGGATCTAATCGCGAAATGGCGTGATTTGAACTTCATTTCGTATTTATGCGTTCTATCCTGCAGTAAACTGAGATTTTGAAAGCTGAAGATTATAGATCTGTTGTACGAAGTGAGATTTTCTGATCTATATTTTGCGTACATTCTACAGAGGGCAATAAGTAAAGAATCAGCCTTCTTGAAGTCTCGTTGACACTCACAAAATAACCTCATGTCAAAAATTTCTGTACCCTCAGCAGCGCCTGATGTCACTTTCTCTACATCTTAACTTGCAATTCTGCTAATTCTAACATTCAGAGTATAATACAACATAGCTTCTTGAACTCATCTTTCTTACCGATTAAAAGTGTCCGGTTCAAGCAAGCAGTGCACCCTACAGTCTAAGCTCCATTGCGAATAATTCAAATGTTTTGCATGCTTGCAAAAGTGCTGCTGAATGGCGACGTTGACCGGTGGACCGGCTTACAGCCAAGAGTTGTGAACAAACACAATAGGGAAGCCGCAACAATAACGTAAACATGTTAAAAATGAGTTAAGTGAGAGGAGCGAGCACGAGGCGAGATTCGACCACTGAAATGATTCGCGTGTGTGAGAATGTGTGTTACACCTTCATACAAACATTTGCATTACACTATTGTTACAGTACGGCCTGGGAAAAATGGAGAGAAGGGGTTTCCCCGGCTATTGTGGTCTCGGCGGCCCGCTTGAGTTTACACTTTAGTTGAACATGCGATCAGAACGCGCTGATGAGCGTCTAGCGTGGCTAAGTTGGAGCAGCGCTGCGGAACGCTGGCGGCAGGCTCGAGTTCGGAAGAAGCCGAAAGCGCTGCAAATGCGGCATAAGCGAAAACTCGTCGGGTGACTTTAGCTCAGCACTCGTCGCGCTTCGTCCTGACGCCTTGGCCGTTCGAGATGGGCGCAAAAAATGGAACATGGGCTGATGAATGTGCTTCGGCTTCTCACTCTCATTTTCACCCGGCACAGTAGTTGCCATCCACACACCCGCCTCGGCCGTCGTCTCCCCCCGCTACCGTATCCTCGCAGGCAGCGCCGGTGGGCGTGGCCGGGCGTCTATATCAACTCTCGGCGCTCACTCCAATTTTTGCCCAAACAAGTTCTGCCAATGATAACCCAATGCGACTCAGTTCATCACTAATTGTTCATTTACTCGATCGATACCGGCGACACGCAACTCGTCTCGCGATTAATGGATTTACGGTTTTAATGCGTCACAAATGTGCCTCTGCCATTCACGCCTCTCTCGCTCGTCCTTCTCGAATAGCAGTGAATCTGTGATCTCTTGCTTTGTATGTCTTATGCGGCTGCACTTTCAGATCTAGCGGATGTGCTGATTAGAGACGTGAACGCGTCGAGAACACACGTAGGAATCATGGAGATTCAAGCACATCTAATGCACCATAACCCGTACGATCTAGTCAAAGCCGAAGAGCCTTCGACGCCACCGAAGACGAAGTCGACATGTGAGTTTCAGTCGAAGTGTGTGTGCTGGGCGTTTCTCGAGGTTCGATCAGCGTCATATGGTCAGCCTGGAATTGATCCCGTGCGCGTCAGGCACTATGGAATTGAGAGCGAAGATACGAAGATGTCGCTGGCGTTTCAGAAAAGCCTCTGATGTACAGATTATGGGCGCGAGTGCGTAGCTGTTTCATTTAGCTTTGTCAAGCCTAGCGTTTTGTGGCATTTTTGCAGAACATTCGCGAGAGTCTCTTCACGACTTTGAAAGCCCAGTTTTTTGCTGGCATCAGTTGCTTTGACTTCGGTTCGCGTTGTTGATTGATGCTCAAAATCTCGACGCGCGATTGTTATGGTCAAGGCGAGCGGGAATCGTTCTCGCTTGCTATCAGAGCAAAACATGCTAAACAACTTGGTGCTAGAGATCCATAGTCAATAAACTTTGCAAAAAAAAAAGAGTTCAAAATTTGTCTTTCAGTGTGCTCGTCAACCGACATGCTCTTCAGCGTATCTAATTTCAATATCCAGTCAAATTTCTGTCCACCCGTCAACAATAATCATGATCCGTTGAATAATAATCACGTGAAGATCAGCTCAAATGGTGAGAAATAGCAAATCGAAGCGTGTTTTCTAGCATCTTCATAAAACGCGCTACGATTTTCTAGGCAGAACCCTGGCGGCAGATCGTAAACGGCCGTATCCGTGCAACCTATGCACGTCTAGGTTTGGCAGCAAAATGGAGTTGGAAGAGCATCAGAATAGCCATACGGGCATGAAGCCGTTCGAATGCGATGTAAGCTTATTTTACTGAATTTTTTCTGCACGGATGTGTCTTGATTGCTTGGAAAAATCTGCTTATATTCGTCTCCGTAAGCAAAATGGCCTAAAAATTTTATGACGTAAAATGCACCTCTATTTTGAAAAAAGCAGTCATCTGTCATTGACGTGAACTTTTGCAACTCCACATTGAATAAGAAGTTTTCTTTGTTCCAAAGAATTTTCATAGCACCGATATGTCAAAAAAAGTAAAAGCATTACTTCCCATAGCCATCTTTATGCCCACATACCTTGATGAGTAGGCTTGATCACTTTGTTTATGCTACCATGGTCATGTGCTAAAGGCACATGCATTTCAGGCGCGATATGATATTTTTCCGAAGAAAATGGATCATATGACTCATGCAACGATTTTCCTGTGAAAGCATAGAAATTCTTGAGTCTGCTGAACTTTAGGTTTATATTTGTGGGAAAAATATCGCCTATAATATTTTCGTTTTCCAGCAAATCTGTTGTCTTTTTTAGAATTATTCGATTGATTCCATAGTCTGGAAATTTTGACATGAAGTAGTACTAAATCAGCATGCGAAAATATAAATGCCTAATTTTCTCCTCCAATTTTTCTAGACAATTATTCCTCATTTATTCAGGTCTGTAAAGCCCGGTTCAATCGTCGATCCACGTTATGGAATCACAAACGAATCCATTCCGATGCTAAACCGTTTGTATGCACTGTATGTCAAATGACATTCAAATGGAAGAATAGTTTGAAGGTAAGTCTCTATGAGGAAAAATTCCGACAAAGCTTAAGGAGAAAAAACTAAAAGTATTTTCGTGTTTTTTGAACACCTGCTCTATCCCATCTCCATCCTCATTTCCTCTTACTCATTTCTAGGTTTCGTTATAAACTTCGGATACTCCACCCTTGTTATATAAAATAAATGTATTTTGGACCCAACTTGAGTAAGCAATTCAGAGAAAATTGTGACAATTTCTAGTTGCCCTGAAAATACTGCGATTCAAAATTAGTCTGAACTTCGCACTATAAATTTGATTTTATAATCAGTTAGGTAGTACCAGATGCCAAAAGTCGGGTAAAAGTCAAAAATTTCCATTCAGGTCTAAACAAGTTTTTCTGTGGAATTTACTCTTTTTCAACCCTTAGGGATTCTTAGAGATCAGAACCCCTTCATATGCTAATCTGTATGTAATTATCCCTGTGGAAAACCGAATCTTGTAATTATCTCATTCCGCTTGAAGATTTTTGCGTTTATGATGTAATTTTTCAGTGCCATAAGGAGATGCATTTGAGAAAGAACGAATCAACTCCTCACATTGATAACGACCTGCGTCAGTTGACGTATGCAACTGCGGCTAAGCGAAAGCTGGTCAGTCTGAAGTTCACTTTCATTACGAGACTATACGGCATAGCTACAAGATGAATATCGAATTCAGATGATGGATCAGGAGGAGCAAGGAAATCCTGCAACATCTTCAGCATCGTCAATTCATAGCCAACCGTTGATCACGACCACTACACCGAAGAAGAAGTCGAATAAGGTAGAGATTGAGCTTTATCGGACTTACACTCGTTCTGGGAAAATCTCATGAAATCACCATTCTCATTTTATGAAATTGAATTTGTCTGAATTTTCTGGCTGCTAACAGAACTCTCAGCAAAACTGCTTTATAAAGTTACAAGTAAAGTAAAACATTTTATCAAACTCTAGAATGTTTTCTCTATCAACGAAGGTTTTGATCAACAGGGAAAGAAAGGGTTAGAGTTGAGCGTTGTAAAACAGTCAGAATCCAACCAAAATCAAAAAAAATTTTTCTCAAGGTTCATAGCTGTTCTTTGCAATCGAGTTTCTCGATGGAATTTACTGTCAGTAAAGGATTTTTATTACAAAATTTTTCAGACACTTTTCGAAGGAATTTTTGGCAAAAGTGATTTTGCCAGAAAATTTTTTCAAAATAATAACCTAAGCTCAGAAATCTGAGATTAGTTGAAATGCTTGCAATAACTCATCGTACAGATGTCACATTTTGATTGGAAATTTTCCGACACGCTTTGTTTGAAAAATTTTTCAACACAATTTAGCAAATAATTCCTATTTCAGTCTTCGCCAAATCACGGTGTTGGAACGGTTAATCTAAACCCGATCACACAACCTCTACAAGCGGTAAGTTACCAACTACTAGCCGACTACTCGTCCCCGTTGGATTACGTTAAAGCCACCGAACTGCAGAGTGCCCTAATACCGCCATCGGATCATCAACTTGATCTGGATACGAGTTCGTTGGACACTCTTGTAAATAGCAATAACAACCTCCTCATGCACATTTATAACAGGTTCGGGCAGTTGTCTCTATGTGTCTTGTGTACATTTATGTGTATTCTGAAGTTTCGAAAATGATAATGTTTTAGTGAAGTGGACCCGTCGTTGACGTCACGTCATACGAATCCAATGCTGAATAGTATTGATGACAATATGTTAAATTCACAGTTATTAGGAGATATTAAGAGTGAAGTAAGTTGAATTTTCTAGTTTCTTGCTACCTTCTGGATAAAAAAAGTTATCTGGTTGAAATCTTGTTGTAAACGAAATTTTCTAAAAATCTTCAAAAATGTGACAGGCCATAAATAAGTGATTATGATTCTAGACGAGTAGGAGCAATCGGCAAGACACTACCAATGCGAGTTTTTACCCACACCACCATCTACAATTTGATTTAGTGCGTACTGTTTTTTTGTGAAAGCACAAAACCCCTCAGGACCGCAAATCTTAAAGGGTGCATAGTGAGTCTAAGTGCCTTGGACTAATTCTTCATAGTTCCAGTCATCATTGGGCGGTACAGCGACAGCAGCACCGATAAATGTGCATTTGCCGATGCAATTGAACATGCTAAACTTCAGGCCGATAAACGCGCAACAGTTGGTGAGCTACTTTGGACGAGTTCACTTCTTTCTCCTCCATGTTTTTTTGGCTTTTTCGCTTAGCTCTTTTGCTGTGCTGCTGCTATGCGAGCGACGAGTACGTGAGGCCTGACTAAAATCTTAGCTTTTTCAGCCGTCTGTGCACCATTTGACGTCTACTTCATTACCGGTGTCAGTTCCAATGGATTATACCATTCATAACGAAACGCCTAATGTTGCGCATCCACAGTATATTGTTACGACACAACCGGATATGATGTTACCGCAAGGCATTGGATATCAGCATCATGGGGTTCGTTTTAGGCACTATTAACAATATTATAAGCTTTTCAGACATTGTCCGTTTGTACAACCACAGAAAAATGCTTGAAAGTGCAAAAAATTGGATATACTGCGAGTTTGACCAGCGAAGTTACAGTAATCCTGACGCAACTTACCGTAATGCAAACTAGAATTTTTCGCTTGCTTTCGTCAAAACATAATTCCCCCTGGTCGAAAGATAGGAAGTAAGTACAGAGCGAATCAAAAGCTTTTTAGTGGTTGTGCTAGAGGGCTCTTGTATGTTTTGCTTTTAAAAAGCCTAGAAATCTTCAGAAAAAACTGGGAGTAGTCCAAAAATTCTAGGCGAATATATCGTCTTTCAAAAATTGAGCTGGAAAGGGGTGAACTTCTGATATAAATTAGTATGTGCTACTTTCACTATCGGATGAGTTATATAAACGGAATTTATACGCTTTAATGACATAATTTGTATTACAAGCAAAATTATCTCTTAAGAAGCAAAATGTGCCAAAACGTCAACTCTTACTCCGTTCTGTTCCCTGCCTTGGACGGACTTATTTTGAGTCCCACATTTTTCCCACAACTCCCTTGCTAGGAAGGAAGACCTAGAATCAATGCAATGTCGTTAGGAAAATGGGTTATTTTTATTTCAATTTCTTAAAATTTTCAGTTGGACCAATGTGTGATCCTGACGACCGGACACGATTATGTGCCAAATTTTGACTACCCAATGATTGGCAACTATCAAATGCAAGCGGAACAACACGAAGCTCCTCCACCGTCTCATGACTCAAACGACGAGAAAATTGTCCCATACGAGCAGTGGTAGACGTTATATGTTATGATGATAACTTAGCCAAATCCAAAAAACCCCCTCTCTAATCTCAGTGTCATGCTTAGTTACCAATTCTCGTCATGTTTTCATTGCACCGAAATTTTCTATTCAATTTTTTTCTCATTTGCGCTCCACGTTTATCCCCACTCACACTCCAAGTTTTCACACACACACACGTTTTGTTGGAAAGGGTAAAACTAGTCCGTTAATGCTCATATTGAGAGTTATTGGGAGTACATCAGCCATAAATTTCTGATAAATAGACACTCAAAACCCACACACACACCGACACCAACGCCTTTCCTTCCAGCTAACAAAGTGCCACAGTATTTTTTTCGGTCGCTTCCCCCCTCACAGATGAGGTGCGTAGTGTTTTTCTTCCATTATTTATATGTGTATAATATCCACGAATGCTTCCTTCAGTGTCATTTTGATCTTCTCTCAGCCATGAGTTCCGCCATAATATTCCCATCACATTCATGTGTTTTTTGTCACAAATTTTGTTTTGTTGAATGTTTATGTGTTTTATTTCTTTCGCCTAAAGAAGTGTCTCTGTGTGAATCATGCGTGCCATTTGTGTAGCTACTCGCCTTATTTTCAATTTTCATGTGATTCCGCGTGCCTTGTGTTATGATGGGTGATGGGATGATCGTAGATTTTTTTATTGAAAATTCGAAAATTTTTTGATCCAGGAAAACATGACTGTTATGGGCTAATTGCCCATTTCTCCAATATAAAATATCATCCCATCACTTCTGAGCCGATCTCTGCTCAAAAATTGGACCGCAGCAGTCCGTAAAGCCTTTCACTGCACAGTTGCCTTGTCTCCCCCCCCCCCCCCTGCTCCCCCCCACCCCTCCCACACCACTGCTCCGCTATGCGATGAGAATTGCCTTCTTTATTAATTCGTTCATATTCATCATTCGCTGTAGGAGCTGTGTAGTCAAATGTTTAGACAGAGATGTACTTGTAGAGATATGTTTGTATATTCTGTAGAGAAACCTGTGGTTTTCCTCCTTATCACAATCGATTCATGCTTGTGCGATGTTACGTCATCGACATGTTACGATTCAAATAAAATTACAAAATTTATTTTATGTGAAATGTTATGTAAGGAACTTTCCAGTCAACTATATTGACTGTTTGAGTTTCAGCACAACAGTAATTGGCGGCATTACCGTAATCCATTCGCAGCCAGTTTATAGGTTTGGAAGAATAAACCCAAGGGACGAATCTTTTGATAATTTGTAACATTTTCATATAAAATGTTAACACAAATCCCGAATATTAAGAGTATCATGACACTTACAGCTTCTATTTATGTATGTACTTGCGGGCTAGTTATTCGCCAGTACTGTAGAATTTGAAATCTGCAAGAACACTGCAGACATGAAAATTAGTTTTGTGCATTCTTGAATTGGAGCGGCAAAGGGCCATGAATAGATTTCGATACTTTGTCGAAAATTGATGGTGATTAGATTAGACAATAGTGTGAGAATGAAAAAAGCAAGTAAAGTTTCGTGAGCAGCTCTTAGAAAAAATCCCGGAGCTTTTCTGCTCACTAGTGATCATCGGTTTACTTGGATTTCAGCTTCTAGGAAAAAAGATGGTCTGAACGCTGCAATTTGCATTTTTCTCGCTTTTTTTTACTCCGTAGAACATTGAGAGTAGCAGGCGATTTTGCTGAGTGCTTTACTTAGCGAACCGCATAATGGTCGTAAAAACACAAAATGTCAAACTCAATCCTCAATAAAGAGCTATCTTTGTTCCATATACAGATAAATAAGTTTGTGGGTACTTTAATAGAGCTGTAGTAGTAGCTTGTTGTAAAAAAAATTTGCTATGAAGTCTCACTGCATAAACAAGTAACCCTCATTTTCAAAACGAAGCAAGAGTATCGACGCTGTTGATGCTCATTACTAGATTCTCAACAAAAAAGGTCCAAAATCAATCTCTTCCTTTATTAGATCCTTCCAATAAAAAAAGTAATCCTCAGACTGTGTTGAAATATCATACTATTGGTATTTGGCTTCAGATTTAGTTTTGCCAAATAAATTGCTCTTCTCGTTGCTCTTTAACTTTTGATTGGGTGTTAATATTCCTTCCTTTCATGATATTTTTGAACGCATGACGATAAATGCTTTATTTTTTACTAAGCGTAAAAAAGTTAAAGTGAAGGGTTCTTGTAAAGCTAGAAATTCCCTTTGAGGGGTGATTTAAGAGAAGAAGTCAGCGGAGACTTCTTTATGCTGTTTCCATGCAATCGTCCTCATTCCCACAGGCTTTGTGTTCTCGGACCGCTTTTGCCTTCTGCACTAGAAAGGACGGTGGCGGTGGAATCATCATGATTTCTTGCAAAAATTTGATTGAAATTAAATTTCAAAATTTCAACTTGTGCGGCATAGCAAGATTCAAAAGTATCAACAGTGCCCAGGTTTGAGCAAAATGGGACTTGGAAACTACCGTAATTGATAAAACAGCATAAAGTCACGAAAAAATAACGCAAAACATCGCAAAAGGTTAAGAGGAAAATTTGGCAATTTCTAATTATGTAATTGCCACACAAGTTTGAAAAGTACTGCAACTACACAAGGCGATTATTGAAAAAGAGGTTACTGTAATATTAACCGTATCGCATGCTTAGGTCTGTTGAAGCTAACTCTAATTCCCAGCATTTTAGAAGATCTTCTGTTTCTGAAATGACTGGACATGAATGCATTGACGGGGGCAAAATAGACGCTAGACCCCTCAGATCTTGCGCCATTCGTGTCCATGGAAACCATGGAAACCAGCAGTGGCGGGTCCAAGCGCTTAGGTTTACAAATAACCATTGCAACATGACAATTTTACAATGAAGCTACAGTTTCTGTCAACTCTTCTACCTCAACAGGTACTTACAAAACGAATCTAATATTATCTCGAAAAATTTTAGCATTTTAGGAAGGTTCAAGTAAAGTTTGCTCATTGGCTTGCACTCCGAATGGTTTGAAATTGGCTGTTGTTGGACGAGATCGCGTTATTACCTTGATCGATGATAAGGGTGAAGTTAAGGACCGATTTAGTTCGAAACCACTTGATGCTAAGGTCAGGGTCTACAGAACTGGACGCCAGAATTTTTTTTACTATTTTTCTTTTTAGTATGGGAAAAGATCTTATATTATCAAATGGATCTGCTTTTCTCCGGACTCATCGCGGCTCGCTTTAGCACAATCAGACAATGTTGTTTATGTCTATAAAACAGGAGAAACATGGCAAGTTCTACATTTTTTCATTTCTCTTTGCAAAAATAAACGAGCAGTTAAGCTTGCTTGTGAACTTTTTCGCGCTTCATAACAGTTGTCCATAGCACTTTGTGAATTCCAGTAGCAGAGAAAACTTGAAAACTTGACATGCACACGTCTCAATATCAATTCCAGACTGGTTTTTTCTTTGAACAGACGTCGTCACATCCTGTATGACGCGTCTAAGTCGACATTGTAATTTGTGGCACAATTTTCAGGAACGAAAAGAAACTGATAGTGAATAAACTACCACAGACAGCTGCTGTCAATGTTGTTCAATGGCCGTTTGATGACAAGTTATTGTTAGGACTGAACGATGGAAAGTTGCGAGTTGGTGTGCTAAGCAGTAACAAATGCACTTCGCTTTATAAGACAGACGAATCGGTTGTTAGCATCAGCGTGAAGTGAGTTTAGTTTGATACAGAGTTATCAGGTTGAAATGGAAGTTCTGTTGCATCATTTTCGAAAATTCAGAGCTTGATTTCTTGACGGAATTGCATGTATTTAACTTTATTTGGGAGAAGAAATCGTGTGCTTTATGACTTCTTATAGATTCCCTAAACGCACTCGTTGCATACGTAAAAGCGTAGAAAAAAATCACTACTCATATCTTGCTTTTTCTGTTTTGTCATTAAAAAAATCTGAAAATTAAAATAAAAATTGGAACATTTAGTGTTACAGGTTTTTTTGACCTACTTCTTTTGATTGAGCAAAATCTGTGCCGATTAAAAGTCCTTACAAATGTTAGGATTTTCAAGAAAAATGCAAAAAATCAACGGTATTGTGCTTGCTCAAAATCATAATTTTTAACAGAGACATTCACACACAAACTTGTAACGAGCGGGTTAAAAAATCTACAATAGTGACTGCTATATTTTGTTGCAAGTTTCAGATTTTTATGATCAAAAACAGGAAAACTGAAATAGCGATTTTCTTCTCCCGCTTCTGCCTACAATATTTGTGAGTATCAGAAAGGGGCTACATGCAGGTATCTATAAAGTGCATGATTTCTTCCGAAAAAATTTAAATGCATGCCCGTCGAATCAGAAAGCTACGAATGTTTGAAAATGATGCTACAAAACTTCCGTTCCAACTCAAATTGGATTATCACTCAAAGTCCTGCAGAAAATTTTCGTGGATCCATTTTCCATTTTCATCTAGATCGTTCATTTCGTGACGATTTAGAGTTTGAAAAAATCATGCGCTCTCGATTAGTGTTTGTGGTAAAAAAATCGTTTTTGGAATGTCGCAGCGTCCAATAATAAAAAAAACACAAAACGAATCTCAATTTATTTGAAATACGATATTGCAAATGCAAACTCCAAGTGAATCTAAATTTATTGCTGGTATGATGTTTCGAAATAATCTCTAAAGGATGAATGCGTGATGGAATGTCCCCACAATCTGTTGAGTCTTTCGTTCAGAATGAACTACATTGAATCTTTTGGATTTTTCTGATTACTATAGGAATTTATAACACTTTTTGTTCAAGTCTTATGAGTGTCATCGCAGTTTTGAACGATTGAGCTTTGATTGATAAAGTTTTGATTTTATAAAGGAAAGCATTTGCTAAATCATTTTTCTCTCTATTCCTTCACTTAACCAAGATAGTCTGGACTTATTGCACATAAAAAGTTTCTTATTCATGAAAATGCATGCAAGAACCAGATCACTCGAGTTTCGATGATTGGCAAGCTCTCCAAAAAATGTAAACGAACTGAAACGGTCCAACATATGATCTCCCCAGCCAACCAAAGAGTTAGTAAGTTCACGTAGAGTTATGAATTTTTCCACTTACTAAACGGAGAGATTGATTATATCATCTTCTTTAGAAATCATGTTTTCTGATAAGAACACCGTACAAGCGCGAATTTTACTCCAAAAAAGGAGGTCACAAATCAGACTAGTTTACGACTTTTTCGCTTTTTATTGTAATGTCTTGCTTGTACTCGCCGAAAGTCTAACAATATTCTTCTTGCAATTTTTCTGTGCGCCTGTGCAAATAGGCATTCAAGCTCCCTTCAAAAACTAGATCAATTTTTCATTTCCATAAAGATTACTGTAAACAAATCATTTGGATGGAGAAACATTACAACATTCCAAGTGCGAACAAACTTTCGTACCAACCCAGTATGAAGAGTGCGAGTTCTTCTCATCAAAAAGAATGGACTATATCAAAGCAAAACTGAAAATGGCTTTCATTGAAACCTTCAGCATTTTTGGCTACAGAAATTTGAATAAAAACGGTTCAAGCGTACTTCCTTATTGGTTAAATGAGCTTATATACGCTTCTCTTCATACACATCGATAAAGTACATCTATATCATCACCTTTTTTAATCTGGGTGAAATATATAGATAGCAATTTATTTCCAGTTTTCATTTTTCACCAAAATAGAGAATTATGAGCATCTTTGATAATACATATTCAAAGCATACAATAGGTTCCTGGAAAAATAATGCGATCCGTTACATACAGCAGACGCAACTATGTCAGCTTCTGTAACTTGGTTAAATTTGAAAAACCGGAATTTTTACGAATTTTGGAAATTGATAATCCTTCAGCAAAATACGAGAATATTCTGTTAATGGAACACCTGCTTGGCAAGATTTTCGTCGATAGAAGATTTGCTTCAAATTTCCGTACCTCCCTTCTTCCTCATTCTGCTTCTAGACACATTCGATTGAAATAACAGAAAAAGCTCTGAACATTTATCTTTACTGCCATGGAAAATGATGGTAGCGTAAATCGACTAAATTAGAACTTCTTTAGCTATGAAAGCAATTTGAATTTTTTATAAAACCTACGATGCTGGCGCAAAATGAGCGGCTATAGAGTTCGGAGATTGATTATAAGAAGCAATTGTTCCATTCTTGAAGGAGTTTCCGAATGTATTACAAAACAATCTCTAAAAAAATAATCCTGTTTGACAATTGGCATCTACATTCCCCAATTCGGAGATACATTGCTATGTGCAAAAGGTAGCTTCAATGACAGAGGTCCAATATCCGTTTTATCCATCGTAACCATCATTCAGTAAGTGATGCTCTTTAGCAATTTATTTTTCTCAATATGAGTCTTTACTTGAAACAAGTGCTTTTTTCAGCTTTTTGCAGTTTAGCGCAAATCCTATCGAGTACACTGAAATGTTAATTGTAGAATGCGTTCTGAACTGCAGATCCAAGACCGGGGTTCGGCACAGGTGGCTTGGTAAGCAAGCTGGATATTGTTTTTGGGCAAAAAGCAAAGGGGGTTTCGTTTTGTGGCCGAAAAGACACAAAATTTGCGACGTTTGTACGTTTCGTTTTTTGGAGATTTTTTTTGGATCACGGTTAAGTGTCAAAGAGGACTTCGTAAAATATTGGAAAAGTCAAGGGGGACTTCGTTTTATGCATTCAAAAGCCACCTCGTGCCGAGCCCTGTCCAGGATGTATTTATTGCAACAAGTTTGAAATTGAATTCCCTTTTAGCGTGGGTAAAGATCATGCTTCCAGAGCATAGGATTTTAACCATTACTAACTCATCGCAATCACTTTTAACACTACAGCGAAATGAAGTAAAAAAATATGTCGCTCTCCAAATCTTTTATGCAGCACTACATTTCGCCATCAGCATCATCAGTACAGCGCCATTGCAGTATCATTTCTGTACTCATTGCTCACAAAGTGTTAATTTGTCTACTCTATACTTTATCTGCTGTACTGATTCGAGTAAGTTGTATGTTGCGTTTTCAGCATCACATAGTTTATCTTCCTGTTTATTTTCGTCTTCGCACAGTTCTAAGGTCCTCGGCTCAGAGTCCCGTTTAGCGGAAAATTATTTTCCTTCCTGTCAGAAATTTTTGGAAATTTTGTTAAGTGTATTTCAAGCATAATAAGGAGATAGTTTATAGGTCCTTAGTTGGCGTAATGTGCCATTACAGCCGAATCTGATCTGGCTCAATCTTGACGCAGGCTTCTGGTAATGAAGTAGGTAAGAGTTGGATAGGCTATCCAGTTTTATGCATCATCTCAATATCTTTGTTCCCTTTGTTTGGTCACTCATCATATAAATAAAAGAAACCTATGCGAACTCTGGTACAGCTTGCTCTTACCATCCCACAGGAAATTTTCACGCTCAACACTTCTGCCCTAAATCCCTGTACTTCATTCTCGCATTCAAAAAATTTTTTCTGATTTGAAATTTACAGAAATGCCTCATATCCCACTTTCTCTCATCGGATTCTACCAACTATCTTTTGGTATTTTTTTGCTATGCGACTCTTTAGAAGAAGGATATAATGCGCTTTATTAATCTCGAAAAAAAATCGTTCTTGGTTGAACCAGCGATGCAAGTGATAAGGAAGAACCCTGAAATTTGTTTTTCATAATTCATAACTTTTCTCAGGACCCATAGTGTCATGTTCCAGTTTTGTTGTTGTCTTCACTATCTGTTTGCTTTTCTCAACCAAGTAAAGCTCTTGTCGATTGACTGTAAATGATCTTACTATTGCTGATTTTTTCGAAGAGTTCATTCTGTAAGAAATCTGCAATATAGGTTAAAAAAATCCAGTATATGTCTTATGATCAAGAAATTCAATAATCAAGGTTTCAAACAATTTGCAACGAATTTCTTCAAGTTCTCAGTGCAAGCTTAGGCACCAATCGAATTCTGAGAATAATTTTTGCCTTTCTCTTTTTCCGTCAAGCAACTCGAATGCGCATATTTTTAGAAAACCTGTCACAAATTAAACTCAATTATATTGCATAATTAAGCAGTGGCGTACCGAGGGGGGAGGGCGAAATTTTTTAAAATCACTTACATGTGCTATAAAAAATTTGCAAGCGACTTTTTTCACTTGTAAACAATTAAAATAATTTTTGAAACTCTAAAAATTCAAATTAGCCATGTAAAAAAATTTCAGGGCGTGGCGCAACCACCCCCCCCCCTTTTCCTGAAATTTCGGGTCTTGGGCCCGCGAAAACATCGGCATCTCAATAAAAAAAATTTCACGATGCGTGGCAGACGACACACACCTTCATCCAAAATATTTTTTGTCGCCCTCCCCCCCCCCATCCCCGAACGGAACTCCGGGGTACGCCAGTGTCATTTACGCACATGCTATAAATTTGATGCTGTTCGAGCATGTTTTTCCTCTTTCAGCATCGTTATATGAAATGAGCGAAGTCGGTGCACTCGGCATACCCGAAATCTGAGGAGAAATCAATATATCATCTCCACTTAGGAGGCTAAGCGTATGTCATTTTGAAAGACGGTTGTTCAAAAAAAAAGTTGTTGATTTTATAAGATTTGGATTGGCGCCTTATCAATGACCTCTTCACTGACCGTAAAAATTTCTGAAGCAGAATCCCGAATTTCTAAGCCATAAATAAGGAAAAATTCAGAGATAAAAGGTTTACAACTGTTTGGTAAATATTGATCTTTCAACCGCGAGAAGAACAGGACGATGTGCTAGATTTGAAATTGAATTAGCCCTATTCGGCTCTAGTCTGTAACAACAGCACTGGTTTTTTTGCACAAAGATAATATAACAGGATTATGAGCCTACAAATAATCCTAAAAAATAAGGTTAAACCTCTTTGGCTGCGATGTTTTGAATCACTACCCATTTGGGATGAGCAACATTGTCAAAGAGGTTGACCTCTAGCCAAAAATTGAAAAACTGAAGGAATGCGAAAATGCTTTATCTGGCTTATTTTCTAATCTTTCCCCCCTCCCCACCCCCGTCCTTCATTCCTCCTCAGTCTGAATGTCATGCAGCATTTGGGTTGCAGATCATTGCTCACATAATTTTCTATAATTTGTTAACAGCGTAACCTCAGCGTGAAAGTTTTCATATGAGCCAAAAACGGTTTTATAATTTTTCCCCTAAGCTTTTATAGCCATCGGAAAATCTTCATTGGCCGTGCAGTCTGCTCCAATCGCAGACATGCCCCTAAACAAACCAAGTTTGGTGTTGTTTATGCTTGCCTTTTTTTTCTTTTTCTTTTGTGTTTTGTTCTTCTCAGGGGATGGGGAGGGGTGGAGGCGGATGGGGCGCGGGGGGGACAAGTGCTGGTCACCGGTAGTTTTAGGCTTCGACCACGGAGTAAAACGGTTTGGTTCATGATGCATTATGAAAAACTTTGACTTTTTGTTCAATAAATGGCAGAAGAGGGGCCATTCTTGTATACCATCTTTTCTAGGGCCAAACAAAAAGAATTGAAAAGTAGTGAGTGGTGGTAGTTGAAGAGGCCTTCGTAACAAATGTTCAAAATCACAGAGGGCTTCGTTCTGAAATCTGCCTGGTTACAGCTGGTGCCGAGCCCTGACCCTGATACAGCTTGTACTCCCATCTTTATACGTAGTTTTTCACGTTTACCACTCCGCCACCATCAAATCTTTCTAAAAATGTTTTTCTTGCTTCAGAAATTCTGTTCTGATATTTTGTAACTATTTCTTGTACAAAAGTGGAACCAACCTCGCATCATACTTCCTCTCATCGGATTCGAACAACTAATCTTTTTGTACTTTTTACTATGCGATACTGTAGAAGAACAATATCAAGGGCTTCACCAATCTTGATAAAAAATCGTTCTCAGTATGAACCGGGATACTAGTGATAAAGAAGAACCCTCAATATTTTATTCGTTAATAAACTTCATGAAAACTCATAATGTCATGTTCCAGTTCTGTTGTTGTTTTCACTATCTGTTTGCTTTCCCCAGCCAAGTAAAGCTTTTATTGATTGACTGTAAATAATCATACAATTGTTGATTTTTTCGATGATTTCGTTCTGTAAGAAATCTACAGTACAGATAAAAGAATCCAGTACATGTCTTATGATCGAGAAACTCAATAATGGAAGTTTCAAACAGTTTGCAACGAATTCCTTCAAGTTCCTAGTGCAAGCTTAGGCACCGACCTAATTTGAAGAATATCTTTCCTTTGTTCTCCTATTCTTCAAGCAACTCGAGTGCGCATCTCATAGAAAACCTGTCAAAAATTTATAAACTTGATTTGCATAATTGGGCATGACGTACCGAGGGGGAGGTGGGGGGGGGGAGGAGCGAAACTTTTGGAAGTTACTCACACATGTTAGATGTGCAAGCGACTTTTTTCACCTGTAAACAATTAAAATAATTTTTGAAATTTTAAAAATCTAAATTAGCCACGTGAAAATTTTCAGGGCGCGGCCCAGCCACTTTCCCCTATCCTGAAATTTTGGGGTCTTGGGGCAGCAAAAATTATCGGAAGCATCTCAAAAGATTTTTCGAAGTGCTTGGCTGACGCCACACACCTTCATCCGAAAAAGATTGCCCCCCCCCCCCCCGAACGGAACCTCTGGGTACGCCACTGTAATTAGGGTATAAGTAACAATTTTCAAACTGTTGAAATCTTATTCTATACTTGAACTCATTTACGCACATGTTATAAATTTGATGGTATTCCGGCATGTTTTTCCCGTTTCAGCGTTCTTATATGAAGTAAACGAAGGAGGTGCATTTGGTATACCCGAAAACTCTGAGGAGAAATCAGTATCTCATCTTCACTTAGGGAGCTAGGCATATGGCATTTTGAAAGACGGTTGTTCGACAAAAAAATAGTTGTTGGATTTATAAGATTTGGATTAACGCCTTATCAATGACCTTTCACAAACCGCAAAAATTCTCCAAAGTAGACTCTGAAGTTCGAAGCCATAGGGAACAAATTAGAGATGAAAGTTTTACAACTGCTTGGCAAATAATGGTCTTTCAACCGCGAGAAGAACAAGACGATGTGCTAGATTTGAAATTGAATTAGCCCTATTCGGCTCCAGTCTGTAACAAGAGCACTGGATTTTTTGCACAAAGACAGTATAACAGGATTATGAGCCTACAAATAATGCTGAAAAATAAGTTTAAACCTTTTTGGTCCGATGTTTTGGAAACCGTTTGGGATGGCCAACATTGTCAAGGAGATTAACTTTTAGCTAAAACTGTCGACTCAGCGAATGCAAAAATGTTATATTTGACTTACTCCTTTATCTTTCTCTCTCTCTCTCTCCCCCCCCCCCCCTCCTACCCCGTCCTCCTTGCCCTTATTCTGGATAACACTTGTGTAAAATGACTATATTTGAGTATAGTTTGATGCTTCAACAATTCGCCCACATTTGCTAAGAAGCAGAAAAACTCCAGTATTGATAAATGGTGGTTAATTTTACAATGTCTCTCAGAAAGTTCTTGTCTTTACAAATGGTTGATTTTACAAAAACATTTTCAGAATAAAAGCTTTTACTCAATTTTTCTTTACAAAACTCCAAGCTCTATTTCCACTTCTTGTCTCAAAATTTCAGATAAAAGATTCATTACCCTTCATATTTTCAGTCCTCGAAGAACCGCATTTGTTTCCGGACATCAAGATGGCTCAATAATTCATTTCACATTTAGCAGCAAAAATCAGGCAAGTTGCTACTCTAACAAATATGGTCGAATATAATGATATGACTTCTTTAGATCAAAATATGTTCAGTGCCTGGGGCACCTTTTTGTCTGGTCTACACTGCACATGGAATTATTGCTGTTAGCGATCGCAGAGTATTTTCGTATACTGGTGAGTTGCTTTTCATCCAATCACCTCGTGATGCTAAAAACTAATCTCCAGAAAATGGTTTGGTCCAACAACAATTTGATTTCTCTTCTCAACATGAAAAAGAGTTCTCCGCAATAACAACTGATACAACTGGTAACAATGTGGTCCTGGGGAGCTTCGACAGGTAAGGCTGCGTCCAGATCTATCTGTGTGGGAGCCCTGCCCGTGCCAGCAACATGCCAGCGTAGTGCTTGTGCCGAGACGTCAATCGATCAGAACGGGGCAGTCCAGGTGGATTTTGGCAGTGGTGGCTAGCACGGTGCAGGCATAGCGCCGGCACATGAGCGATTACTTTTTCCTCAAATGTATTAGGTCGTCCCGAAAAGTTCTTGCGCACGATATTCAAAAATTCATAACTTCTGATTTTTCCAACCCATTTGACTGCTTTCATTTTTATATGAAAAAGTAAACCATGCTCTTTAAAAGGACGTCTTAGATGCTTGCCAATGATCATCTGTTGCATATATAGGAGCGATAGAATAAAATTAGTCAAAATTCGAATTTTCTGTGTAGGGTCATAAAAAATCGGAGACCTGCAACAAAAATCGGAGCAGTCAATATTATAGGTTCTTTCACCAGCTCTTTCTAACTGTGCAAAGTTTGCGCTGATTGAGCGTCCCTATGAAAAGTTATGATTTCCCTGAAAAATGCTAAAATAAATCAAATCCGCCCTTTTGTGTTGCTTGCTCGAAAATCATAACTTTTCATAGAGACGCTTGATTGGCGCAAACTTTGCACTGTTAGAAGGAGCTGGTAAAAAACCTACAATAGCAACTGCTCCGATTTTTGTAGCAAGTTTCCGATTTTTTATGACCCTACACAGAAAATTCAAATTCTGACCAGTTTTCTTCTATCGCTCCGTCTATGCAACAGATGATCACTAGTAAGCATCTAAGATGTCATTATCCATTTAAAAATGAATGCAGTCAAATCGGTTGAAAAAATCAGAAGTTATGAATTTTTGAAAATCGTGCGCAAGAACTTTCGGGACGACCTAATATATATTGAATTTCTCTCTTCCAGACTACGACTTTTTTCGTGGTCATTTCGCAGAGGAGCATGGGAAGAAGGCAATACTCTAGACATAAGTAACTTATATGTCTGTAGTGCTCTTGCATGGAAAGCTGATGGATCAGCAGTGTATTGTGTAAGTTGTCAACATTCGCTGAAGAATGGAATAAGGCAAGATTACTGACTTGGTGCCAAAATTTTTCCCTTGCAAGTACTGTGATGATACTGTATTGACGCGTTATAAGTGACGCAGCCCAGTAGAGTCAGAATGCAGCTTTTAGTAGAAGTTTCGAATTGTGGTTTCTGCTAGTAACTATATTATCTACAGTGGCGTACCCAGGATTTCGGCTCGGGGGGGGGGGGCGACAAAAAATTTTTATGAAGATGCGTGGCGTCAGCCACGCACTCCGAAAAAATTTTTGGGATGTTTCCCAAAATTTTTCCGGGCCCCTGACCCGCCGCGCCCCCGAAAAAAATTTTTTTACAAAGCTAGTTTGAATTTCTAAAAATTTTTGAAAATTATTTTAATTATTTACAAGTAAATACAAGTCCTCTGCACATTTTTATAAAATATTAAAGTTACTTTCAAAAATTTCGCGACCTATTCTTGGGGGGGGGGCCCCGCCCCCCCCCCTCCTCGGTACGCCACTGCTAATTTTATATCCCCCTGTTTTCGAAGTCCATCTCATTAGTCGGCTTTTTTGGGAAGTCAGCAGATTGCTGAAATGGTGGGAAGTAAATTGATTATTTGTTGATTTACCTCACTGTTTGTTAGTCTCAAATTTTTCTGATAACGTTTTTTTTGTATTGCGCTACTTTGTTGTTTTACCAATACAAGCTAACTCTAGTTGAAGAAGCTTAAAGACATACAAAAGGAAAATCTACAAATTGTTTGTGTTATATTCTGAGTCGCTAGATGTTCAGCGGTTGTATGATCAGATCTTACCTTCTAAAATTTAGTTTAAGGAAATCTTATCAAATTCTGATGGTTTTCACGACAAATACATTGCAACGGAAATATCAATCGAAATTGATTTCTTTCCCAAATTTAAGAGCTGAATTGTTGTTCCAAAAGCTTAGCACTTACATTTATCTCTGATATTGTAATTCTCAGGGAACCCTATGTGGTGGAGTAATATCGGTAGATTGCTGCCTACGAAGAGGAATGTTGAAAAGTCGTTTTGAAACAACATATGTCGCTCCATCGCATGTTATTGTACGCGATGTCACGACAAACTCGAAGACAAATTTGTTGTCGCAAAAAGGATATGCCATCGATAATCTCAAGGTCGGTTGCTTAAGTCACGTCCAGAGTAGCCCGTGTCACCGCCGTGCCGGACGATCTCACAATTCGTGGCGGATCCACGTCGGTTCCAGCATGACAAGAGCGCGGCGCTGGAACGGCGCTGGCACTTGAGCATCTCCGGGCGCTGCCATAATGGGTAGAATTTGCACTAAGTTTATGTATATGGTTTTAGGTGATGGGAAGGGATCGCTTTATTGTCGCCTACACGGCATCGTCACTGATCATAGCAAGTATTGAAACAGGACTTGCTTCAGAAATTGAATGGCAATCGGGAGGCAACGAAAAGTGGGTTTTTCTCTACTTTTTTGTCGCGGGGGAGGGGGGGGAAGGGATAAGTTTTGTGCTATCTGCCGTTTATGAAACGGATGCTCCTTGCTTCCTATTTTCAGATTCTATTTTGATTTCGAACACGTCTGCATAATAGTGAATGCTGGCGAAATAACGGTAGTAGAATACGGTCTCGATGGCCCATTAGGATGGGTGCGGACTGAACTCACCAGCCCCCATCTCATAAGGCAAGTTCAAGATGACAACCAAATTTTTATTTAATTATAATTTACTTTCCGAAAAAGCATCTCAGCTCTTAAAATGATTCGCATAGTGATATCTACCACTATTTAATTGTCTAAGGCTTAACAAGGGCACTATAGTATCTTCCCGTGGCAAAATCTTCAGAAGTTAGATGGTTGCATTAGGGGAAAATCGCTGGTTGTATCAGGAGAAAATCGCAACTCATTGAATTCTGTATAATTTTTCGAGTTTGATAACATGTCTAGTCGAAGTTAGTACTTCTACACACCTACTGAAGGCATTGTCCAGGCTAAATCTGACCCCTCCTATTAGTGCCGATCCTGAATGCAGGCCTCAAGGGGCATCTGCGTTGGTCCGGTCCTCTAATGTTATTTCTGAATGGACAAAGTGCTATCAAACCCGCCCAGATCCAAGCTCCGCCCACCCATGTACTGAAAGCCTTCCGCGCCCTCAAGACAGGCTCCCCAGAAATCGGGTATTTGGGGGGTTTTTGGGCAATTTGAGCCTCATAACTGTAATCAGGGTCACATAAGGCCCCAGAATGGCAAAAACAAGGGAGGTGAATTTTTGGGTGGACGCTGCCTTTGAAGGCAGCGTTCCACCAGACTGGGAGTAATGAGTTCCACCTGGCTCTCGTAATGATGTAATAGTAGACTCCCTGCCTAAGCGATGACTGAAGTTCGGAGCGAAAAAGGGGGTCTACCAAGCCTGAAATTTGCTCCGAAAGTGGGCCGAATCTTTCGGTAGGGCCGAACGCCGCCCACACGGCAATATCGATTTGCAGGGCCAGAGTGCGTATAACGCACATATCATGAGCGCAGGGACCCGCGACCACTCTGCGTCTCTACCTTGCGTGCACCTCGCACTCGCCCGATCCTACCGTAAGATTCGGCCCACTTTCGGAGCAAATTTCAGGCTTTGTAGACCCCCTTTTTCGCTCCGAATTTCAGTCATCGCTTAGGTAGGGGGTCTACTATTACATCATCACGAGAGCCAGATATCCCCAGTCTGGTGGGACACTGCCTTTAAGATGGAAAAAGGCATGACATCTATCGGGGTCTCAAGTGATCTAATGCACAATGCATTTAGATTCAAAATAGAAATTCTTCATCTATAAAGTATAAACAAATGAAAGTACGTCTATGACCAGGTATTTCGGAAATCATTTTCCACCATACTACACCAAACGTACATCCGATAGTTTTCCAGACAATGAATATCATATTCGTAATGAGATGTAAAAGGAATGTTGAGCTAAATCTACACACTTTAGCGTAAGCATCGCAAGAGGACCACCTGGATCACAGCCGTTGAAGAAGATAGCTTATCTCACGGATCCGACGTCACTGGCAATCAGTGAGTTTTTACTTCAATATGTTGTTAGAGCTAGATATTCGAATTTTCGGGTGCTTTTGTTTAGGGCAGAGATTTTTCAAATTTTAGTAGCTTTTAATAGCTTTATAATTGCAATAATTCGATAATGATTTCAAGTTGACTGAAGAATTGATTATATTTTCTGTTTTGTCAACAATTTGCAAGTACTAAGTAGTTTCATCAAGTCATGTTTACTTCTATAATTTCAGAGAATCTGTTGAATGATGAAACAGAAGTGGTTATCAATCACACAACGGTCATTGACTGGCTTGAGGTAAGAATATATCCTTCCGTAACCGAAAACATCATGAAATATTCTTCTGCCTTGCTTTCAAATTAGTGAGTCGATTTGGTTTTATCGAATGTGTTCAGCTGCAAAATTTATAGCATTTTGACAATAACGCTTCTCAGATGAAAAGAACATGAGATTTGATCACTCAAAAGCAGCGTCTAGGTAAAATCTGTGCTACCCCGATTAGTACCTAGCCTAAAAGCAGGCCCCAGGAGAAAAGCATCTGCATTCGTCCGATCCTCCATTGTGGTCTCTGAATGGAGAAAAAGGACCTAAATTAGCAAAAGTGCTTTCAAGCCACGCCCACCCTATCATGCTCCGCCCATGCAGGGACTGTTAATCATCCGCGTCTTCAGGACAGGGTTCCCGGGCAGGGGGGGGAGGGGGGGGTTAGGGTTTTGCACATTTTGCACTTCATTGCGATCACGGCCACGGAAAGGCCTCTGAATCAATTTTGGGTGGATGCTGTCTTCACATCTACTCTTTAATGGACAAAGAGAAAACATAAGAATATTTTTAAATGTCGTGGCCTCATGGGTATCATTCTGTTGTACAATTGCACATACTAGCGAAAAAATTTGCTTGGCTGCAACAAACACTGAAATAGTAAGAAAATTCTGTATTTTAGCTCAGCGAAAGTGCTACAAAGCTTCTTTTTCGTGATAAGCGTTCGCGTCTTACACTTTTGGATGGAAGTCGGCAAACGACTCTGCTAAATTTCTGTACTTACGTCCAATGGGTACCTGCCAGTGATGTGGTGGTAGCTCAGTCTGGTAATACTCTTCATGTTTGGTAAGTAAGGATAAATTTTGAAACTTTTTGACGTAAAGAATTAACTCTAGGTATAACCCGTCGATACCGGATCAAGTCACTACGGTAGCAATAAAAGGAGAGGTGGAAGCGGTTTTAAGAGATGCTGAAAGAACTGAGGTCATAGTGCAGGTAAATAAAAAGTTGGTGACATGAATTACTAGAAAAGATAAAGAGTTTATGTTGCAGGAATCCAATGCTAAAGTTGCCTATGAACTGGATAATGTCCAGATAGATTTTGGATCGGCTATTGAGGCCGGAGATCTCTCAAGAGCAGCTGCTTTCTTGGACCATTACAGAGTTGCTGATGATTCGTAAGTGATTTTGTAGTGTCTATATTGTTAGGAAGATATAGATAAGTATCCTGAAGCAATTTGATATTGCTCACGTTGACAATCCTATTGAATTTATAGTTTTATGGCGGTGACATTTCTGTAACTACGTCAATACGCATGTACAGTATGAAATGTGGACATTTTTAACTTTTTCCAATCCAAAAAATTCTTTACATCCCTTCCTTCTTCATTCATTAATTGCCATTAACTGCGCCCACAATCTTATAAGCTGTTGATCGCCCACAATCACGTGCATCGATGTCCGAGCGGTTAAGGAGATTGACTAGAAATCAATTGGGCTCTGCCCGCGCAGGTTCGAATCCTGCTCGATGCGAACGTTTTTGCATTCACACCTTGTTTCTTCACATATAAGCCTTACTTGGCTAACATACCTGGACAACACTTTGCAAAAGGCTGTGAGGATTAAAAACCAACTTTTACTTCACTTATTGAGTCATTAAGACAAGCAATTATCTTAGAACACGCACTTCAAGCAGAAATTTACGTTTATGCGCGAAAATTAGTGCGAGTATTCACGAGAACTTTCAGAGTGACTTTTAATGCATGGTTTTCTGAAACTAGGGAGGCGGGGGGGGGGGAGGGAACTAAAACCATCTAGGGGTATATGCATCATTTCTTTTTTTTCTGCAAATTCTTTTGAAGTAAATTTCACCTGTATAAAAAATATCTGACTGTCGGCTTGTTTGGTTGGGTCGGCTATTAATTTACAGCTCTTCTCTTTCTCCCTTTTGCTAAAGATACTAAAACAGTTCAGCTATGAGAGGAAAGCGCGCTCGAAACAAACAAAGTGATGCTAGCGCGAAGTGATGCCGTGAAGCGTTGCAGAGAAGGGTATTTTTGCTGATTGACATGGCCGACAAACTGCAAGTCTTCAGTTCCGCTGTTATGACCACATTTGTGCAGTTGCGGATAGTCGCATCGTCCAAAATGTAAAAAAATATAGACATCACAAGCTAGTTTCTCTCCTAAACAGCACGATGAGTTTGCAGAAAAGAAGAAGAGGAAGTAGGATCTTGTAAAACCATGTGAGGTGCAGCATGCTTGACTCTGGTTGTTACTAAAAAAGCTCCAAAACACGCAAATGAAGGCATTTTCTTTGTTTCTAGGTTCCAAAATTCAAATACAGAGGAATGAATAAATATTTTTTGCTTTAGATACGTGATGTGGAACAAAGTCGCGCAGCTAGCCCTGGACCAAAGCAATTTCTTCATAGCACAGCGATGTTTCGCAGCTCTTGGGGATTTTGGAAGAGCACGAGCTGTTTTTGTAAATTCTCTTAGCTTTCTACTAGTAAGGCTAAAGATGTAGAATTTTACAGAAAATAATGGAATTAGCTGAAGTTGCAGCCAAAGAGATTGGAGGTGATGGTACACAATCATACAAAGTCAGAGCAAGTGTGGCACAGCTGAGACGTAAATTCAAGGAAGCTGAGAAGATCTATCTGGAACAGGTTGGAACTAATAAAACGTAATTTAAGCAAACGGCAGCTCGTATGGCTCATTTTAACCAAGAACATCAACCTTAAAATCTCGCCCATTGCCATAGTCCTTGCGAGCACCAGCTTTCTTGATTACGGTACTGGACGAAAATTTATGAGTCGAATTTCTTAGCCACGAATAAATCTTATAAGCTGCCACTTGGACAATGGCTCTCTTAAATCCTGCCAGTAAGAATTCAAAGAATAAGTCCAGCTATCCAAGTTTCTCAATGCACTCTCGTCATTTGTGATAACTGGACTTTCCTATTTTCAGAATGCTGTGGAAGAAGCTATTGAGATGTATCAAACTCTCCACAAATGGGATGAAGCACTAGAACTGGCAAAGGCAACGGTACTTAACTTCTAAAGTCACCATCTTCCCAACCAAACTTTTTATTTTGCAGAATTACGGTGGCTATGAACAGCTGAAGGCAAATTACTATAGGGCCCTTTTCGATACAGGACAAGATGCAAAAGCTGCAGAAGTAAGCCCGTCATTATTTTTATGTGGCCCCTGCTCGATTCTTTATTCTGACGTATTTACAGATCAAAATAGCAGATGGTGACGTTGCTGGAGCTGTGAATCTGTATCTGAAAGCCAAACAACCGGTACAAGCTCTATCAACAGCGCTCACGGATCCGGCACTGGCTAAGGATGATCAGTTAATGTCAACTATAGCTGCTCAGCTGATGCAGTCGCAGATTTTCGACAAGGTAAAAACAGTGCCTATAATTGTATTTTGGATTTTGTAGAATTAGTTATGACTTTTGAAATTTTCACTGATTCCTTTGAATATCTTGTTATAAACCGACCTACCGTAAACCAAAGTCAGTCTCCTCAACTCATCTTGGGCTGTTTCCCTTAGTATTTTCTTGTTCTACATCATGATTATAGTACGTGATGGTCCCTGACCCCGCCACCGTTTTCTTTTTTGTTTCGGATAAATTTTCTCTTTGGAAATAAGCATTCTTACTAATCTCTGAAATAAGCGGAGTTCCTATGAAGGTTTACGGCCGGGGTGCCCATTTTATAAAGTTTTATAGAAGATTTTCGACCTCACCAAAGTCTCATATGAATAGAAAAATAATCTTTTTTTTCAAGACAGGTTCACAAGCGAGAATGGCGTTTCTTCGGCAAAGAGCAAAACCTGACGCTTTCTTGTTAATTATTGATATGATAGTACTATATTGATTATAGGCTGGAGAATTATATGAACATATGAAGGATTTCGAAAAAGCCTTAGAATGCTATGTCAATGGAAAAGCCTTTAACAAAGCAATACAGGTAAGTACTGCAGTTATGTTGACCTCGTCTTGTGCTTAAAAATGATTTCAGCTGGCACGATTCTCGGCTCCTGAACAAGTGGTGAAACTTGAAGAGGATTGGGGTGATTATTTGGTGTCAATGGGACAACATGAAGCTTCCATAAATCATTTCCTAGGTGGGAGGTTTGATTTATTTTTCGAAACCATTTTTGCGAAAAAAAGAGTAGTGACGATTTCAGAAGCGAACAGTTTAACGAAAGCTGCAGAAGCAGCTATACAAGCAAAGGAATGGAGCAAAGCTGTACAGATTGCCGATGTTATCCAGGATCCGCAAGTTTCCAGCGATTTCTACGGACGTATTGCTGCGCATTATGCAACAACCGAAGAGCTTGACGTGAGTTATAGTAATCATCTTAAGGCTTCGGCCAGAGTCGTTAATGCCAGTGCCGTGCCAACGCCGATCCAACGTCGCTCCAGGAATGCGCCTGTGCCGTGTTAGCACCGTGCCGGAATGTCATGTAGCATCCAGCACTGCGCTGTCGCGAAGCTGGCACGCGCAATGCTCCTATCATATAAAATTTTTAGAGGGCTGAGCGCCTGTATTTGGAAGCAAATCTTCAGAAGGAAGCTATTGCGATGTATATAAAACACAACCATTGGGCTGATGCCTACAGGGTAAACTCTTTAGATTATGACTGGCTTTATAAGAATCTGAATTTTGTTTGTAGTTATCAGAAGAATTCCTTGGTAAAGAAGAAACATTTGCTCTATATGAGGCTAAAGCTGAAGAACTGGAGCAACAGGGACGATATGCTGATGCTGAACAGGTGAATTTTCTCTCAACAATAAGAAAAATCAATATTCTTGTAACTTTGATGATTTTCAGCTCTACGTCTCGATTGGAATGTCAAACAGAGCTGTAATGATGTATAGAAATGCAGAACGAAATGATGACGTAATTCGACTGGTTGAACAATACCATGGAGAACATCTGCAGGTACAATTAGCCCCACCCCTTTTCGAGAAAAAAATCTGCAGAATTCTGTGCCCTTTTTAGGATACACATAAGCGACTGGGAATGGAGCATGAAGAACGTGGAGACTTACGCCTTGCTGAAGAGGAATACCTCAAAGCTGGGGATGTTAAAGTAATGCTACAGAACGTAATTTGTTAAAAATTCAACGATAGTAATTTCAGGCAGCTATAAATATGTATAGAGAAAAAGAAATGTGGACAGATGCGTATCGTTTGGCAAGAAGTGAAGGAGGCGAACAGGAACAGAAACAGGCAAATCACATCGAAACATCAGAAAATTATTTCAAAATGCATTTTTCTATAGGTAGCATTGCTTTGGGCGAAAAGTTTGGGTGGAGAGGCCGGTGTGAAATTATTGAACAAATATGGAATGCTCAATGAGGCTATAGATCACTTTAGTGAGATTGGGTAAGCTCTTTGAAAGCATGTTGAAGAGTTCAAGCGAATCTGAGTACCTAAAATTTTTTTATGCGAAAACTGAGGAGTAACTAGGACATAATGCTCAAATAGCAGCTCAAATAATTTAATTATGAAAGGAGAATTTTACTTTAGGCTTTCGCCCAGTACCGTACCCACTCTCACAAGCAGAACGATCGGCCCGATCGAGTACGGTGCTGGGCGAAAGTTCAGAGCTGAATATCTCCACTACTTCTGAATCACTTGAGCTGCTACTTCGGCAATTTGTTTGCTGAGGCTTCTTAATCCTTGATTCACTAAGAAGTCCAGGTATCCAGATTCGTGTGGACCCTGCCTTTCACTGATACGAACTATAATATCATTTCTTCGTGAATATTCTAGGACATTCGACTTTGCCTTTGAATTAGCAAGACTGGGAGCGAAAGAAAGACTACCTGGAGTAGGTTTCTTGTATTGAAATCAAATTTCTCAACTTAGCCACATTTTATTGTTTTAGGTGCACATGCGTATGGCAGTACAAATGGAAGAAGAAGGACGACTTGATCAGGCTGCTCATCATTTTATCGAAGCTGGCAAACCTTCCGAAGCTGTTGCTATGTATGTACATGAAGGCGATTGGGCAAATGCCGAGCAAGTAGCGAAGTTAGTTATCCTTAAGTTCATTTCCAGAAAATTTCTATGTAAAAAAATTTCTTCTACAGAGAACACGCGCCCGAGGCATTGTCAGACGTGTTCATAGCCCAAGCACGTAAAGCACTAGAAGAAGAAGATTGTCATCGAGCAGAAAGCTGTCTTTTACGTGCTAATAGGCCAGACATCATTCTAAAGTGAGTTTCAATATCAAATTTCGATTTCTGGAAAAACCAACAATTTTATGATTAAGATTCTACCAAGAAAATGGAATGTGGCCAGATGCATTGAGAATTGCTAAGGAGTATCTTCCACACCAGCTGCTGCAACTCCAGGCATGCAATTTTCTTTGTTTCCAAAACTTCAAAAATAGAAAAAAATGTCTCCAGGAAGATTTCGAACAAGTAGAGCTGCTTGGAGGTGGACGTGGTGTGAATTCTTTACTAGCACAAGGTCGTGCATTTGAAGAACAACGAGATTGGGCTAAAGCTGTTCAGGCTTATCTGAAGGTGTGGTTCTCATTTCCATTTACAAAAAAAAATCTATTCAATTTTTAGGTTAACGCAGGCACTACAAATGACGCTTCATTGATAAATGATGCTCTTTTGAAAAGTGCTGATCTTGTGCTACGTTTTCTTGCTTCCACTGATGAAGAGGTTTTGCTGTTTTGCAAACCGTAATAAAATTATTAACATTAGTCTTATAACTTCAGCTGGTGATGAGAGTTGTCGATGCTCTCGAAGCAAACAAAATGTACGAAAAGATGGCTGAACTATTGATAGCCATTGGACAGAATCGACAAGCAGTGGCAGCTTTGGTTCGAGCTCAGCAATGGTCCAAAGCTAAACAGGTTTGTTGCATTGTCGTTGGTTTTCGAAATTATTAGAAAAATATTCAAAGAAATTTCCGTGTGCAAATTTTAGTGAAGGAAGCATAAACAGGGCTTCCCAAACAGTATGTAAGAGCTGGCTATAAATTGAGTTTCAAGTAAAGAGATTAAGCGATCGCCCGCAGTTATTGTAGGGTTACGGTAAAAACTTCCAAATCAGCTTTGAAAACCTTACCTCTAGAATTCTCTACATTGTTTTTTTTTATTGACTCGATCTCATGACTGCGTATCAAAAGTTCCGAATTCTCCAAAATCATTGGAAGTTGAAGGGGTTGAGAAACAAAGAAATAATATGTAGAAAGATGTTGTGTTTTAATTTGCACAGTCCTTATTTTGAAAAAATGAGGTTACTTTCTATTGTTAATATTCAGGCACACGCCATTCTTGTCCACATGATCTACTTAATCCACTTGATTCACTTCGCCATTGGTCAGTTTAGTGAACTGACCAACAGCGAAGTGGATGAAGTGGATCAAGTGGATATCCGCTTCGTTATTGGTCAGTTCACTGATTTGACCAATAACAAAATGGATCAAGTCCATCAAGTGGATAAAATGGATCAAGTGTGGCGCGTGCCTTAGAAGTGCCCGTTGAATAGTTAAATCCCTTTTTAAAACATAATCTAATAATAATTATAGGTCGCGACAGAGCTGGTCCCAGATATGGTGGCCGAGGTTGAAGGACAATACAAGGAATGGCTGACACAAGAAGGTCGAGTTGGAGAGCTGATTGACGTCGATGTCATATCAGCTATTGACTTGCTTATTGCTAAAGATCAGTGGGAGAAAGCACTGGAGACAGCTCGACAACAGAAAGTAAATCCTTTTAGTTTACTTTTCATTTAGATGCTAATAAATTTAATAATTTAGCACAAACCTCTTCTGGACAAATATGTGGCACAGTATGCTGCTGTGTTGCTTGAACACAATGACATAGATCTTATGCTCAGAGTTTTTGAAAAATATGGAGCTTCGTCCAACCCTGCAAACTTCAACTTGTACAAACTTATACTGGACAAAGTAAGTCTCTACATCTGCTATTTCTAATAGAAATATAAAATCAGGGTTTTAGACAGTGGCGCAGTCATTCAGCACACCTTCAGATGAGTTTAATGCACTTAGTCCTATTCGCGATCTTTTTCTTTCTGTGTATGAGCAACTGGTCAAGGAAAATTCTGAAAGCCAATATGTAAGCTTTGAAAAACAAGAAAAATACTGCAAAACCTGAATTGTTTATTCCAGATTTTTGAAAGGTATGTCCATGCCTTGCATCTGATGACGATCCGAAGTGCAATGGAGGTTAGTGTTACTGACTTTCGCACGAGTCTCTGAGCAAAGAGATTTTTCAGGACATACAAACAGACGATTCGCAACAACTTCGTCTGCAACAATCCATCTCTCTTCTGCGTTATTCTGATCTCATTCCAGCAGATAGAGTTTTCTATCAAGCTGGAATGGCAGCTAAGGTGAGCATTTCAACCATTTTGATATTTTTTCTCGCAACGTCCAGAGTCGCCTATGTGCCAGCTCCGTGCCAGTGCCGTTCCAGTGCAGTGCCAGGACGTCGATAGACCGATCAAACGGAGCGCGTCGTCATCGGTTCCGGCACGGCGCTAGCATAGGCGACTGTGAACGCAGCTATAAACCTTATACCCACAAAATGTCGCATAGGATGCTGGTGGAGACTATGCACCGTTAGCGTTCCTGCTGTTAAATCATTACCTGGATCTCGTCGACGCTATTGATGAAGGTAAGCTTCAGGAATCTTCTATTTAAACCTCAAAGTAAATATACTTGTAGGTGACGCTTCACTCGTTGATTACTCTCCTTTCGAAGGAACTGACATCCCATCTGAAGTGCCGCTTCCTGAACGACCATGGGTAGAGGTAATAAATTCCAGTAGTATGATGTGTAATATAGTAGCTTCAACGGCTCACTGTAGTCTGCGGTTATGACAATACTTGCGCGGAAAAAACTGTTGCGATTGAAATGCCACGAATAATTGCGCGCGTGAAGCTCCCTCGCTATTTTTTTACGCGCATTTGTTGTCAGCAAAGCTGACCATATTTGCTGTTGAGTCCATTAGACATTAGTGACTTTCTTCCATCATATCCTTTTTCGCTTAGAGTTCCATGCATGAAGAAATCAAAGAGTGGGTACTGGCCACTTCGGTGGACGATGGAGCCAGACGAGAGCTAAAACACGACTCGCGCGGCCTTTTCGAAGCAACCATCGAGGCTAACGGCGAAAAATGGCCTGAGTGTATTATTACTGGTATGATGGGTCCGTTTACTCTGAAAGTTCCTAATCTTCTCATTTTAGGTTACCCAATAACGCGGACAAAAGTGGATTTCGGAGATCTTTGCGCAGACAAAGACAACCTCAACCGATTTTTGATAGCAATCAAGACCACTCCGACCGACCAGCTTATCAATGTACAGGAATTTATGTCGAGATGGGCCGATCATCCACTAAACATGTCATTGTAACGAGTGAAAAAGTGTATGAAGATGAATTGAAAATTATAAGCGATTCAGCAATGACGCATTGTTCCTTAATCAAACACTTAGACTGTTTATCATAATAAATTTATTTCTAAGGTAATTTCTGATTAGGCTGGAATGCGAGGAAAACTGCAAAGAGTTTCTAGAGTTTTTCTTTCTCAGGTGGATAATCTATCTAAGAACGTTATTTTTTGCTGGAAGGAATGAGATTGCGAGAAACTTTCATATTCAAAGCATAATTTTCCGCTCATTCGTTTTATTGCCAAAATCAAATGCGAGAAACTTTCATATTTCGAGCATAATTTTCCATTCGTTATATTGCTAAAATCAAACGAAAAGTTTTGAAGTAAAAATGTGGAGTTTGTTTCCAATTTTCGAAAATAGTAAAATGCAACGCTCAGAAGACTTTTTCAAAATTCCAAGGCAGAGGCACATATCTCCTAGCTGACATAAAATTTACAGTCCTAAGCAAAAACCTGTTTTTATATAAAAATCAAAATAAACAAAACTACAATAGCACTTATTGCGCTCCAGTCGATATTAGCAAAGTTTGTGACCTTTGTCGTTAGAGCAATCAAAGTATGAGTCACAGTTGCACCGCGTCTGTCAGCGAGGTGAGGTTCCTTCATGTACTTTTGGATTGCGATAAACCCTCCAAACTATTTTGAACGTTGGTAGAGAAGAATTTGAAGTTTGAATTCCAAAGGAAATGCTGGTGAAATATTTTGTGTATCTAAAGATAAACTCAAGCAATACTGCAGATCGTATTGAAGTCCATTTTCGTTATGAACAAGTATCATAATTTCTTACGCATAGCACAATTTTATTAGTTTGTCACATGAATTTTGCTACTACTTAGCGGAAAAAAACTATACCTTTACCGGAGGACTCCCCATTTTCAAAGTATGTTGATTATTGTGGATTTTCGACGTGTACATGTCACACAACATTTTTCTGAAATTTGTGCAAACTTTTTATAATAACTTTCCAACTCGCGTCAACAGCTTGCTGTCAGACTGCCTTTGTTTTACTTCCGATGCTCACAGAACTCCATATGAAATCTAAAAAAATGGAAAGAATGAGAGTTTTTTTTCAATAAAAAAAAATTAATATGGAGGTGCTCTTAGAAAGTTGGATTTATATTATAATCATTGTAGATGAAGCTGATGGGCCGCCCTACATCCCTTCCCGATTTATGCCAAATATGAGACTTTGCCGAATTTTCTAGATCAGAGTAAGGCGAGTAATGTGAACAAAACCTGCGAAATGAAATGATTTTACAATGAGCAACCTCTGTACAAGCTTCTATGGTTCTTTATGTCTCTTACAACGGAAGAATACTTGGTCGAAGCGGGGTTTCCATGTAAAATGTATATCTCTTATAGAGCGAACGTTGATTCCAAATCAGCTTTTCTTTTCTGCAAAGCGCTTCCGGGAAGGGAGTTCTGGGAATTTTTCGGTGAAAATCTAATGATTTGGCTAAGATAAAAACAGGTGTTGAGATCTTTCCGACGCTTGGAGTAATGGCTGACAAAAGCTTATTAGATTGAAGGTAGTATAGCATAAAACGCCCTGGTAGTTATCATAGCCCAATTCGAGCTCATAGATGGCACTTTGAATGATTTTATGCTAGCCGCGCGTACGAAGTTTTGTTCCAAAAAATTCGCATAATTTCCCTTTCAGAAGCGCTTTGCAGGTATAGAAAGCAATCTTGGAATCAGCGTTTTAAGCTCTATAAGACAGTATTAATTTCATAATGGAACGCCACTTCGACCAAGTATTCTTCCCTTATTAGATAGATTGGTCCAATTACGGGGCTATTTTCGAATACCTTCTATCGGACTTGTGGTTTAGCCACAAGTTTATTATACCGCTGTAAATGGCTGTTCCCTTCGGTAAAAAAAAACAGAGAAACTGTATTGGCTTTGAATACATAATGGCTCTATACATGCACTCTATATGGTACTATGAGGCTGTTGGGACAGTAAATGGTTAGCTTTTAGAAACCTAAATTCTGACCAATTCCCAAATGCAGTATAATTACCATAATTCAGGAACTTTGAAATTGTGAAGTTCGTTTGTGCTATTACCGAATAAGAATGACACATACTGGTGCAAGACAAGTTGCCATCTTGAAGTTGGGATTAAATCGCGCTTTTTACAATTATTTAGATAATTCATTCATGCGGGTAAATTGTTTACATTTTCGAAAAGATTGATTTGCGAAGTTTCTCGAAAGGGGACTACCTCCATTATCTTCGTCATAAATAGATGTCAGAAGCCTGCGAAAATTTTGAGGATATCACAAGAAAATATTGAAGGCGGAAAGCCAGGTCGTCTAGGAAAACTCCTACGCCCGCCCAAAAAAATTTGTGTGATCGCCACTATTCTCTTTCGAAATGTGGACGTAAGGTGTAACAACAAAAATCTCAGAGTAGATAGATCAATCAAATTTTTCCACACTGCAAAAAATTTTGTTGAGTAAAGTTTATTGATACTGCGGAATTTTTTGCAGCTTGACTGGTTTTCTATTTCATAAAAAATTCCTCCTGCGCCAGTGTGATTCCAGTCCCTGCGTGGTTGCGAAACTGTCACACTTTTTTTTTGCGAATTTTGAACAATGTACATTGTCCTTAACTGAGATGTTCAGCGTTTATTAACAAATCTACACATAGGTAGTTGCTTTAGCCGAAAAACCAAAACGATGGATAAAATCTAAGGAGACATACCAAAGGAATATTTATCTTGGCAAATCTTTCTTGACTATGTTGTCACTAGTATGTTCTACAAAAATTTTCGCTTCGCGCCATAGAGGCGGATGTGGGGAAGGGAAATCAAGAATTGACGATTTGAAAAGTGGTCGGAAAAGCAGGAGGGTAGATGCCAGTTTTTGCCACTCCTTCTAAGCCTTTGAAAGCTTTGTTTTTTGTAATCTTTTAAGCGTTCCAAATCGTTTCTTACTCTATAAAGTGTAAAGGAGCAAATCTCAAATTTTGCTATTTTGCAACCATCGTTACCAATTTTCTGTTCGCTACATGTTTCTTTTGTTATACTGTATTCTAATATCGTCTGAAATATGAAAACTAGATTGGAAAGCACAGAGCCCCCCGTATCGTAGCGCGCTCCGATCCATATGGTGCATGGTGCACTTTTGGAAGATCTCAAGATTGTCGCATTTTTGCACAATAGTCAGGAAAACATGGCCGAATAGGGAACATTTTACGTAAGTAGTCTTATACGCATTCAGTCCTGTATATTTGCATGCATGACTAGATTGAGACGAGCTCTGGGTACACAAGGAAGATGTATTCACATTTTTTGAGACTACTTCTTGATTAAGCGTTCATACTTGTGCTTTGCACCTCTGGATTGTTCAATATATGGTAGCAATCTGAAACATGTTTGAGCTAGCTGAACAGTTACTCGAGTATCGCAGTTCTAGGATGTATGTTAGGCTTTGTTTACATGACTGCTTTTGCAGAGTGAGGAATAAACCAGGATTTCCACATATTGTTTTGATTGTCTTCTAGCAGAGAGAACAAAACAACTGTGATTCAAGCGCGGAAGGCGTAAGTTTTAGCGCTGACTTCGCTCATTTTGAAGGTCGTTGCTTTAGCACTGACGCAAAAATTTTTTAGGTGAGCAGCGTTCCCATGCGTCTGCTACACGGCTCTTCAGTGACATTCAGGGTTCTCGGAAAATGATGTGAGTTTTTCGTTTAGTGGACATGATTTGAAGTCGATATACTCCAAGGACTGTTCCCTTTTCGTAATTTTTCATAATTCTTCTCATGCAGACCAACGTAACACCTTGCTTTTAGGTTCTTTGAAATGAAGCCTCCTCGATTTCTAACATCTGTAAATAATCGTTAGCATGGAAGCCGACTGGTTTGGATAGTTGGCTCATCATGTTTGGTGGTTGACGCTATAACATAATGGTAAACCCAATTTTTGCTTTTATTGTCATTGGCTTATTGCATATCCATGTCAAACGAATGGACTTTATGCCCATTTTTTGCAGTGGTGAAGATGGAGGATCATATTTTGCGTCTACATGCTACCTCTAGAAAGACTATGCCATTTCTTTGAAGCACGACAGTCATTGTGATTCGGTGAGCGTTTGAAGATCTCGAAATTAGCTTTTGGGTAGTATCAGGTATACGCAGTGGTTAATAACATCACAATATTTGATATTTCACTATATAGCGCTCTCGAATGCATATTTCATGTTCTTCAGTTTATATCGCTGCGGGGACAACCGAATCAATCGTGGCAGAAATAATCAGCCGCAACCTAGGAGAACCTACTCGATGAAGAGGTGGGCTGAAGATTCAGATTTACGTAAGAAGATTCAGATTTACGAAGGGGAAATTCTTTGTTTGGAAATACATGGAAATTCTTTGTTTCATCTTTTATGTGTTCGTTGCACTTATTTTCCGCATTGCTATGCTCAGATGACTCATTAGTTGGGTTACTGGGATATGCTTGTTTTTGTTTCCATAATTGTTTCTGACCCTATTGAGGTATTGTCGATTTCAGCTGAAACCTATGCTGTCGTTTATGAAACGTTAGTATAAAATGTTTGCTAAATGTTGTTCTGAGTAGTAAGTGGATGCGTTTCCAGCACATACTGGTGCTCCCTGGTGAAGCCGACTTAGGTTAGGTTGAATTTCAATCATATATTGCATTGTCATCATTTTCTTTCGGTTTATCTCCATCTTCCTTTTTGCCTTTTTATGCATTCAACGCCATAGTAAATTTAGCCAGCGAAGACCGTTAGCCTGCGCTTGTTTTTCCCTAATTCAGTGATGAACACTATTTATGCTCTTTTGCAGAAGTGAAGTAGTGAGGCATATAAATTGGAAACGAAATTGCACTGCATACATCGCGTAGTATGAAGCAGGCTTTTTGTGGAAAGGTTGTTCACACTCTTACAATTTTTTTTCACAATCTTGCAATGGGTTTATTTTTCGTGAACTGTGCTGTTTGCTCAAATATCAGCAAGGTTAGCTCTGGTAAGGGGTAGGTAGTGTATCTTAGTGGGTTGGCACAGTAATTACTTAGGTCCCACAAAACCTTTCAAACAGTCGAAAATGCGCTGGCTTCACGCATTTTGCCGAGCGCTTGAATGCGTGCTTGATTTGTTCCCAACAGGAACACTAGTCCTAATATTGGCTTCTATACGCTGTTGCACGGTGCCTTGTTGACATGATTAGCGTGAAAATTATGCATTCTAGCCGTGACGGGCAAGGGAAGAAAGCGGTATCTATAGTTGACAGTTCTTCACCATTTTGCATTTGTGAATTGCTTGAAATGTCAAAATATTCTTGCTGCTAGACAAATTTCACAAAGTAACGCTACAGCGCTGTTTCTGTAGCTGTGTTTGATCATAGTTGTTGAATTTTAGGTAAGGAGCTTGGTACAATACTTGTATTTGTGATTTTTATTGTAGCTAGTGAATCTTCAAAACAACTTTCTTCATCCTCTGAACTGATGGAGGCGAGGGGATGGAGATTTGACAAAACATTTACAAAATTCCATTGAAAAGACTGCTAAATTCAGAAGATTTCTTGGCACTGTGCTTACTTTCCGTTAGGGTAAACCTTGGAGTGTTATCAGTCTTACCTGTTCGCATACATAGTCTTCATCGGATACCTCCATATCTTGCTTGCTTTCAGAACTTGTTTTTGGGTAGGATCACGCTCCATGCTGGGCGCGTCAGCTGCCATTCAGAGCCTATTGCAGCTGTTCATTCTTTATTACGTATTGGCTGTATTGCTCGGAGCCCCTTTGATTACTGAACTGTATTCAACGTCTTTCCTTGCTTTTTGGTTGACGATTTTAACTGGGCTACCCTTGGTCTACATATACAAAGGAGATCATCATCTGAAGCAACTCATTTTCGAGGGAAGGTACCGTTTTTTTTTCACTAGGATTTTTTTATGATTGCTTATGCATTGCATTCGAACTCTCTTGTGTGATGCCAGTCTTGCCTCTGTGAGTGAGCTTATTTTTAGGTGGAAAACTCTATCGGAGCTCCTAGCCCATAGGGCTATTTGCGGGGCTGTTGTTGGCGCCTGGTTGGGAGCGTTTGTGATCCCACTGGACTGGGATCGTTGGTGGCAGGTACTTCACACATTCTTCATATATTGAATGCTTACTCCGATTTAGCGTTATCCATTTCCGAATTTTGTTGGTGCGACGGGTGGTTGGGTGTTGGGCGTGTGCTGTGGTGAAGTACAGTGGTTATTCGTCCGTCGTTTTCGAAGAGAGAAATTGCCATAGGTACTTTTTTGGTTTTGACTTTCGTTCATAAACGTTTCTCATTAAAATCTGTAGATTCTATGGCCTCCAGCACAAACTCCTACATACCTCATGGGAATGGTACTAGTTCGCTACCACTAGAGGGGTTATTTGGACATTATCGCTTTGCTGATGTTCCAAAGCTTAAAGCCATTTTCTATGCAGAGTTCGATATAGAGATCGGACCTGTGATACGTTATCAGGTTTGATCTGCTTAGGTGCTGTCATCGAGTCATGCGACGTTTAACCATTTAGATCCCCGAAGATCAAAATGTAGTGTCCCCTGAACGGTTTTCCGCGTTTTCGGCTGCCATCATCCCCAAAGACGAAATGTTGAATCGACTGATTAAACTGAACTTCCGCGACTATAAAGTTATGGGGCATCCGATTGGGCTTAGTAAGTTGCTAGTTTTATCAATTTTTTAAAAAGATTTTCTTTATTTGATTCATACTCTTTTTTTCGCTTCTGAAGTTTAGGATGGTTACGGTATGATTAGGTTGCCTGAGTGCATTTGTTTTCAGAGCACGATACATGGTACGGTCGAGGTCAACTAAATTTTAACATGTGTTTCGTGGTTGCCAAAGAATCCACCATTGATTGCATGTATGAACCACTAGTGCAGAAATTTGCCGAGTATCTTGTGGATTTGGAGATGGTTGGTAAATTGGAAATAAAAATCTTCGTGCCAAATTCAAGGCTCACAGGAATGCGGGTTTCTTCACATCGCTAGTAAACGTGCACAGCTTCCAACCATTATGCGAAAAGTTTTCACCGACTTGAACACATGTGGTGGGTTATTCTGACATTCTGTCGGATTTCGGCTTTCTCGTTTGTTAGCTCAAAATCCTATTCTTACCTATCTGATCTCTTGGAAGATTCTGTTAGATTCAGGCGAATGCGTGCTGCCGGTCACTGAATTGACGACGCTCTATCTCAAATTATGTCCGTCATACAGAGGTGTAGAACCGCCCAAGGTGAGTGAGAACGTAGACCCATCTGTTACCTTGATGTATCTATAGTGGCTCTTCTGTTGGGTACATAATAAATTTATTTCACATGCAAAGTTAGCTTTGCATTGATGGAAGAAGTTGGAGCAAAGTTAGCATAAAATCAATTTAAAGGTATTCAAAGGTATTTCTATTTAGGTAAGCTTATACATGGTTCCAATGTTTATTAGAGCTGTGCAACTTACTCCAGCAATCATAGATAAAATGGATGTTCTTTCTCAGAAGGTAAGTGTTAGATAAAGTTGATTTGCATAAATGAGATTTGTGCATTTGCGCGTTTTATGTGAGCTATTTCACTTCGCCGTTATATTCTCAGGTGCGTAAAAACACCTAGGCTTGTAAAAGAGTTACTTGTTAGCAAAGTATTTGTAAACGGGTTACTTGTTAGCAAAATATCTGCTGAGGCTGTACCGCTTACTTGCTTTGATAGAATCGAATAAGAAAATAAACCTAACTGACACATTTTAGAGAACTTGTCTGAAAGTGTTTCCAAAGTGGTGCTGTATAGGTCGTACAAAAGTGCACATTTTTTTTCACTATCCCTGCCTTTGCTCTGAAGCCCGCTTTATTATTTCTTGATGAAAATTGATTTTTGAAGTTGTTAATTGTAGATCATACCTAAGATTGACGGAATAAGATGCGTGAAGGAGATTGCCACTGAGGTAGAGATTGATGCGGATTTGGTGATGCGATGCGTTAGGTAAGCTTATAGTTCACATTGATATCGACTTCTTATCCACTACTACGTTAAGGAACTTGCATTTCTATGAGTGTGTGAGTTTGGTGCCTCTTTTCTTGTACTCGAATACTTACGTGGCGACAGAGAAATTGCATGATTTCTACAATGATCATGCGCAACGAGAGGTGCTAAGTTTGTCTTTTGTACACTTTGGATATGTTCACTCAAGGTTCCAGCCCTAAAGCACATTTTCAGGATTGTCTTCAGTTTGCTCGCCATCGCTTATCTGATGGTGAATTAGGCCCGGTTCCAAAATTTTGCGATGTCTTCAGATTACTGATGAGCCTCAAGGTTTTGATTTGTCGCAAATAATTATCTTTTCAATGGAATGTATTTAGTGCGGAGTTACACTACGCGAATGGTGTGACTTTATGATGCCACGTCGGTACAATGTAGACGAGCGACGTTTAGTTCAGTTTGGTATGCATCATCAGTTTCTGCGGAAGTTGTCCATATATCCCATTGCAACAATCCCAACTAATGAGGTGGAGAGATCAGGAAAGTGAGTTTTCCTTCTACTGTTGTTGATTCTTTCGGTATGTTATTCTTTATATTTCATTTTTGTTGCACTCGGCGGTGGTTCCTCTATGTTCGTCTTCTGTTAGAAATGTTTTTCGAAAATTGTTTGGGGTTGTCTGCGAGATCATTTACCTCGTTTTTTTGCTTGGCATCAGAAGAGGATCAAGACCAAATTTTCGAAGCATTGTAAACAAGCATCTCTTCAAGGTCCCTCCTCCTTGCTATGGAAAGGACAGCAAGAAACGTGCATTGCAATTTGAAATTTGGACTGCAATTTTGTGAACAATCAAGATTACCCCTAAACTCTAGCTCTGCACACCAGTGGCGTACCCAGGATTTCCGCTCGGGGGGGGCGCGACAAAAAAATTTTTCAAATGAAGGTGCGTGGCGCTAACCACGCACTCCGAAAAAATTTTAGGGGTGCTTCTCAAACTTTTTGCGGGTCCCCAACCCCGAAAATCCGGAAAAAGGGGGCGTGGCGTCAGCCACGCCCCCGAAAAAAATTTTTTACAGGGCTAATTTGAATTTTTAAAAATTTTTAAAAATTATTTTAATTATTTACAAAAATAAACAAGTCACTTGCACATTTTAATAACCCATATAAGCAACTTTCAAAAATTTGGCGACCCATTCTCGGGGGGGGCGCGCGCCCCCCCCGCCCCCCCCCCTCGGTACGCCACTGCTGCACACATATACACTGTAATTGTCAAAAATGTGTAGGCATGCATTTGGCAGCCCCAGAAAATTTTCTTCTCGTATAGGATTCTAGAAATTTTTTTGATGTCGCATGGCAGCCATTACACAGAATTCGCAATCTATCCAAATGTTTCTGAGGACAAGCAAGTTACTTCCCCTATCTTCCTTCAATCTGCTACTGACAACCACTTTTAGGATTGGTTCCCTTGCTCTTCCGCGTACATGATTTATCGTACATGTCTTTTTTTGTTAAATCAAGGCTTCCACATCTAATCATTTGATTTATCTGTTGGCCAACATTGGCTTTATACTGATGCTTTCGGGTTCTCGGCATTATTGTTTGCCTTTGCCCCTCTTTAGCGAATTAGATCAACTCCGATCCGATCCGAATCCTTCGATATCTCCGGATGTTCCGTAGTTACGAGTATTTATGAAGTTCTTGATATACATTCTTTGAGGATATATATATATATATATACATTCTTTGAGGATATATCGTCTATGTGATGGAACCCGTGCATTGGAGGATCTTGCTGTCATCTATGACATGATGCCCGACGAATTACACTACAAGTTAATTGAAAGTGGAAAGTTCAAGTTTATTAGTAAGTAGCATTTCGATATCTGTTGTAAAACCAACCCTTCCTATCATTTTTTTTTGTTCCTGGTGACTATCACATTTTCTTGTATTGTGACAGATTTCTTCTGAGCTATTTATCATATTTATTTAATCACATTTTTAGTTCAAGTTAGTACCTCCAGTGGAATACCTTAGGTTTAAAAAGCATTTCTTGTTTGATAGGCAGATTTGCAACGTCAAATCTGACCTGAAGCAGCTTTATGTAACGTATTGTTAGTAGCTGTTCTTCACATGTATCATGTGATCTGTGATATTCCCAACTCCTCTGTTTTCAAATCGAGGTACAATTTTCGCCCATTCGATGTTCACTGCTTGATTTTAAGGAGTTCATTATTACTGTAAGACGGGCTGTGAATCGCGCTCTGTGTATGTTTGTCAAATATGAGTCAATTGTTAGTACTTTTTTAAGTGCTCACTTATTATTTTCATGCGGTGCATGGAAGTTTCTTTTGTTGTGATTGTTACATCACGTTCAAGAAACAAAAGAAAAACGTTTGTGATCTTGTTTGTGAAATACTGTTCCTCGTGCTTTAACATCAGAATATTATAGACACCTTATATCAAAAACAGTTGAACATTACAAGATAATTGACAGAGGTGAACTTTTCTATTTGTATGGAAGATTACTTATTCTGAAAATAAATCAACAACGAAACTTCTAGTCCGATAGGTTCGTCTGCTGTCAGATCTTTTCAATCGAGTGAGATTTTAGGCCACCCAAATTTGGACATTCAAACTCTCATAACTTTTTTCGAAAAATTGTTCCGCACAAATGGAAAGCAGATTTGGAATCAGCGTTTGAAGGCGCGTCTGTTGATATACATCTCATCTTCAATCGCCGACTAATGTTGGTATCCTTCCCTTGTTAGGATCAGCATCTTTAATCATCGATCATTCGACTATTCTTGGGTGCAAATATGCCGTGAGAAACTATAAATTCAGAGCAACGTATGTGGGACGGCCGTGCATGACTGCGCCCTTGCATGATAAAGGCTGTGTAGTGACGATTGCCTTGATGCATGCACAGCTTATGTCAATTGCGTTCCCTCTTCCTTCGGCGCAATCGCCACCGCGAGCTTCGCGTCATGTTCGCGCACATGACTGAGACCAGGACCCGGCACGAGTCGGTTTCTAGGGTTTCTGAAAACAAAGTCTCCTATGACTTTCGGAAGTTTTACGAAGTCCCCTTTGACCTATTTGCTTAGGAGAAGATGAAAACAAGAAAGAGATTACTAGTCTGAAAGATAAAACATAAGATAAGAGTGAAAATCCAAATTGGAGCTGAGTATTACGCATGCACAAGAGTTTGGGATTGGAGCGCGATATTTTACAAAGCGATATATGAGAAAATGAAGGCAAAAAACAAAGGAAAGGCAATGATATGAAAACGTTTTCATGCTCAGGGGTAGATTTTTGAACGGGGAATCCGTCCATGATAGAAAAATCTAAAACTTATGTGAAGTGACAGAAATATATGCTCCAGACGATCTCAGATCGTCTGGTGGCCGTCTGGAGACGATCTAATTTTGGAAAACGTATTATTTCACATAAGTTTTCAAACCTTTTTACATAATTCTTTTGCAAATAATTTTTAATGTATACAGTACAATTTTGGTGTCATATGACTCTGTGTGCACTGTAAACAAGCAATTCGTTTATTTAAGCCTTGCTTTCAAATTGCGCGCACTTTTCGCCATACACGATAGAGCATGTCAATCGTGTGATAACCTGTCTGAAAAGCTTGTATTCGACTAAATGGCGCTTATTCTTGGGGCTGGGCCCCGAATCGTCAAAAACGATATCTCCTTTGCTTTTTGCTCTAAAAACGAAGTCCAGCCTGCTTCTAGACGATCTATGCCGGGCCCTGACTGAGACGCTCAAACTGGCCTCACTGATTTGAGGCCAGATTTGAGGCTGATTCGCAAGCAAGGTCCTCGCGCTGGGGATGCGTAGTTTCTACGTACTATGAACGCACAATCGTTGCATAGCAGCCACTCGTTCGCACCGCGAGGGCGAACGCGGCGACCCCGATCGATGAGGCGGGTTTTGATTGCGCAGCTATACGCCGGCGAACGCATCGCGAGGGTCTGGGGTTGCGATTTGGCTGATGGAAAAGAGAACACAAGGTTGACATGTACCTGTGTGATATACTGAAGATGAAATCGAGCTTGATCCAGCTAGACCTGCTGGGGGGTACACGTCACGTCCATGCAGGGTAACCCTTGATTCAACTGCTTTGTGGTCTAATTAAGGCCGCTCGCGCCCGCGACAATTCTGCGTCTTTCTCGCGCGCGTGCTCTCTGATCATTATCTAGCCTCATCTAGGTCACGAAGCCCCGCCTTTCAGGAGCCAAGCCAGTTGATTCAAAGGGTATGTAAAGGGGTTTGTAAAATTAGCATTTCTCAATGGAGGAGAAAGGATAAGTCACCAGAGTGTGCCTGCAACTTTGGCCGTTCCCAGCTTTGTGCAGCGGTAACAGCATATTAGTTTCTTATTTCCTTCTAGATGCCCTTTTGATGAAGTTGTATCAGTAACTAAATGTTACGACTAGTACTTGGACCTTTCTGCCATGCCTGTTCCCAAATAAGACTTGACGACATGTAAACCAATTTGTTCTGAGTTGAACTTCGGATATAAGCGGTAGTTTCTTATTCGCACCATATTGTTAGGCATGGAGTTTTGGTGTATCTACTAGGGGCTGTGTAACAACGACTGTCCAATGCAGGGATTCACATCATCACATGCGAGCGGTCTTGGGTCGTTTCCAGCTCTGCTGTGTCGTGTAGCGCTCGAAACACATGCTCCTTGGAGGCAGTGGCTCGGCAGAATGGCAACTTTGGGATATTCATCGTTCTTGATTCCCTTGGATGAGCTGAGTCGGAAACTGTGCTTTGCAGCTTTTAAAAATAACAATAACTTGCTTCCGCGGACGTCAAAAGTGCTGTTTGGGTGAGTCGCGAAGGTGGCTGCTGAAGCCAAAAATGTAATTGCCGCCGAGATGGGTACGGTGTCTCCACTCACGAGCCAATCGGGCTTCTAGAGGGCAGGCTTACGCGGTCCGCCCAAATAGCACTTTTCACGTCTGAAGAAGCGGGTTATTGATATCTTTTGAAGCTGCAAAGCACAGTTTTGGACTTAGCTCATCCAGGAGAACCGAGAACGATGAAAACCCCAAAGTTGTCAATCTGCCGAGCCGCTGCCTTCAAATTTTGATATTTTCAAAAGTGGATTAAGGATGGCCGAGTTTTGTTTCGTTTTGTTTTATGTTTTTTTTTCGAGCACACCTTTTCATTGTTTACAACTCGCTTGCTTCGATGTCTTTTGTCGACCTTCCGGGTTCAACTTAGATTTACAGTAAAACTAACTTCCGGTCTTTTTTCGTTACTGTGGGATCACGGTTGGAGCTTTTAGCATACAACGCCATTGTCAATTAGACCGTTTGATAGAAAAATTCCAGAAAAAAGAAAGAGAAAATCCTGCAGCAGGGTTTTAAGCATGCTGATCTCATTATGCAACTGTTTACAAAATTTCTAGTTTAGAGGATGAACACATTTTTGAAGAGCACTAAAAGAGCAGTTGTTAGTGTTTTTCCGAAATAACTTAGGAAGGACGCACGACCGTGTTGTGCAAATTTCATATCTGAAATCAGCGACTCTCATTAGCCTAGTATGAGAGTTTTTGGCTTTCTTCCTGAGGCAAAATACGACTCTTAGCGGCTTGAAACCCTCTTACCAGTTTCCACCGTAATCCCACAATAACGAAGAAAGATTGGAAATTCTCCATAATGTAAATCAAAGTTGGAGCAGCTCTATAGAATGGTACGTAGAGTCGGCAAAAGACATCGAAGCAGAAGCGAGTTAACAACGATTTAAGGGTGCCTTCATACCGCGCCCGCAGCCGCCGCTAGCAGCCCGTAGGAGCCGCCAGCAGCCCGTAGCAGCCCGTAGCAGTTCGTAGCCGCCGTTGGCCGCTTTTGTTATCATACGCAGAATCATCAGATTACTACTGATTTGATTGTACTATGCCTTTCATCCTCCACGTTTTTTTCTTCCTTTTGCCGCCAGTACGCAGTTCTAAAAAATCAGATAAATAGCAACTGGACGCATTCAAAGTTGTAAGAATTCACCCGCGAATGAATTCGGCGCACTTGAGAAGTAGTAGACTGCTTAGATAAGCACCGATAGCCAAGGAAAGATTGAAGCAGAACCATATTTAGAAATTAATATATAGCACAAACAGGAATTGGACGCATTAAAAATCAAAGGGAATCACCAAAACTTCGGCTGTTCTATGGTTCACTGCAGTAGAAAAATTGATCACCACTAAGATGACCAATCTACGGCAAAAAGATGGTGACAAAAATGGGCGCAAGTTTAGCAGTAGCAGCAACAGTGTCTAATTTTTGGGGTCGAAGTACATACAGTCCGCAACAGGGAGAAAAAACATGGAAGATCAAAAGCAAAGGCGTATACAATCAAATTAGTAAAAATTTGATAATTTTGCGTATGAGGACAAAAGCGGCCAACGGCGGCTACGGGCTGCTACGGGCTGCTGGCGGCTGCTACGGGCTGCTGTGGGCTGCTACGGGCTGCTAGCGGCGGCTGCGGGCGCGGTATGAAGGCTCCCTAACGGTATGCATATTATTTTGGACACCCTGTATAGATAGTTCATCGCACGGAGAGACTGGACGCTATAGCGTTTGATCCAGATATTTCGTAATTAAGAGAGGCATCAGGCGATTTTTGGAGAAATGAGAGTGCGCTTATTCTGAAGGGCGCCGACATCCACAGCTGCGGTAATGAACCGCTTATACTTTCTTGCACTCCGAGCCTTCACATCTCAAGTTTTGGTGCTTTATAGCCTTGTGGAGGAGGCGGATATGGTTTTTTACAGATGGCCCCACACAAAAATTCATTCACCACTATGATTCTTATATCTTCTAAAAATTCATTGCTGATGCGATTCGATATTGTTCTGTTACAAGCGTTGAATTTCATCGCCATTTTGTAGTAAAAGGCCTTTTTTAAGGAAAAAAATGTGTTAAACATCCTAAGAGACTCACAAAAATTGCCGCACAGTTGATTCGCTAAATTGAATTCTACAGGGTGTCCTAAAAAAATGTGCACACTGTTTGAATGTTAATAACTCTCTTATTATGAGGTCTTTCGAGAAGCGGTAAGCGCCATTTTGTGGAGTTGGCTTCAGCTTAGATTTACAGTATAGAGCCAATCACCGACCGCTCTTCATTACTGTAGGATTACGGTAGAAACTTGGAACATATGGTGTCACTGTGGAAAAAGCTGCCGTTTCAAAATTTTTTAAAAAGGTGTGAAAACTTGTGTAGTGGGGTTTTTAGGGACGCTGAGTTCAATACTCAACTATTCTCAAGATTGCGAAGCTTTCTAAGCGGTGTAACTGCACTTTTTAGGAATATTGAGAAAATGGCCGCTACTGCTACCTCGCATAACTCTTCAGTGAGGCATCATAATAAGTTGGATACTTAACAGTTATAATCAGCAACTCTAATAGGCCTAGTGTAAAAGTTTTCAGGCTGTTTTGATCCCTTTCTGAGGCAAAATATGGCCTTTCATTGCCCAAAACTCTCTTTCAAGTTTCTACCGTAATCCTACAGTAACGGAGAAAGATGGACGATTCGCTTTATACTGTAAATCTAAGTTGAAGCCAGCTCTACAAAATGGCGCTTACCGCTTCTCGAAAGACCTCATAATAAGAGAGTTATTAACAATCAAACAGTGTGCACATTATTTTGGAACACCCTGTATTTAATTGCCTACTGAGCCATATCGAGGAATAGACGCCTGAATTCTAGAAACTTGCCATTTCGATCAATATCATCTAGATCACATGTATAACACACGACTGGATTCGCTCTTTTCGAGTTTCAATACTACATTCATCCTAAGGCGGACAATTCTGACAAGTTCTAATTTGTACAGTCGGTTTCATCCCGGATTAGGCGAGACATTCTATCGTCGACTCTAAAAATCGTGACGACGGTCTGCAGTGCGGCCAGTGCGCGCCGCACGGCACTGCCGCTTTATCGTAGGGCAATCTTGCTTTTCAGCAGCGTAGGCTCCCTGCGGTAGCAATGAAAGTTCCTGCAAGCAAAAAAGATGCAAAAAGAAAAAGAAAAACCACAAGAACTCACCTTCTCCACGTAATTTGGGCGAATCACTAGACGGCAGTGCCGTGCGGCGCGCACTGGCCGCACTGCAGACCGTCGTCACGATTTTTAGAGTCGACGATACGTGGAGCAGCGCATGCACATCGCTGGAGGCTTCGCGAGCGCATAGCGCTGGCATTTTGCCAAGCAAAGACTAAGGAGATTGAAGAGACACAGACATGGGTTCTCAGCACGGCAGGATTTACTGTAGCTGCGAAACGGCGCGAGCTGTTGCGAGGCGGACTCCCGCCAGTCCAATTTCCGCCTAAAGCGGGTCGAAACTTACTGTATTTATTGTTTGGTGCAAAATCATTCTCAGCTCAATGAACAATCTGAGATAGAATGCAAATGTCTTTGTTTGCATGATTTGCATTGATCCAAAGACATGATCTGCCACCGCGAGCCACGGAAATCGTCACGTATAAATGTAAGGATGTAAGGAAAGCAATATCTCAGAATATAGTTTTGTTGGCCTCCTTTGACACTTTCAGTTCTGCTTATCCAGCTATAGCTTGCTGCGTGATCCCCCCCCCCCCCCTGGAAACAGTTTTCTTTTCCAATCTGAAAATCAAGTCACGAGCACTTGTAACTTCTGGCTTGAGGTGACAAGGATGGAAAGACATTGATTACAATTTATTGTATCATCGTCTTTTGCTATAATCCTACTTGTACTTCTTGTGAGCTATAATGATGAGAATTTATTATTTCCAGAGAAGCTCGAAGTTTAACCGCGAACAATGTCGAAGATGATGTGTTGTGGATAGCCAAAAGTTCATAATCCTGTTGGAGCGGTACGAACTCCCTGAAACAATAAATAACTATTTTAGTGAGTTTTGTTAACCTTCACCAAGGATGCTTTTTTCCCGAATATCTATAGTCTCTAGACTGGATGTGTGCTACCATATGAGCAGTTGAGAAAATGACGAGCTTATAATCTGACAATCAGATATGGGCCAGCTATTAGGTTGTTGCAGAAATATCTTCCGAACAACCTTTTTTCATTAAACACTTTTCTTCATATCAACGGAAAGCTCTCTTCGCGTACTTTCTAACAGTGGTGGAATGAAGCTTTTTTCTTATCTGTGAGAATTTCACCAACAGAATTTTGCACTTCCGCACTCAGAGTCGGAATTTCATTGCTTTAGCTTTCTTGGCCACGATTCAGTCGCATATCAACGAATCCTTTTGAAAACACAGACACCTGTATGGTATGGATGTTGCTTACCCATTGCATGCTTAGGTAAAAAATTTCAGAATATCAGGACTTAGAAATCGTTGCCTCAGTATAAATCTCGCTGCTGAATTCTATGAAGCAAAAAAAATTTTCTGATGAAAGAATCGTCGAAGGTTAGTTCATTTTGTAAGTTTAGGACTAAGACAACATGCATACAAATTTTGCAGAAAAACTTAGCTATTCAGTGCGTGAAGAATTCAAAATTTCCAAAGTTTGGAACTTTCAGGCATACCACAGACAATTTCAAAAAGTGAACAACTTTGGATTTTTATCTCTTCTTTTCGCGGAACTTTTTCGTTGGAGTCTTTCCATGAGTACTATATTTCTGGCTGACGGCTACAAAATAAGCTGATTAGCAGCTATAGGAATAAAACTTGAAGGAAATTGTAACCTCTCAAAGATGAGGTTTTTAGAAGAAAAACTTTCAGTTTTTCGTCGCATATTTTACTTCCCGTTTGCGATATCAGTATTAGCAGATGCGCGCTAGATTACGGAAGGTTTACTGCTTCTGGTTATCTTGTTTGTATAAAATAATATGAAGACTGGACAAAGTTATAGCTTTTCAAAGTAGAACGCTACAAACCGGACATTCTTTAACAGCCTAATAGCAATTTTTGAGTGCATATTTCTGTTCATAGCTCACAAATTCTTTTTTTTGCTGGGGCTATCAAAAACGGCGATCATTTTGTTACAGCCTTGATAGGCGATAACAGACCTTTGGTCAGTGTTGCGACCTTGCGCTATCGACCAGCTCATTTCATTGCATCCCTACTCTTCTTTCGCACTAGCAAAAAAACTTTTTCTTGCATCTGTGGTCTTCTACCTGCTGAAATTAGTTTTCTATTCAGGTGATGTCAGATTTCAAACCGATCCTTTTTTCCTACTGGCGAAGTTCGTGCGCTTGGCGGGTTCGGATTGGTAAATTGATTTTGTTTTCTGATCTTTGTGCTACCCACAAAATTATCAATTTTTAGCTCTGAACCTCAAAAAGGTCGACTATGACTACAGAACCGTCAACTTGTTGTCCAAAGAAGACATGGTATAAAGATCCGCTTTTGAGAATTTATCGACCTAGTTTTGTCATTTTAGACTTCACCTGAATTTTTAAAAGTGAATCCTGCCGCAAAAGTGCCAGCACTTATTGTAAATGGCGTTTCGTTGACGGAAAGTATGGCAATCATGGAATTCTTGGATGAAGTCTACCCTGATCGTTTCCCTCTTCTTCCTAAGGATCCAATAGAACGAGCTCATTGCAGAGCTACCGCTTTGCAGGTTAGACTTGATTATCAAAAAAAAAATTTATAAGTAGATGCTTCAGCCATCCGCTTGCGCGTAAAATATGACTTTGTCCTTTGACAAATCGCTGCTGATTTTGATCCATATACTTTCAACTAGATGTGGGTATGTCACACCTTTAAAATGCATTCATGGAAAAATTCCCACTTTTACGCCCGAACATCATCATCAACAAACGGAAATATTATAGTTCGATTTACAGAAAATCTATTAGGTTAAAAAAGTTCGTCCACCAAAAAATCGCAACATTATTCTGTCGTAACGGTTTTGCTTGACTCAAATCACATTAGAAAGCGCAAGGCACGTGCTTTCTAAGAATGGCTTGGAAACTTTCCAAAGAAAATGAAAAAAGGAAATCATCCGAAGTCCGGCAATTTCAAGCACGCCTGTTAAAAAATTTTAAGACTGCAGTATCCAAAATAGTCAGACCCTACTTTTTCTGATCTTCTTTTTTTGAATGAGCAAAGTTTGCGCTAACCAAGTTTTACTATGAAAAATCATGATTTTCGACACCAATGCCAAAAAATCAGTTTTCTCGTCTTCTGCGTTTTTTGGCAGTTTTCTCGAAAATCTTGAAAAGGTTGATTAGCACAAACATCGCACAAGAAAGAGAAGGTCTTAAAATCAAATATCGGCTGTTGCGGATTTTTTCGCATTCGGTCATTTTGAGTTAGGCCACTAAAAATCTGAAATTTGCGATAAAATTTGGAGCAAGCAGTGTGGTAAGTTTTATGACGGTGCGGAGTTTATGCTAAAAGAGTATTCTGTGAAGGGTTTTGATTTTTGGGGAAGCAATGCAAGGCATCAAGTTTGATTTTTTGACATTTCTTTGGAAAATCTGTTCTCGTAGAAGTGCTCATTTGACACATTCTCTACACTTTTGGAAACTTTGGATCGAAGTAGCTACTATACTCCTTGCTCGAAATTTTATCGCAGATTTCAGATTTTTAGCGGCCCAACGCAAAATGACCGAAGTTGAAGTTATTTTGTTCTTCTCCTCCTATCTCAGAAGCCACCCTCTTTAGTGAGCATCAAAGTAAAGGACCCTTCACATGAGAAGAATTCGTGAATATCACCATGACTCTGTTAATCCAAAATTTATGCTGTTTGCGAGGTTTTTCGAAAAGTAAAAATTGCATAATGCTAGATAATCAAAGTTGTCAGTACTGGACGAGTTGCCCTATGCTGCCTAGCAGAATTAATACAATGTGAAAGTGTTTTTATTCAAAAAGACAGACTCTGAATTAGCGTTTGTTTCTATACAAGTACGCTTTCACTGTAATATGACGTTACATTTTTTTTTGCACAAAAGGTTGTCGTTTATCTCAACCGTACTGGAACAGAAGAGAGTTGCAAAGTGAATGATAACGAAGTTTTGCTCATAAAACGGCGTAACTCCATACTTGGCAAATATGAAAACTGGATCAAGTTGCAAGCATGCTCCATCCGGTAAGGTTACATCTAGTATCTGAAGTTTTTTCTGTGGCATCATGAAGTGATGCAAATCGCATTTGTTCCATTAATTTCATCTCCAAGCATTAAAAAAGTACCATATTTATATTAGTTGCTTAGTTTTCGCTGATCTCTTGTTATGTGCTTTTTCATTGGAGGTGTGACAATAGAGGAAATTTGAAACCAGCTGAGTCTTTTGATTATCACCGTGCTCTTGGTAGTCTGTTAGAGAAGTTTGATATCCTAGAAGGTGTGGCGCATGACTGTACTCCACTCAAAAACATGTTTTTCTTGAGAGATTGAAGCTTGTCAATCCTGGCGTCCGAGTCTGAGTCACAACTCAAATTTTACAATAATTTCTTCAGTTTAAATGCACTTTCTGATGCGATCGCCACCGCAAAGTTTTTTCGAGATTCCTTCGAGAAAATGTTTTTCACAGAGGGTAAGGCTTTGAAAGGTTTCGAATAGCACGCTCCATACCTTAGGAACTTTAAGAAGGAGAGTTGCAGAACTTTTTCGGAAACATAATATTGTACAAAGTAAAAATTCTGGCTATGTCAGTAGTAGGGAACTGAACTAAAGATTTCGAAAAATAATGAACATCATCTTTTGCAACCTGAACTGTTCATTGTACATTGTACTGTGAAAATTCGTGACTTTAGAGAAATTGAAAATTGGAAAACAAGACCAGTACTTCAGAAACTACCACGGTTCAAGCATTCATGCATTTATGGAGACTGAAAAAAAAAGATTCAAAGTGCTGAAAGGTTCTGTCGCATCAGCAAAAAATTATTCACTCGGAGAAAACAATAGATTACAGACAATAATAATAACTACTATAGACAATAATAATACATACATACATACAATAATAATAATACAGACACTATTTAGATTGTGGCCAACATTCAACCGATACAGAACACGCGCATTCTGAAGTACTTGAACGAAGAAACCCCTGGATCGGGTGCCAAGGTCAGAAACACTTCTTAATTTTGTGTTTACACCTTTTCAAGCATTTATCATCCTCCATTTTTTTCCAGTGGGCAAAGCATTGGCTCACCGATGGTCTACGCGATTTGGAAGCATTGGTGTCGCGTACTGCTGGAACTTATGCTGTTGGCGAAAAGATTAGCATAGCTGATCTTTGCATACCGTCGATTATGTACAACGCTAAGAGGTTACAAATTTTTTTTGGTATTTGTTTTTACTCTAGAACAACTTTTTTTTGCAGGTGGGGAGTCGATACTAGCGCCTTTCCAACTCTCAGCAAAATCGACGCTACGCTTGCAAAAATTCCGGAATTCGAAGCGGCTCACCCCGACAAGCAACCTGATGCAAATTTGAACGCTTGAGCTACTGTGATCACTTTATTAGGTTTTGTATGCTCAATCTGCGTTCAGAGTTGCGCGCGTGCCAGCGCCCGTTCCAAAGCCGTGCCGGCGCCGTGCCGTAACTCACGTAGACATCTGCGTGTAGATTTATCAATCTCATCGGCGCAATTCCGGCACGGGCCTAGAGCAACTCTGAACGCAGTTCAACTTATAGAAATATAATATAGCTTGCACAAAGTTAACATAACTTGATACACTTCCACATTTAAACATTTGAGATTTGTGATTCTTTCACTCAACACTTTGTAATCTAGATAAATCATTGCTAGTCTCTTCAAAGTCTTTTTCGTGATGATTCAACGTAAACGCGTATGTTTATCGTGTCCGCGATGTATCCGTGTGCATAGAGTGCGATAGGGGGAGCAGGGTCCTCTCCAGGTGAAGGGGTTTTGACTATTCCCGACTTAGAAAAGTAAAGGGAGCACAAGACATGTTTTTTCTAACAGTGGCTTGGATGCGTTCCATGAAACTCAGAGTGCAGAGAAGTAAACGAAAGATGGAGATCATCTGAAGTCCGGCGATTTCAAGCACGCCTGTTAAAAAATTAAAAATTCGGCGATGAATTCCAGAATAGTCGCTACCCTACTTTTCCTGGTCTTCTTTTTCTAAATGAGCAATATTTATGCTAATTAAGCTTTACCATGAAAATATGATTTTCGATATAAATGCCAAAAAATCAATTTTTCCGTCTTCTGCGTTTTTTGGCAGTTTTCTCGAAAAGCTTTCTGGGAAGGTTCGATTAGCGCAAACTTTGCACAGTCAGAAAGAGGAGGTCTTAAAATCGAAGACCAATTTTTGTGGATTTTCTTGCCCTCTGCAGTCAGAACTTGGTAGGGAACATGCAAGGTACATTCAGAAAACAGGTATCTTTTGGTATCGTTACTACCACTATTACAGAAAGATGTTACGATTTTTTGAAAATAGTGCGAAAAAACTTATGGTTCAACCTAATATTTGGTCCATTGCTAAGAGGACTCTTTACGCACTCTTTACCCATAGTGGTTGATGGTAGAAATAAACTCGTGAAACTCACCATGACTCTGCTAATTGAAATTTCATGTTGTCTGCGAGCTTTTTTGAAGTATAAATCTCATAAATTTATGATTAAGGTTGACAGTATCGGACGAGCTGTCTGTTTTATGCTGCTTAACATCATCAAGGCAATCTGGAAAAATCAGAAATATAGATTCTGAATTGGCCTTGAGGTGCATCTAATCTAAGTACGTCATTCGACTGTAACTTGTTTGCTCCTTATAAATTGGCATAACTTTTTACTTGGTTGAATATTTTAAAAATGTATCAAGCTGCAAGCATACTCCATCCAGTAAGGTAATATTGTCATCTCGAGTTGTCTCTTTTTCTGTGCAAGCACCATAGATGATGAAAATCGCATTCGTTTCAATAATTTCATCTACAAGCGTTAATATACGAGATTTATATTTTTGCTTAACTCTTGCTGATCTATTGTAATATGCCTTTTCATGGGAGATGTGGAAACATTGGAAAGTGAAAGAAAAAATCAGCTGAGTTTATCACCAATGTTCTTGAAAATTTATTCGAGAAGTTTGATATTTTAGAAGGTGTGGCGTATGACTGTCCACTTAAAAACATGTTTTTCTTGAGAGATTGAAGCTTGTCAATCTTGATGTTCAACTATGAGTCACAACTCAAATCTTACAATAATTTGTTCAGTGGTGCACTTTTTGTTGCACGATCACCATCAGAAAGTTTTTGGGATTTCTTGGAGAAAGTATTTTTCACGGAGAGTAAGGGTTTCGTAAGATTTGAACAGGACAAATAGCTCTGCTCTATATCTTATGAGCTTCGAGAAGAGAGCTCAGCACTTTACTGGAAATATATTGTGCAACGTAAGAATTTTGCTATTTCAGTAGTAAGGAACAGGACCAAAGATTTTAAAAAATAATGAACACCATCTTTTGCAATTTTTGTAGATTGTTCATTGGTCATCGTACTGTGAAAATTCGTGACTAGCTAGAGAAATCGAAAAAGTAAGAAAATAAGTCCAATTCTCCAGAAACTATACGCCTAAAACATTCATGCGTTCATGAAAGCTCTGAAAAGATGGTCCAACTTCGGCTGTTTAATAATCTTGACGTTGTAATATAACAATTCATTTGTAACTTGATATGTGAGATTGCACACCAAGCCCTATTAGCGACGGCACCCACACTAGTAACCTCCCAGTAAAACATATTCTAGCTTAGCAAAGTGTAGAAATGTGTTCTACAGGCTAACATATAACCAACTAAAACAAAAGAAACAAGGAAACAAGGAAAAATTACTGGGAATAAGCAGGTTCTAGTTTCGCAGATCGTCAGTTAGTGTGTATAGTGTGAACTACGCATATTAATTTACAAATGACTCGACGATATGTATTGCTGTGTAGCTCTGAAAAAAGTAGGGGATTAAAAGGTTCTGTCGCACCAGCAAAGAATTGTCCACTCGGATTCATTCATCCAGCTTAAAAAAAAACTTTTCTCGATGACATTGTTTAGATTGTGGCCAACATTCAGCCGATACAGAATATGCGCATTCTGAAGTACTTGAACGAAGAAACTCCTGGATCTGGTGCCAAGGTCAGAACTACACCCTATTTCTGTTCCTACGTTCAAATATTTTTCATGCTTAATTTTTTTCCAGTAGGCAAAGCATTGGCTCAACGATGCTCTACGCGATTTGGAAGCGTTGGTGTCGCGTAGTGCTGGAACTTGTGCTATTGGCGAAAAGATTAGCATAGCTGATCTTTGCATACCGTCGATTATGTACAACGCTAAGAGGTTACAAGTTTTCTTTGGTATTTGTTTCTACTCTGGATCAACTTTTTTTTACGGATGGGGAGATACTAGCGCCTTTCCAATTCTTAGCAAGATTGACGCTACACTTGCGAAAATTCCGGAATTCGAAGCGGCTCACCCCGACAAGCAGCCTGATGCAAATTGGAACGCTTGCGAGCTATTTGAATCACTATAATAGTAGGTTATGTATGCTTGAGCTGAGTTCAGAGGCGCGTGTGCCACCGCCCGTTCCAACGCCGTGCCAGCACCGTACCGGAACTCACGTAGACACTTTGCGTATATGTAGATCGATCGACCTCATCGGTGCAATTCGGGCATGGGGCTGGCATGGGCAACCGCAGCACAAATTGTAAAACACGTTATATAGTCGAGTTCAGTCAAAAATGATTATCGATAGTTTACAAGACTTCACTTCAAATTTCTACTTCACTCTTTGCTCAACACTTTGTAATTCACCAAATCATTGTTCGTCTCTTCAAAGTCTTTTTCGTGATGATTTAACGTAAACGCAGTATTTATCGTGTTCGCGATGTATCCGTGAGTCATTTAGCGCAAAAGTGAACTGTCCTCGCTCTCTCTAGTCTTGCTAACTGGTTTCTTTATAAAAGTTCAACTGCTGCGATGCAACGCGATTGGTACAGTGTGGTGCGATCTGTTTTCTGAAGTGAATTGCTTAAATTCTTTCGCTGATGTCATCGTCGCATTGCAAATGTCATGCTATTCTCGCGTATTCTCAAGGCAAAACGTCCTTGGGTTTGAACTTCGAGAACTAAAGGTAGCTTACATACTCATTTCTTCAAATCTTGATCTATTAATTTGCCAACCTGCAAATCTAGCTGTGTACCTTATCGCCAAGCGCAATTTTTATATGCCTAAATCCCTCTTTTTGTGCGTCCGAGCGTTCCAAATGCATTGAACTTTATAAATATTTGCATATGAGTCATGTTTCATGTTTGCACGATAACACGAGGCTTCTTCTTTTCTTCTTTGAAACACGGAAAACACACTTTCTTCATCTGTTCATTTATAATCTATTCTTACTAAGTCATCAATTTGTTTGAATATCGTTTTGCTTTCATGAATGGTTTGAGTGTGGTTTTGCAAATAGCAAATTATTTCCTCAGCTTTCCAAACTGGCACAACTGGTTAACTATTGGAATTAATGCACTTTCGCCATTTTTTTTCTGCAATTTATACTGTTCTTTTTATAATCTTCTCTTTGTGTATATATTTTTAATTAACATATGCTGCAGCGTATTGTCATGGAGCATGTTTTTTCGAATAACGATGTCAGTATTGGATTGATAAAGTATTTCGCAAAGTTTCTTGTGTGTTGTTACGGAGTTTTTCAGCTCATGATTATCTTTGGTCGCAGAATTGAGCACCTTGAACTCATACCTTGTGGGCATAGGATCCTCTTTCTATGTCTCATTCTATTATTTTTTATGCGTCAAATTGCAATTACGCATCCCTCATATGAGCACTCCAAGGATCAATCTCGACTAGGCACTCTTGCTTTCTCTTTATAGTTACATTTTCTTGAAGCTAAAAAGTGTGGCAATCCTTATGTTAAGATAATCATCCTGTAGCTTCTAAGCTGTTTCTGAGAAACCGCGCTTAATTCGTTAGTACTTACGTTTTAGAGCAACGTCGCTATCATCTTCTAGTATACAGATCCAGTAACAACGTCTTGTTTGAGACTGTTTCACAGGAATTCAAGCATTTGATGACCAATTCTTTGAAGTTACGTGAATAGGTGAAGGATGCGTGATTCGAAGTTCAAGCGAACACTGTGGTTCTATCTTTTCGTAGCTCGCTCGCATTCTCTTGCTCATCTTGTATAAAATCTCAAGTGACTGACTTTAGGAGTATAGGTATTCGAATGAGTGAATAACTGGAACGAGTCAGAAAACTCAAATGTTAGAACAAGCCAAAGTCTCTATAACAAGAAGGGGTCCAGTTCGAAAACAAAAACGGAGAAAAGGTTTATAGCACTGCTAGGCTTATGTCTCGTCTTTCATTGTCGTCGCAGAGGAGGTCCGCTGCAGTGCGAAAAAGACTTTTCTCTTAATATTAGAAAAAAAGGATCGGCTAGAATATCAGAGTCATTTGTAATACGCTAAAATCTCATAAATAAGTCTTCCCATCAGATAAGTCCGTCTACAGATAAGTCCGCCTTCAGATAGGTCCGCTTTTTTGAGTCCGTTTTTCTTCATTATAACTATTATGAAATCTTGTCAGTGAAGTCCGAAGACTGTCAGATAAGTCCGAACTTATTTGTAGGCAGACTTATCTGATGGGAGGACTTATCTGCAAGATTCGTGGCAGTGCGAGTATGCATTTTCCTCGATTTTTCTTGTCAAGGAAGCGGACTTATCTGTAAGATTTTAGGGTATTATCTGGGCTGCTCTGCTGCTAACGTGCTCCTTTGCGTTATTTTTCCTATAGTTTCAACTCTGGCGCTTACGACCTTGCTTTTCTTACCTACCTTCACCTACCTTCGTCTACAACTTTCTTTAATAGGTCCTACCCCACCGCTCTTCCCTCCCTCATCCACAATATTTCTTTTTTTTTACATCGGCGAGATCAGATCTATCAACAGTGGTCAAACTGGACAATTTAATGATATCATTCTATAACAGAAAAATAGCAACGTATTGATTAGCACTTTTTGCACCGGCCTTTGAATTCGTTGCGTGAGCCCGAATACCGTACCCCATTCCCTCTTCTCAGACATTCGTTTCGGATGAACAGCGCGCAAAAACAGCGATTCCTACGACCCGCGCCTGTCGAGCGTACGAGCGGCGCGACACAGTCGGATTTGAGTACGAGCGGCGCGCAATTTGGAGTGTGTCAGTACGAGCGGCGCGCAATTGACAAGCAGGACCAGCCGCGTGCCTTCAAACGTACAAGCGGCGTACCATAACATCCAAATTTCAGGATCAGCGGCGTTCCACAGCGTCCCCCCTATACGAGCGGCGCGTAATTCGGCGTGCACGAGTACGAGCGGCGCGCAGTTGACAAGCACTCAGATAATCGCCGGGGGCAGGCGGTCCGCAAACTCGCGCTTTTCTGCAGGCGGTCAGCAGGATTTTGGGGCGTGGCCAAACCTTCAGCGGGCGGTACTTCCGCGTTCTGCCAGCGGGCAGCAATACAGAATTTTCTGCGAGCGCTCGTCAAATAATATCTTCCAGCGAGCGCTGGCCAAACTTTCAGCAAGCGCTCGGACTCTTTTTAGGTATTTTCGGGCGTACGTCGAGCACAGGTAAGACTCTGTGTGGTAGAGGTGTCACCGTTGGTTTAATTACTCAAGTTTGAGGTACTTTCTACCAGCGGGAAGTACCTGTGAGTTGCGCGGTCCTCCACAAAGGACCGTGCGGCCCTCAAAAATTTTGCATCTTCTCGCGGAAAGTCCGCGAGAATGCGGCCACTGCGCCGCAGCTAATCCATAAAGAAACCGCGATTGTTCTTCAAGCAATCGTCTTTAATTTTGCCAACTTTCTTCCAAATTTCTGCAAGCGGGCCGCAAAAAATCAACGAACTATTTTTCCGGTGCGCGCTTGCTCAAAATTCGCAGGCCGCCTGCCCCCGGCGGTTATCTGAGCAGTACCGCCCGCGTGCCTTCAAACACACGAGCCGCGTACCACTAATTTAAGCTTCTGCAGCTTTTCAGGCAGGTCTACGTGTTCATGGCTACCATAGTCAAAAAAAGACGTTTAAGTTTGTGCGCAATCATTATTTATGCATTCTGTATGATTTTCACATTTTTTAATGCACAAAAACTATAGCGTAATTTTCACACGTTATAAGCGTAAAGGATACTTGCGTAAGGTACGACGCAGTGGTTAGGCTGCCCTAAATGCTAATTGACGTGAATATGTTTACAATATTTGCACGAGGACGTAGTCGCAAGGTAGTCCTGACAATTCGATAGCACCTTTGTGTCGTTCAATTTTGTAGCCGGACGTAGTCTCCGAAACCGCCATATAGGTGGCATTAACACAAAATTGTCATATCAGTGATTCAAGCACGAAATTACCGTACCAACGGCGCCGAAGTGACAGCGTATCAGCGGCGCGAAATTCGCGTATCACCCGAGCGCATTTAGCGGGCGTACGGCCATTGAGGAGTCCGCTCGCACGCAAATTTCGCGCGGCTCGTACGGAACGAATGTCAGAGTTGTGTTTGATGAAAAAAAAAAAGGCGACTGACGCGCATAAACTGCAGATGCAATGTAGTCTCCATGGTCTAGTGGCTAAGGGGTGCGACTCTCAGCTGCCAGACTCGGGTTCGATTCCCCACTCAGGAATTCCTTTTTGCCACTAACGCTGGCTCCAAAAAACAGCTGATTTCTCCACAGATCCTATTATATATAAAAAGAATCTGTGTCTCAAAATTCAAAGGTACCTCCTTTAAGGATATATTTCGCTCCCAAAATGAACGAAATATAAAAATGTAAAAGCATTTTCGCTTAAGAGCTTGTTGTCTTCTTATTATTGGTACCATTCTCTCCGACCCATCTTCACTGGTTCGTAAGTTATGAGCTCTCAAAGTTAACGTATCGGTTAAAAGCGCTGCTGCTTCTTGAACGATATCTTTCGTGGTTCTGATAACCACTCAGATAATCGCGGGGGGCAGGCGGCAATGCGAATTTTGAGCAAGTGGGCACCGGAAAAATAGTTCGCTGATTTCTTGCGGCCTGCTTGCAGAAATTTGGAGGAATGTTGACCACTTTTCAGATGAATGCTCGGAAAACTATCGCGGTTTTCCCACAGTTTAGTTGTGGCGCATTGACGGCATTCTCGCGAACTTTCCACGAATATGCAAAATTATTGAGGGCCGCGGGGTCCTTTGTGGAGATTTGCACAGCCCTCAGGTACTTTCCGCTAAGAGTACCTCAAACATTCGACAGTAAAGGAGGTGCCGCCCGCCGAAGGTTTGGCCACGCCCCAAAATTCTGCTGACCGCCTGCAAGAAAACGCGAGTTTGCGGACCGCCTGCCCCGGCGATTATCTGAGTACTTGCGGGGAAGTTCGAACGGTGCTATCCTTGTGTCCGCGGCCCAAAATTTCAAAGCCGTGAGTTTGGCTGAGATTTGGTCGATGGGGATCACAAATATTGCATTCTTTTTTCACAAAAACGCCACTTGGTGGGGCAACGGTGGGTATAAGTAGAAGAGTCAGTTCTGTTTTGGCTGAAATTTGGTCTAGAAGGTTTTCTGAGGTGCTAATCACGAATACCATATTCTTTCTGCATTCTGCGGCGGGCTCAGTCTTCCAGAATTCTTCGAACCAACGTACGCCGGGCCCTGCGGTTTTGGCACGAAAGATGAGGGGGACGCTGTGAGCATACTGATTAGAAGTACATTGAAGGGGGAGGAGGATACTGTGACTTTCTTCAGTAAGCTTTTGAAAAAAGGGGGTTTTGCAGACGGGACAGTTCTTCGAATAACGAAGAAAGGGTGGACAACTTCACTGTGGAGTTTTAGAGGGTAAAACTTAGTGCATTTTGTCTAAGAAATTGGGAAAGGAGAACTGATATTTTAAGGCTAGAGTGATGAGGAAATTAAGCTCTTGTGGAAGACAGTCTTTTCGCATGGGCGGTCTCCAGCGCTATCTTAATTTTGACTTGTCTTAACACGTCAGCACGCCGCAAATCTTTGTTCCGCCTGCTCTGCTTGGGCAAAAGCCGCCGCAGGGTGTTTCGCGCGCGGCAGTGGTCCTGTGGAAAGCAGAACGGACACGAATCGTCCTCACCCTCCTCTAATGCTTTGACGGAAAAAGCTGCTAACGCTTTGAGAAAATTTTACACCGAAAAGAACGTACAATATATCAGCTAAGAGAAGCCACAGAAAAGAGAGCTACGTGAATGATGCTGTACGAGAGAGTCTAGAGAAAAAGCGAGAGCTGTAAGGTGTGCATTTCAGTTTTGGAGAATGAGTTTTACTAAACGCGACATTTTTCTTGACTCCAAACGTTCTTCTGCAAGCAGTCGTACTTTCTTCATTAGAACTACCATGCGCACCATGCCTTCCCAGCAGAACTTTTCAATCAAAACATTACTAAATGAAGTTTATTAGCTTTTACGGCATTGAAAAAGTGTTATACGAGGCTGGTGACTCAATACAACATTTCTCACACCTGCTAGCTATTGGGCCGCTAGTCGATTGCATAAAGGTGTGCTGGTCTTGAGCTTTGATTCATTTTCTTGAATATTCTTACGCTGAATCTATAGCTTATAAGTTCCTTTTTGATCTGCACTGAAACCTATAATTGCTCCGTAGCTATGCAGTCCCACTGTGAGGCCTCCAATGAGCAAAATATATTTTATATTTGTCGTCAGCACGTGCCGAATGACTACTGTAACCATAACATATAATGCCAATAGTTAAAACGAATGTTGTTTCATAATCATCACCCCTCCTCCAAGCAAATTTCTGAATATATATTTTAGTTTCCAAGTGTACCACCATATCGTACATACATGGCGATTTACCAGTGAATCACTTTGACACTGCAAAATATCCCGTGATCTGAAACGGCAGAAGCTTAGAAAAATGACCTGATTTTGAATGTGTGTGATGTTGATGCTTACTAAGATGGTTTAGAATTCATCTTAGAAATGCCTCTTCAACTGTTTGTGAGACACTTTTCCTTGTCGATATGATCACTGCCAGGATGAAATACTACAAAGAATATAAACAGATTCCCATTTTTACCCTTTCTACCTTTTCGTTATCACTAGTGACTTTAACATATAGCATTTCGTCCATTTTTCGGATGGTAGTTTTTGACGATAAAAATTTTCAAGTGCCGCAAATGCTATTCATCTTTGAGCATCCATCCCACAGTCTAGATGATTTCAAAAGTTGCTTCTAAAAGTTTGTCTCTCAAGAGCTCAGTTACGAAACTGTCCAGGTATGACTAACATAAGCCCTCGACTCTCTTAGCAAACACTTTCACCCGTTGCGCAATGTTACTTCATTGTCCTAGTTTTTCCTTGTTTTCTCTGATACCCAGCTAAATCATCTCCATATAGATGCGTCATAGATATTGTCATCGATTCACGTGACTTCTTTTAAAGTTCGCGTCGTGATTCTCATTTTATAATCTTCTCTGCATATGAAACTTTGCCACTGTAGAGTTTTTAGAAGAATAAATTTTCTCATCGAATTGTGGACCCTTGGATGTCATTTTATCTTGACCTTATAGAGTACTTGTTTTCCAAAATCAATTTGCTAGATTTAGAAGAAAAGGCGAGGCTTTTAACAATGACATTTTGAGCCGTAGTTTATAGAACGGTCACTTGGATTTTTGCGATTCTAAACTGCATAAATTTTCTTTGACTTTCATATGGATTCTTCACATATAAAGAGTCAGCCGATCTTCCTAAAACTTCTTTAAGTATCCCAAATGTTTTTGATTCTCATGTTTACGTTTCTCGTCTGTGTAATTTTGTCCGAGAAAATCCCTGAATTTTTTTTGAACATGGTAGACCCCCCCCCCTTCGAGCGGGAACTGAAGGGTCCACCCTCTTGTTGTATTTCCTCATGCTCACTGTCACAGTTGTAAGGAGAAACGCGCAATCAAATTACTCAAAATGATTTTTGGTGACCTTATACTAAAGTTTATTTCTTGATTTTGGTGAGAAATTGCGCTTGAAAAGCTAATCGCTTGCATCATTCCCAGAAAAACCGTAGAAATCAGCTGCTTGACTTTGTTGTTTGACTTGAAGTTGACAAAACTTCGAAGTATGATTATTCTACCCTTTATAAGGAAAGTAAAATGAATATAAAACGAGGTTGCTCTTTTGTTTTTTTTTCACTGTGATCGTAAAATTTACTTTTATGAATTTTTTTTCCCGTAGTTTCTATGTCTAATTCGATTCACAATCTTTTCAAACATTCATGCATAGTGTCGTCGCCCCTTTTTACGTATTTAACAGATTTTGGAGTTTGTTATACAGGGTGTCCCAAAAGTAAGTACACACTTTTCAATCGTCAATATTTCTCTTCCCAATGGGTCTTTTTTGCCAGTCAAGTATCAGGTTGTCCCATAAGTTCCGTCCGTTTTAGATTTCAACCGCAATAAATCATGAACTTCTTGATCCTAGATAGGTTCTAAGGTACCGTTCGATAGAGCAAATCAAGCTCTACAAGATGGCTATCTCGCTTTTGCATCAGCTCTGATCCATCTCGAGTTTCAAGGCGAAAACTAAAAAGATCCAACTGCCCGAAAAATCGAGAAAAAATCATAACTCCGTTCAAAAAAATTCTGAAAAAATTCTAACTTGCTCGCGTAAACAGTATCCATATAACACATTTATGTACGCCATTGCCGTGTTTTTTCCTTGGCTAGAAATCAAGAAAATGAAGATTTTCACGCTTTTGTCAAAGTGGTGCTGTGATGTCCCTACATAGATAGTTGTATACTACTAGCCTGTAAAAGTGCAAACATAAATTTTCAGCTCTCTACAAGCTTTGGTTCTCGAGAAATATCGAATACAGCTTGCCTTAGTTGGATGCCTTACGCTAAAATCCATATTTCTCGAAAGCTAGTGCCTGTAGAGAGCTGAAAATTTACATTTGTACTTCTACAGGCTAGTAGTATACAACTATCTATGTGGGGACATCACAGCACCACTTTGGCAAAAGCGTGAAAATCTTCATTTTCTTGATTTCTAGCCAACAAAAAACACGGCAATGGCGTATATAAATGTGTTATATGGATACTGTTTACGCGAGCAAGTTAGAATTTCTACAGAATTTTTTTGAACGGAGTTATGATTTTTTCTCGATTTTTCGGGCAGTTGGATCTTTTTAGTTTTCGCCTTGAAACTCGAGATGGATCAGAGCTGATGCAAAAGCGAGATAGCCATCTTGTAGAGCTTGATTTGCTCTATCGAACGGTACCTTGAAACCTATCTAGGATCAAGAAGTTCATGATTTATTGCGGTTGAAATTTAAAACGGACGGAACTTATGGGACAACCTGATACCAATCTGTAGAGGAGGCTCCAGCTTAGATTTGCAGTTTCGATCGAATCACCAATCGCTCTTCGTTACTGCAGGATTACGGTAAGATCTTTCAGCATTTGGAACCATTTTGAAATATGCAATCTAACAAATTTTTTTTCAAAAAATCTGAAAAATCGTGTACTAAGGTTATTGCGCACGCTTTCCACTACACAGCTTTTAACGAGTGATTTTAGCTTCTTTGACGGTGTAATCACATTTATGACTAATACTGGGAATTCGGTTATTACGGTTTACCTGGGATAACTTTGGAAAGAAGCATCACAGCAAAGTGTAAATTTCATATTCGAAATCAGCGGCTTCCACTACCATAGCGTAAGAGTTTTTGGCTTGTTTGGTTTTGTTCCGAGGCAGAATATGGCTTCCATTGGCCTAAAATTCCTGTCGAAGTTTCTACACTAATCCTACTAATGAAGAACGATCGGTAATTCCCTCAGTACTGTAAATCTAAGTTGAAGCCTCGTCTAAAGAATGTTACTTGAATGGCGGAAAAAGACGTAATGGGAAGAGAGATATTAACGATTGAAAAGTGTGTACTTACTTTTGGGACACCCTGTATTATTTGGTCGTCCCGAAAGTTCTTGCGCACGATTTTCAAAAATTCACAACTTCTGAATTTTCCCACCGATTTGACTGCGTTTATTTTTATATGAAAGAGTAAGTCATGCTCTTTATAATGACATCCCAACTGCTTACTAGTGGTCATCTCTTGCATAGATAGGAGAGATAGAACAAAATTGTTCAAAATTTGAATTTTCTGTGTAGGGTCATAAAAAATCGGAAACTTGCAACAAAAACCGGAGCAGTCGGTATTGTAGGTTTTTTCACTAGCTCTTTCTAATTGTGGAAAGTTTGCGCTGATTGAGCTCTCTATGAAAAGTTACGATTTTTGAGCAAGCAATACAAAAGTGCGAATTTGATTTATTTTGGCATTTTTCGGGAAAATCATAACTTTTCATAGAGACGCTCAATTGGCGCAAATTTTGCACTGTTAGAAAGAGCTGGGGTAAGAACCTACAATACGATATATGAGACGGTATAACTTACTTCCGGGTTGTGAAATCCGTTTGGAGGAAGCTCCGCAGGAAAGTATCGAACGTTGTCAAAGTGTCATCATTTTCCTGTACTTACACTTTTTCCTGGAACAGGACTATGCATCGTTACAGTGCTTATCTAATCTGGGAATATGTCTTCAAAAAAAGCCATGTGGTCCGACAGAAATTTGATTTGCGCTTGTTCTGGTAGGAATTTGACATACAATGCAATTCTGAGAAGATCTGATATAGCACTGACAAGGTCCGGCTATGCCCTGGGCTCTATAGAAGAAAAGTTTGCCCATTATGCAATATTGCTTTGTTCCTGTACTTTCTGATGTAACATAATTTTGCTTAATCTTTCAGTAGTTGTCGATTCTCTCGATTTTCTTTGCTACGACATCGGCATCATTGTAATCTTTTCATCTTTAGTTCACTGCCAGTTTCGTCTTTCCATCCAATCAACATTTGCGCTGATTTTTATTCAAGTGTGCGATATTTGTAATGTAAGGATCCTTGTACAATCTTGGGATTATTTTGCGAAAAATTCTTCCATGACAGGTTTTCCATTTTTGAAAACTAATTCAATCTGCTGTCGCTTTGTGTTTGAATGAAAAAAACTGAACTTTTTGCTCATGCTTAAGTGATCAACTTTACAGTCTTTGGAATCTGCTCAAAATTGCATAAATCTAACACATTTTTTTCAATTCATTTTGTAACCCGTATCTCCTAAGTCCAATCTCTCTTGAAGCTTTACGTTTTTTGGAATCTGATAACCGTATTTGACTGATCGCGGATATGTAGATTTCATCATGCGATTTTCGTCCATTTGGGATGAAAATTGCTATATAGAGGTTTTCTATCACGATGTTTCCGAATATGCTAGGAGTTGCTTGAAATATCAAGTTTTATTCGAATATTTTTTTGGTAAATTTCACTGCAAATTTGGCAAGATACTGTTGTGTTGCTCGTTTTGCTCACAACCTTTGCGTTTTTTTCTTTTTTAAACTAGGACGATTATATAGATTTTGATACAAAACAAGGTTTAGAAAATAAGCGGAGAAAAATTTGCTAGAATAAGTAAATTAGCGATTCCGAATCCAATCAAATTATTACGTTCCATCGCTATTTTACACTCAGAAAAAAAAAGAAAAATGTTTTCATCAAATTTTCAATTCTGTGACTCCTCGGATAAAAATTTTTCTTTGAGGTTTTAGTTTCTCATAAAATCAACAGTAACTTTAGAAAACATCATCATTAGAGAAAACCCCTGATTATCAACTTTCACTCCGATCGGACGGAAGTCACTACTGGACTTTGGGTTTGAAATTTCAATGAAATGTCAGTTTAATGTATCAAAGGGTGAGGGCAAACAATGGAGTGTGGAAAAATCAACTCCCTTTTGGTGCAAATTTTATAATAATTAGCGTTGTTATCAGTTCATGGTCTCTATAACTAAGTTGCGGCAAAAATTTGTGTAGAAAGTTCCTTCACCCTCTGAACTCACAGTAAGGGAGGGGCTGGAATAATTTCCAAATTTTTGGAAGTTGTGAATTTTTTCCTGTTCTATCTAGTTTCTTTTTTTCGTGGGTGTCCCGGGTCCATACTACTTTAGCATTGTTTCATTTATGTTATCTACTGACGTTTCGAAATACCTCGTTTTTTGGTCATTCTGAAACTCCTTTATTTTTGACGACTTTTTAGAAAGCTAAGACTTTTCGAAAATTTGTGGCTTAATTCCACACCATCCTAGGGAAGCTCAGCTAAAGTATATCACAGCATCAAATTTGCGAAAGAGTGAATGAGGGAAACAAACAACAGACTGGAGTGAATGCGATGAATTAGAACCGCCAAGAAAAAGAACTGAATCCAAAAACTGTAGAAAACCTGTTCTAACAATTCAGTAAATGTGAGAAAGTCCTCAGCATACAGTCGTCTTTTACAAACTAGGTTGGGTTGTTATGACAGGGAAGGGAAAAGAAAATGGAACTTACGGTTTCGTTGTATTTGTGTAGTGGCCAGCACTTCTATTCTTTCATTTTTGATCTTTCAGTATCCTTCTATTGAAGCCGTTAGTAAGAAATTGGCAAATCAACGCGGAGTGGGTTAGATGTACTTGAATTGTTTTTCCTGAAAAAACTTACCTTTTTAGATCTCTATGTTATCCATGATAATAGATGATAGCAACAAAGATACAGAATTACAGCAAACATAAGTTTGCTCTTTTCAAGCTAACTTTACTGCTGTCAATCATACTTCATGATGTCTGCTGCAGTATTTTTGCGTATTAGTGAGTTTACCAAAAATAAATGAAATGAATGTGGGTGGGGGATAAGTCGGCTTCAATGTCTTGCACATAATCACAATTATAAGAAAAATGGTTAGTCCTCAATATAAAAAAAATTGAAAATTAATTTGACACATGTTAGAAAAATAACAACTTCATGCTGAATTGACTCTGGTCGAGTAAAAATCCCTTTTAGCTTCCATTTAAAACACTTTAAAATCTGTTTTGTCAAAGTGATGACTTTTTTTACACGCAAGTGCTACGGTCCCCTTTCGAATATTTTTGCTTCGCCTAGCTTGTGATTTTTGAAGTCAGAAAGTATCACAGAAAAAGAACCGATTTCTTGCTCTATGACTATGCTTTTATTTTTCTATTCATAGTAATTGAAAACTAATTGCACGCTTTCATCGTTTACCAATTTGCAAGTGTTGAGCAGAAATTTTGCAGAGTAACAGATTCGAGTCTTTGCAGAATAAAGATTCCTGTTTCACTGAATTGGTAAATTGGAGGGGAGTTGATGTTGCCGATTCGTAGATTTCTTCGTTCAAGAGGACGAGGGATAAACATTAGTTTTTTTCTTTCTAACTTGCACATCTTCGTCACCATTCTTGATGATGATTTGATGACTTGTTTTTTAAATACTTTATTAGCAGTAAAAAAATCACTACATGCTGCGATTTCGGAACCCAAAGTCTATTCTGGAGGCTATGCCCGTTTCTTAACTACACTTTTTTTGTGAAAGCTCTTTAGAAAAAGCTTGCCATTGTTTCTATAGCACCATCGGCTTTTTCTTCATTGCCTGACTGAATATCGTGCCTGCCAAAAAGTATACTCTCAAGTGATTGTTGGGAAGATGGTGTCGGAATAATCTAGCAAGCCTAATTTATGTGAATGCCCAAGTGCTCAGCAAACTAGTTGTGAAAAAAAAAATCCAGCTCTTCACTAAAAAACTATGCCGTATTAAAGTATTCTCCATTGCTTTTCGAACTCTTCTTCTCAAGTTCGCTCATCAGACATATTGCCTCTGATCGGTAGAAAATCTCCTTTTACACTTTGGCGCAGTCGCTTTGCCGACGAATTCGATGCTTGTTATTTTGAATCATAGATGTTATTTTGCTGACTTATGCGAGCTTCCCCTTTGAAGGTTTTTATCGCATACCTTTGTCTTTGTCTCTTTTTTGACCAAATGTACATTTCAGTAATCATAAGATTTTTATTATACCAGAAAATTGCAGAGAACTGCTAAAAGTTTGAACTTCGTTTTTTCAATATTTTCATTGTTTATTTGCATACTGAAAAATTTAGTGTAATTAAGAATTTCAAAATAAGAAAATCATCTACAACCACTACTTTCTTTATGTTACATTTTTAACTGCCTACGTTTATAATAACGGGTGATGCGCAAGAGTAAAAAAGTCGCTGTTTCACGGGGTAGCTAAATATGAGGAGAGTTTCGGACGTCGATGACACTGTTTCTCCCTGGAATGCAAACAGTTTTATTTTGAGGTGTCAAGGGAAACATTAGTGTATCCGTTTGCCATTTTGTATAAAAATTACGCTGCGAATTGAAAAAAATCTGGAAAGTCCTGTAATAAGGGTGAAAAGCAACAGTAGCCTGATTCATCGCTTACTATTGCTATAGAAAAACACTAGATCTTCCAGAAGAAGAATAGAAAGTGCATCAATTCACGGCTCGTATGGAAAGTAAAACATATTGAAAATTCAGCGCTGTTTCTATTAAGTTATTCTTTTGTGAGTGAGTCATTTACTAGAAATCTGTTTTGGACTGGTATCGCTGGAGATTATCCAACGATCATCTTTTACGAGAAGTACAAAACCGACCAGGTGTGACGAATGGCTCGACTCTCTGAGCAAACATTTCCGCTCATTACGCAATCTTGCTTCATGTCCTAGCTTTTCATTGTTTACTCTCATACACAGAATAAAGGGAAATGTGATTATTTTACTTCAATTTTTTCAAAGTTCAGCTGCTCGATTCTTTTTTCGGCTTGCAGAACTTTGCGATCACTGAAACGTTTCGTTATTAATTCACGTGTGCAGAGGTCGAGAAAGACTCGATGATGGAAGTGGAAATTGTTACAAGCTGTCTTGTTAACAACATATGTTTATTTTACTTCTTCTTGAGCATTCTATACTATTGATCGTATTATCTTGCGTATGCTGTTATAGTCTAGACGGTGAGGACATGTTATAACTGTTTTCGACCCACCAAATATAAATTTGCTATCAATGATGCTAAAAGATCCAAGTCAGTTCGATCCTTTTTATACCGAAAATGTTATATTCAGTTAACGTTCAACTTGACAAAATGTTTTCCCTTGAATAGCGGTTTTGGAACTGAACTCAAATCAAAACATTTCTCTTTGCTATGCCCGAAATTTGTCATCGCTTTATTCTGCTTACATGAAGGAGAATGTCTTATTTGTAAAATGTGGCTTTTATCAGATCATGAGCCCAGGGTTATCCTCATTTTTGCGCTCATTCTGATCCTTCCTGATGGTTAAGATTTCTTAAGTACCTTGTGAATTGGTACGATTTACCTGCTATCCGACGTTGTTCATAACTCATTGCCGTCTCAAAATTGCAAGAAAAAATAGAAAATTCAAAATAACCATTGAAACCCTGTTTAACTCGAGTAAATCTGTATTTGCGTCTATCAAACTAGAAGAAAAAACCAAATGATGATGGGAAAGCTTTTTGTATCAAGGCTAAGGCATTATTTTATTTGCATGCTTTCTTTATGAAACTCTTTGAAAAAGGCAATGTTGTACCCTTTGATTCAACTGGCTTGGCTGCTGGGAGGCGGGGCTTTCTGAGGTTTGGTAAAAATAAGAGAGCACGCGCGCGGGAGAGACACAGGCTGCGTCGCGGGAGCGAGAGACCTTAATTAGGTCACAAGGCCCCGCCTTCCAGCCGCCGAGCCAGTTGAATCAAAGGTTAAACATTCTTCCTGACGCTAGCATTTCTATTACGGAATTTATAGATAATGTAAAGGGTGATTGCTCGAGAACTCCAGTTCTGTTGGATCCTCTTTCAGTTTTTTTTCTTAGTAAAGCAGCATCCCTATGAGCTGCATATTTGTGTATGAGCTCCAAATATGGAACGGAAGCTAGCAATAACAAGGAATATTTTGAAAGCTGGCTCTTCTATTAAATGTTTTTGATATCTATTACCAACGTGAGAAAACTTGCGTTCAACGATTCACGCTAATTTTCAAAACTAATTTTATAAAATGATAGTATCATTGGAAATCAATTTCAGCAATACATATGTCGTTGACAGTCGCCACTGTATAGCATAAGTAAAACCATTCCGAATTGAAAAAAAAATACTCAAATTGGAGGAGAAGTAATTTAACGAAGTTGGAAGAGATCATTATAATTGAAAGAAGCGATCGTACTCATTGATTATTATGTACAAGATGTATATACGTTCAGTAACTCAAACACTCGGTAGTCTGCAAATGATGAAAAAATGAGCTTTCTTGAAAATGAATAAGAATGTTAACAAAGCAATCTCAAAAAGTTCCGGTTTCGCGCGGTGAGTAAATGCGATAATCGGACCCAGAATTTGGTGACGTAGGATAGTAGTGTAAAGATCAAACATTCATTTTTGCTAGGACTGCATCATTTCACTTCTTCATCTTCTTTCCGTTATAATAAAGCTTCAGGTCAAAATTCCTCAAAAATGCGAGAAAAATTGCTATAGTGTCGCAGTAGACTTAAACTCCTCAGTTTTGGAAATACAAATAAACCATTACTCCTGATCCAAACTGGTGCTTTGCTCTTCCATAAATGTATCTTAAATCTTATATATAAAGCTGAATGTCTCTTTGTCTGAATGTAAATATGTCTGTCTGTACGTATGTTCCGAATAGAAAATTCCATTTCTGAATCGATCCGGACCAAACTTGGCACACATACACTACGGGCCCCGGCGGGTGTCATAGGCTACTTTTCGTCATCGATCGATATCGATTTTATCGATTTTTTTGCAAAGTTTGAGCTACGGGGCTGGGAATTGGCACAGGGGAGTAATCGAGCATGCTGATTACGAATACGATTTTAGTTCTTAGAATTATCCATTGCTTTCATCGATTTTATCGATTTTTTTTGCAAAGTTTGAGCTACGGGGCTGGGAATTGGCACAGGGGTGTAATCGAGCATGCTGATAACTAATACAACGGGAATAGGGAGTTGGATTTGGTGTGTAGAAGTGGGCACAGGGGAAGGTTGTACGGGGATAGGGATGGAACTTCTATCATAGTTTTGACAGGGCCGGGCGGAGTCGGGTAAGCCAGCTAGTTGTTAATAAGAAACGTATTGTCGGTTTTTAGAGAAGGAAAATGTTTCTTGTTTACGTTGTTGTTGTTGTTACGTTTTCAATTTTTTCGTTTCGTTTTTAAATGCTCACGGTTTGGCTTTACTTCTTTGATTAAATCGATAGTAGAGATATGTAATAGCTTTGTATCTGATTTTGATTGCTTTATTTTAATTCTTATGTGTGATTTACCGTATTTTGCCAACATTTTTTTACCTTGGAGGAACATGAATAATATCAGTTTTCCTTATCACAATATAGGATCACTATGGTGACTAAGTTTGTGACAGCTAAGTCTTGGAAGAAAAGAAAATTGCGTGTGCAGATTTGTGGTGTATTTTTACACCACAAACAACCATCAGATGCAGCAGGGTTGAATTTTTAGCAAGCTTATTCTGGAACTGATTTTTATCTCTGTTCTAACAGTGTTATTTCAAGAATCCTAATATATTCTAATGAATTTCGCGCGAAAAGTGCATATTTACGTGGTGGCTTATGAATTATCTCCAGCAAACGGTGTGTTTTTTTGCAGCTTTTCCTGCTGCATTATGGCTCAAATTTATCGAGGTTAAAGAATATAATTCTGAATGCGTCAAATCTTACAATTTTTCAGAGGAAATCAGCTATGGAAAGTGTACAAAACTTTCATTGAGCACACAATCTACTTTTTTTAGATCAAATCTTTCGGTATCCGTGAAGAAAGACATGATTCGTCGAATAACGTTTTGAGGTAGAGTGTCCAAAATGATTTGAAAATTCCAGTTTCACTGGTCGGATAAACTTGTGAGTTGCATTCAACGGGCGGTAAGTTATTGCATTTTTCAGAATTGCTGATCTTCACTTATTAACGGCCTGGTCATTTCTCGGACACTGAGAAATTCGATCTGAATAATTTGAGTTAGAGATTGCTTGGTACAGTCGAGTAAAGTAACTTCAATCTACACAGATTTTATACTCGCTGTTCATCAGTTCAAGTGCTTTGCTCATACTTCTAGTGCAACTTGGACCGGATACCTTATCAAAGCAGTTTTGAAAAGAATTTATCTATGGACAGGATTTTATGGTTAAAACTGTACTTCAGTATGTGTTCTATTATCCCACTCCGATGAATCTCTAATCCGTTAGCTTTTTCTTCTATAATGTCGTCCAGCTTGTTTGCATAAGCGGTTTTGGTTGAAAAAAAAAACACTCTTGATTATTTAAGAAATAAGAGGGGGTACTATGTATGCTTTAACATATTGCTTTTCATCTTTGTCTTTTATCACCACTCCTTCGAGCTGCGGATGGAGAAAAGAGAAAAAAGCCGAACATTTGCATTCTATTCTTTATTTTGGTTTTTTCTGACTTGCAGTTCCCCCAACAAACGTTTCCAGTTTTGCTCATCTTTCAACACATAAGCTGCGCACTAATTGTTGAAATTTTCAATTTTTTATACTTTTATAGTAGTGAAAATAGGGTAGAACAAGTGATAGGCAATCGTTTTCTAACATCACTGCATTATCAGTGATTTCTTACCGCTCGAAAATTTATCCCAAGAAAAAAGTTATCGACCCTGAGGAGCCATAATTTTTGTCTCTGTGAAGTAAGGGACGCAGCTAAAACCGGCTTCTTTGTATCCGCAAATTGTTTAGAAATGATGGAGGTCCGTCACAATATCTTTGGTCCGTTGAGTTTGACTCTTTCTTTGTATTCTCAGAATCCACAATCTTTATGGACATTCACACCTAGTTGCATCGCCATAGATTCACGTAATCAATGCACTTTGAACTTCCCTTGTTTTGCTAGAATATCGGTGTCATTTGCCATCTGCTATCGAGCATACCTTCTTCAAAGCTTTGCATTTTTCTGCTTTTATCTTGATTGCACCGTTCAAATTTGGGCTGCGAATTGTAAATTACCAGTTCTTTTTTGAATGTTCAAGCTTTGTTTTCTTGTGTTTTTTCTTTCATTCTTTTTATTCATTCGTAATGAAAGGTTGTGACAGGACAGTCATCAGTAAAACGGTGATAAATTTCTTTTATATTGTTGTACTACTTTCTGAGTGAATACAAACGCGAGAACACTGAGTAGACAAGTAGGAGAGGGGCACCGAAATCTGTTCAGCACTCAGCTTGGATTTTCCTCACTTTTATCGGGCGGAAGTTTAAATTATGTTATTTAAAACATTGTACACAGAGGTACGAGATATGAGACCGCGTAATTCTCTCCGAGTTGTGAAGTCCTTGTAGAAAATGCTCCTCAGGAAAAATCTGGATGTTTCCTATTCTCACCAATTCCCTTGCACTTTCAGTTTTTTCTTTAACTGACCAATAAATACATGTTTCTTTGATTCTTACGGTAGCGACTCCAGAATTAGTGTCTATATGCATCGTAGCAGTACTACTTATTTGGTTTCAGATAACGTCTTTTTGAGGAAGACCCATGTGATTCGATAGAAATTTGATTTGGGCTTGTTTTGGTGAGAATTTGCCAGCGAATGTATTTTCGAAGTGATCTTATATACACTAACGTCTGGCTAAGCTCTGGACTCTCCAGGCGAAAAGTTCACCGTTGCGCAATATTGCCTCATTCCTGACCGTTTTGATGTGACATTATTGCAAAAAATTCCAGTAACTCTCGATTCTCGATGGTTACAAACATTGGCATCACTTCAATCTGTTCTTTAGTTTTTTCCGTCCACTCAGCACTTGTACTACTTTTTATTCACGTATGAGACAAGACTTTGTAATGAAAAAAAAGGAATCTTTGGAGTCGCTCTTATTGAGCAATTTTTTTTCATGATTTGTTTTCGAGAACTGTTTCATCCTTTTCTCACATCTATTAGGATCGATAGCTTTCCAAGTTTCGCTGAGCTTATTTTATATTTCGATATTTTCATTGTTCAACAATCAATTTTGTAAACATAGGAATCAAAATCCATTCTTCCCTTGCGATCGCATTATTAACTGTGTAAGTGTGCAAGACTGGGAGTGTTTTAAGTGGAGAAAAATTGCTGTTTCACAGGGTAGGTAATTAAGAGGAGAGGATTGGCCATCGATGATATCACAGAAAGTATTCAAATCGACAAAATAAGATTTGAGAAGAGTGATTGAGATTGAGGGAATGCACGTTTTCTTTGTAGAAGTCATGAAAAGCATTAATATAAATACGTTTACCTTTTAGTATGAAAATTATCATGCAAATACAAGCTTGAAATCTTTATAACGTGGGCGAATAACAAAAGTAATGTTTCATCACTTACCGTTACTCTACAAAAAGAACAGTAAAATTTGATTAAGGTTGCTTCAACTTCTAAGAGTTGATTTTTCGAACTTTTTTATCTCCCTACTTCTTTGCATGGAGCGTGAAACATTTTGAAAAGGCAGCGTTGTTTTTATCCACAGAGATTTTCTTTTGTAAGAGGTGAGTCATTTACTAGAAATCTGTTTTGGACTGGTATTGCTGGAGATTATCCAACGATCATCTTTTACGAGAACTAATAGAAAACCAACCCGGTGTGACGAAGCGTCCGACTTTCTGAGCAAACATTTCCGCTCGTTGCGCAATGTTGCTTCATTCTCTTACTTTTTCGTTGTTTTTTTTTCATATCCAGCTAGTTGCATCATAAAGAAAAATTGTCAGTTTCAATTCTTTCGAAGTTCAGCAGCTCGATTCTCTTTCTTATGGCCTCATCTGCTTGCAGAAATTTGCCATCACTCTAAACTTTTCATTTTTGGTGCTAGCTTCGTTTTTCTATTTTTTTCGTTTTTCTTGACATTCGACAACCTCGTGCCGGGCTCTGAGCACAAACAGGAAGTAGTCTTTTATCATTTTTTTGAATTTTTATTTTCACTGTACTTCAGTATAATATCTATTATGTACATTGCTCCCATAAAGTGCAGTGTTTGACAGGAAATTTTTTTGACAAAAACTGAGTCGTCTACATTGTGAGTTGTGTACTGTACTTCAGTATGTGCTCTATCGCGCTACTTCGATAAATCTCTAATCCGTTAGCTTTTTCATCCATACGCTGTAGTGCTGCTTGTCTACATAAGGTTTTTAGTCGAGAAAATGCACTCTTGATTATTTAAAGGATGAGAGGGGTTATACACACGTATGCCTGTTTTATCCGGCTGTTCTTCTCTTGCTCATTCTCTTTAAAAAGCTCTTCCATCTTTCTCTTCGACCACCATTCCTTCGAACTATGTATTGAAGGAAGAGAAAAAAAGCTGAAAATTTGCATTTACAAGTTGTTTTAGACTTCTGTGATTTGCAATTCTACAAAGATTTCCTGTTACCGGTGAGTGAAGGAAATCACAAAATTACAAATGTTTATCTTTTATCACATAGGCTGCTTTTTCTAAAAATTTTCCAGTTTTTTAATATTTTTATAGTAGTGAAAGTAGGATGGCACAAGTGATAGGCAAAAAATCTTTTAACATTACTGCATTATCAGTGATTTTTTCGGCTCGAAAATTTATTCCAACAAAAAAGTTATCGAGTATGAGGAGAGATAATTCTTGTCTCTGTTCAGTGAGGGGACCCAACTAGTGCTCACATTGTTTTATCTCGAAAATTCTATACGAATGATAGAAATTTTCTTACAATATTTCTGATCCATTGCCTTTTCTATATCTGCTCTTCGAGTGTTCGTAAGCTTAAATGAATGTCGCTGAGAAAACTGCACTATTTAATAGGCTGGAGAGAGTATTTTGGCTTAATTCAAAGTTTTTCAAAAAAAACACAAGGATGTAAATTTTTAATTGCTCAAGATTTTCCTCCATTCTTATTACACTATCTCAAAACATATCAAAACCTTAAATATTCGTTTCGATTCTTTTGCAAATTTACTACGACATGTTTGTCATTCCATTTTGAATTACTGGCTGTTTTTGTTTTCAAAAAGTCAAAGATTTGTTTCATGCTAAAAAAAATGCATTGATTCGGACAGGTTTTAACTGGCGTTTCAACGATTCGCATCTTTTACAGATCTGTCACGAAAGTGACCCAGGTATGACTAATCATTCAATTCTCTAGACAAACACATCGTTCGTTGCACAATGTCATTGCAGTGTTCCCGTTTTCATGGATGGTTTTATTTCATTTTCAGTTGAAAATGCTTCAAATTGGAAGTTATCTTTGTCAATCTTTGTCACTTTCGTTTCCCCAAAGTTTTTTTTTTCAATTTATTCATTTCATATGTTTGTTTTCTTTGCATGTTATCAATTCTCTACGTTGCTTTCGTTGCAAATCTGCGATAAGAACCTGTCACTGGAAAAACTGTTTGTCTCGCTGAAAATTTTATCGATTTGTTTGAAGTCATTTTGTTGACAAATGTGTCATTTGTTCGTTCTAGACTTTTCGTTTTCTTGAATCAGGGTAAGTCGTCCTAGTTGTCACAACTTCTATCTATCACTTTCTTGCTATGATGAGATTCTTCGAGCTGATAGGTCTTGAAACACATTGCTAAAAATGGATAATTCTTTTATTTTTCTTTTCGTATTATATTCATATTTTATTTATTCGTATCATATTTTATATTTAATTATTCATAATCATTATTATTCGTTATTTATATGTAGACTACTTCTTGTTGGGTGAATCTCTCCATGATTACTTCTCTTTCTTTCGATTATGATTATTTATTAATTCATTATTGTATAATTTAATCATTTTTATTTTAATTGATTATTATTGATTACCTATTTTGATGATTGATAATTTTGATAAATTTTGAAACCGGTGGTACAAGAAGTAGCTCCCATCACATCACATGATTCAAAATTTGATTTTTCTTTTTTTTTGCTTTACGCTCCCCAGACTAAGTCGTAATTCTCCGCCAATGTAAATGTTTTTACCTGTTACTAATGTGATGAGTACAGACGATGTTTTGAATTGACCGTAGCGACTACACACTTAAGAGTTACATCTTGTTAGACACTTACTTTCTTAGACAATCACTCATAAATCAGTTGCAGTTGGTGTAATCTCACAATTAGTGCATTTTAGCCTTTGGAGCTAACCGAATCGACAAAAGTAAAACCATCGACATGCTACAGTGACTATTTGACCAGCATTTTTCTAAGTCTTTGTTTAAGTTTCCATTGGTTTCCAGGTTTTTTTCGCTTTATAGAGTTTTAAGGGTTTTTTTTTTGCTTCATAAAGTATGAGTCAAAATACGATGACTTTGCGTGAGCTGTTGGCGGAACTCGGCCAAATCAATTCCATTTTCGAAAATGTCACCTCAATAGTTCTTATAAGTTCAGAATGACGCAGCAACATGCCCATTGTAAATCGTATAATTCTGGTGTTGACTTTCCTTTGTTAATTCATTTGTAAACTTTGTTTTGTGCAATGAAAGGCGAGAATAGCGATACGGTTATGAGACGTAATTCTACGAAAACATCCGAACCTTCTTTCAAGTTTATCTGTAGTTACTTCTTTATCAATACAGATTACAACAGACCAAGTAACTTTGAGAATCCTCTTCTTTTAGAATTTTTTGTATATTGACAAAGATATATTAGAATTTAGTCAGTTTAGTTTGGTAAGTACTAGTTTAAGATTAGTTTGGTAAGCAACCAACTTTGTCATTCTGAGCTTGCGTATTTTGTCTCTCTCTCTCAATCAATCAAAAATATAATTTAAGAGCATCGAACCTTGATAGATTTGCGGATATGACTCGATTTGATGGTCCTCAAAATACGCAGTCAATGAAAGACTAACAGTACGATTTGCTTGTATTCAATGATCTAATTTCTTTTCAAGCTAATCGCGAGAATCTCAGAGTGCTTTTATTTTGGTTAATGTGGAAATTGCAGAAAAATAATAATTGGAAATAGAGCTTTTAATCTTCCCGGAAAAGGAAATGAAAAGCGAGTTTCTGATGATAAAAATAAAAAAGACGAGCTTTGAAGCGTTAGTGGCATGGAGAGATTGTTTATAGCCAGCCATTGTAGACCTACAGAATTCGCTCAGAAATTACAGCATGATTTCTTTAATCATTGTCATTCTTCGGTAAATTCGAACTACTTTGCTTTTTAAAATTTCCTGTATTATTCTCCTAATACAAAATATTTCGCTCTTATATGGTCGTATTGTTTTCCCTTAAGTCAATTCAACTGGAAGAATTGAATTTTTCAGATTTTCAGATATGCCACGGCCATGTATTGCTGTATTTTTGCTTCTTGCATTCGCTTATTCTTTGGCTATCAAACATACTGGTAAGACACTTTAACAAACGCTGAATTTCACTAAAAAAATATTATTTTCAGACCGAAAGCTTTTGACGTGCATGAAATGTCTAGGAAACGATACCGCATGTCGCAACACATGTACAGGATATTATTGTTATAAATTTGAAATGAAAGGTGAGATAATTAAAAAAAACATTCTGATCTGCTTTCTGCGCCGTTTAGGTTTAAAGAATTTTCCTTGCGGAAAAATGATAGAGATTGTAACTGAATAAAATTGTAAAACATAAATTTGCTCTTATGCTTGGGGATTCACGTTAGAAAAAATAGTAGAAATATACGAATGGTCAAGCTAAGAACGTCAACACTACGCAGTGTTATGCTGTTTTCCCTGCAGCGAGCGGTTGAAGATTTTTCGTTTTCAAGGAGTATGTGCAAAGAGGAGACGCAGAGAGCTAAAGCCGCGCTGAGTCTGCTGCCGCGACTTGCGCATTGCCTGCGTTAATGATTCAACTACAGAAAAAAGACCAGATCTGCAACTTTGCGTAATGATTATACGCTGCTGAGAATTGAATGCAGAAACTTCACATTCTTCTTAAAACTTCAATATTTTAGGCCAAGCACAGCACCCAATCAAGAGAGGTTGTTTAAACGACACGGACGCATTGTCTAGAGTTAGTTTTTGAATTATCATAATACCACATTTTATTGAACTTTCCTTCTTCTAGGTTAACGAATGTACACTTCGCGAAAATTCCATAGGAGGTCTTGTAGTAGTAGAGAATGTCTGCATTTGCACGAGTGACATGTAAGCCCACTTCAGCGAAGGTTTTTATAATGTTCTTACATTTTATCTTAAGGTGTAACTCATCGACAAAAGGATTCTACTCTTCACTGATGTACATGTTCCTTGCTATTCTCCTTCCGACTTACGCCTAAATTCTTACGAACTTTTTCGAAAAACTGGTCAGATTTTTTTATATTGCTGTGATTGTTCACATCTGTCTCTACTGCTTCGACATATCATTGAAAAGCTTCATTTTGATGCATATATAAACACAATCAAATTTGACATATCTGAGATTCTTCGATTGAGTGTTGTGAAAATAATTATGATAAGGATCTCTTGTTTGTACATCACTTACGTTTATTGTGTCACTTGCAAACCTCTAATTTTGACGCTAATAATTTGTCAACGGGTGATATTGCGGCTTTTTTTTTACGAAATAGACTTTCAATTTTGATTTGCTCGTACGTTTCAATCCATTTTATTTTTATATTGACTGGTGCCAAGTAGATAAATAAATATCTAATTGAATTTAATGTGCGTAACAAGTATTATGTAGTGTTGCCTTCACAATCGTACGAATTAATATATTGAGTTGACATATGCTGCCAATGCTTAATGGCATTTTTCCTTCCTCACAACCTCCTCATGAAAATTTCTGCCACTCATAACAGTTCATTTTTGGCAGAATTTACATATTTGCACAGACTACATTAACTAGCCAACAACGCTGTTCTGACGGAATCTGCAATTTTCTGTGATTGGTACTTTTCAATCGAATTTGGATCACGGAATGAATGGAGTTCTTCGAAAAAATTGCTTAAGACATTTGAGACCCGTCTTCTTCCGAGCTCTGAAATTATGACTTAAGACTCGAAACGCCTCTGCATACGGGTTTCTGAAGGATGCTTGATTATATTGAACTGTGCGGTAATTACTGCTAATGTGATTTTATGCTTTTCAAGTGTATGAGTCGCTGGGGACCGAGTTGAAACATAAATTTGCAACATGAAAATTTGGTTAAACAATCGGATCAAAGTGATTATCGAAGGCTCTTCATTTTTGATTATTTTGAAATTAGATGGATAAATATACAGTGAAGAAGAACGCGTACTACAAGTCGGGTTTGCGAAAACATCTTCTTTCTTCTCTTACAGCATAAGGTTCCCTTTAGTCGAATAATCTCCCCCTTCACCTTCAAAGCATTGCTGCCACTTGGCGGAGGCAAGGTTGAGCACAACTCGTCCACGTTCGTCCAGCAGGCCTTCAAAAGTAAAAGGCAGGATTTCGGGCATTTTACGCGATTTTGATTCCGCGTAGGGTTACACACGGTCGGAAGGGCTTGTAGTATGCAAAAAAACTGCTATGTCAAAGGTCCTGCTTTCTTGTAACATAGGCATTCTTGTATTACCCTAATTTCACGCGTACAAGGCGCGGGGTGGTCCTAGCTTTCATCGAGCTGCTCAGCCGCTCCAACGTGTTTTAAGAAGCGATCCTTATGCTGCACGATTCGTCAGGCAAAACGCAGCACGGTAAGGGGTTCCTTTGGTTGCGAAGTCCTTTGCCGTGTTCGGGCTGGTCGATGAAAGCTAGGACTACCCCGCGCCTTGTACGCGTGAAATTAGGGTACTTCACTTAACCCATTGACGAGGACGCCTAATTTTTGCGTCGATTTTGCACAACACTTTCGACATGGGGAAGTTTTGTGATTATTTACGAAATGTGAAGTTGTTTTGTAAACAATTATAATCATCTTTTACGACGTCTACAGATTCTAAAAAAGCAAAAACGTGGAAAAATTACTGAACGGTGGAAAAAATACTAGACCTGGAAAATATATGATTTTGCAAGGGGTGTGGGCCACCGGTGGTCCACATCGTCACTCGCGGCAAAAAGTGTGTGGGCCACCGGTGGTCCACATCGTCGCCAATGGGTTAACCTTCTGTACGTCATCGTTAAAATCTGTACGGCACAGAAGATTAAGTGAAATTAAACTGACAACTGATTTTGGTAAGAACAGCCCTTAAGGCTTGGTAAAAGCTGAACAGATAAGGGTAAGTGAGTATGAAGTTATCTAATATTTGAATAGGGAGCTCAGATTTCATGCAAAAGTTATTTTCTTCCTGAAGGTCCACGAAAAGCTCAAAAACGTACTAGGACTGCCCAACCGACTCTGATTAACGAGATGCAGCATTTATAGCTTTCAAAGAAACGCGGGGGTTAACTTCTCAAAACTACACCTTATATTTCAAATATGCTGCTCAGCAGTGGCGTACCCAGGATTTTTTTTCTAAAGAAGGTGCGTGGCGTTAGCCACGCACTCCGAAAAAAATTTTGGGATGCTTCTCAAAACTTTTGCGGGTCCCCAACCCCTAAAATCTGGAAAAGGGGGCGTGGCGTTAGCCACGCCCCCGAAAAAAATTTTTTACAAGGCTAATTTGATTTTTTTTAAATTTTTTAAAAATTATTTTAATTATTTACAAAAATAAACAAGTCGCTTGCACATTTTTATAACCCATATAAGTAACTTTCAAAAATTTCGCGACCCATTCTCGGGGGGGGGGGGCGACCCCCCTCGGTACGCCACTGCTGCTCAGTGCTTGTTGGTCAGTGCTTGATTGATCTGCACAATGGTACGGTGTTTAAGTCCCGGATCCTTCACTTTTTCAATTTTTAGTTTTTTGCCGCAATAAAATTTGATACTGGTCGGAACTCGAGGCTTTTGGGAAAAGTACGCGAACTAAAGTTTTATTGAAATGAGACGTAGGGGCAAGGTTTGCCGAGTTGTGGGCATCACATAAACAATACTTGATTTTTTGAAGTTTTAGGGCATACTTAGCAGATAGCGAATTTTATGCCACTAGAGTTACTTAAGCACTTTTAACTTTCTTTCTTGCCAGTGTCACAAATTTTGTGTCCTAGCCTCATTTGCAATATTCTCAAATACTTTCACTAATTGTTGGAACCTTCTGTTTGTTGTAGTGCTGTTACACTTTGGTGTGCTAGTAGCCATCGTATTATTGCTAATTTGAAGTGCGAATTAAAGTCACCTACCTCATGCACTCCTTATCTTTTGTCTCTCCCAATGAAAAAGAACCTTTAGAAGAATTTGAGGTGTAAGTGAGCAGAATATTGCTGTAGCTGTAGTATTAGGTTGTCCGAAAATTAGTGCCCGTTTTGAATTCCAACCGCAATAAGTCATACATTTTTCACTTCTAGATAGGTTGCAAAGTACCATTCGATACAGCAAAGCAAGTTCTACAAGATGGCCTTCTTGCTTTTGCAACAGCTCTCACTCACCTCGAGTTTCGAGCCAAAAACTAAAAAGACTCAGCAGCCCAAAAAATCGAAAAAAATCGTAACTCAATTCATAAAAATCCTACAAAAATTCTTACTTGCTCACGTAAACACTATCCACATAAAACATCTATATACGCCTCTGCCGCATTTTTTTCTCTGTTAGAAACCAAGAAAACGGAAATTTTCCTGCATTTGCCAAAGTAATGCTGAGCCATCCCCACATAGGTAGTTGTAACCCACAAGCCCTTAGAGGTACATACTTAAATTTTCAGCTCTCTACAAGCTTTTGTCCTCAAGAAATACCGAATATAGCTCTCCCTAGTTAGGTGGTTTAAGCTAGAATTCAAATTTCTCGAGAACTAAAGCTTGCAGAGAGCTGAAAATCTAAGTATGTACCTCTACGGGCTTGTGGTGTACAACAACCTATGTGGGGATGGCTCAGCATCACTTTGGCAAATGCACGAAAATTCCCGTTTTCTTGGTTTTTAACAGAGAAAAAAAATGCGGCAAAGGCGTATGTAGATGTTTTATGTGGATAGTGTTTACGTGAGCAAGTAAGAATTTTTGTAGGATTTTTATGAACTGAGTTACGATTTTTTTCGATTTTTCGGGCTGCTGAGTCTTTTTACTTATTGGCTCGAAACTCGAGGTGGGTGAGAGCTGTTGCAAAAGCAGGAAGGCCATCTTGTAGAGCTTGCTTTGCTCTATCGAACGGTGCTTTGCAACCGATTTAGAAATGAGAAGTGTATGACTTACTGCGGTTGGAATTCAAAACGGGCATTAATTTCCGGACAACCTAATAAATCTTATTTCCAAAGCCTTTCGTTCACTCGCTTGCAATTTGAATGATCCTTAACTTGCATGAGTGACCGAATCGATACCGAGGAGATGACTATATATCTACAGCAAGATACCTTGACGCTAACAACTGGAGATCACGAAAACGAGCGGGAAAAGGAGTGTTCGCGAACCTTCACTGTTGACATCTAACTGCTAGGTTGTTGTGGTTCTTCTCAACTTTTGATTTTAAATATTCATAATTACTTTCCTGTGGTTAACCTTCATTGCTATTTGGCAATCATGTTGTGCTTACGATCTGTCCTCTTCAAGTGATGTAATTCCAGGTCGTAAGAGGAGGCCCCACCACTGTGGCCGTTTTAGAAATTTCGTCGAGCGCTTAGCACCGAGTGAGCAAACAGTCCCAGCTTTGAGTTCCCTTCTAGAACTAGAACGAATGAAGGATCCGTTTTTAGTACGAGTGCCAGGTTCATCCAAGTGTATGTCACAGTTGGGTGGGTGCCGTGACATGCTGTCCAGGATAGGTGTACGCACGACAAACTCATCAGAGAAGATGGATACCATGGACTACGAATAGCAAAAAAGCCTTAGCACGGGTATGCTTCTTTTTAGAGACATAGGTAGTGACATCAAGACATAAGATACCTGATAGAAGCGAAATAATCACACCTCACCTGTCAAAGGCGGAAAATAGGCTTAATCATTCTTTCATGCGCCAGGCATCTCCGTCACACTAAATTTCATCTTAAAGTACAAGCATAGACAGCGTTTTGTGGATTTGCCCTACCTTCCCTCTGGTTCCTTTCTTTGGCTTAAGTGTCCTCGACTCATGTATTGCCGCCTGAAGACTCCGCCGATTACGTTCGAGAACGCTTGTTCGTTAATAAACTATTTGAATTAAAGATATATTCATAAAGAAATGAAGCTCACATTTTCTGAATAACCGTAACGGATTCGAATTGAGCTGCAGATTTTTGAGTGACGTATAGCGGACAATGGGTCACGTTTATGCTGGAAAACTCTGTCAGCTCGGAATATCTTATAGAGCTTATACCAGTAACAGGTTTCTAGCAGACCTTACACGTTTTTCAAGAGATTCTGTCTTTTCCTAATGCCTTCTTATAGTTAAAGATACTTACCGTAAACAAATTGTGTTTCCACTATTGAAACTGCGGAAAATCTCATATATTTTTTCTATAACATTCGTTAATCTCCTATTTTTATCTGTTACTTGACCAGAAAGCGATTTTGAGATTATGCTGAGCCTTGCATGCGCTCTAATTTTATTGTAATGCTAATGAGCAAGTACAAAAGTTGTACTCGTTCTACGAACTTTTTTACATACCTTAAACGGCGAATGGACCTGAATATCTGCGTCATCAGACAAAATCTACAAAAACGTGAAGCGAAATCCAGTAATGTTTTGAAAAGCTTTGAAGCACTTCTCTTGAAGTTGTTCTTCTTGGAGTTTAGAGCAGCTTTGGATTGACATTAATGGATCCTTGGTGCTTTTCCATTAATTTCGCATACTACCTTGTAATGTGAGAAATTAGCCGGCCTAAATTTACAAGCCTTGCACCAAAACTTTCAAGAAATTCGTACGATTCGATACAGCATACAAAATAGAAGATACAAGCGCCCAAAACATATACAAATTGTATTTCTCTCAAGTCTTAGTCGAAAGAATTTCTAGAAGGCCTAACAAGATTTGATTTCACTTTTGGCTGCTGTTTTACGTTTGCTCCTTCTAACTGTGAGGAGCGCTGGTCGGATGTCTCTTTATGATTTTCGAGTTTCTCTGATTGACATCTCGATTTTCTTATTTACAAATCTCCCACTATGCATAGTTAGACAGAACTTTTGTTCAGAACAAATCTTAATTTTTGGTTTAAATATTACGGTCCACAAAAATAGTATAAGAGTTATAGGAAGGGACAAGCTTTCCAGAGGGAAGTAGCTGGCGAAAAAGCAGGTTGGCCTTCAAGCATGCGAAGTACTTGCAGTACCGATGCTTTTCGCGAATTTTAAAACGTGGCCAAGTATTGGTGAGGACCCCTATGGACTATAGGTCACTGAAAACGGTTCCCTAAAAGCGGTCTTAGCCAAAACCTTAAAAATAGCTATGCAAAGCTGAATGTGGTCTCAAACGAGAAAGAACTATTGCGCCGTCCATAATCTTCCATATAGCATTTAAAAAATTCAAGGGGTTGTGTCGCGCTTTTCAAGGATGACCTCACCCTTTCGCCGAATCATTCTGACGACTTTTGAGGCTGAATCAAAACATGCCTTTCTGAATTTTCTGTGCATTTCGCACGAAATTGCAGAAGGTAACTATAAAAACAAAAGTAAAGTTGCCAACCGCTGTCATGCCTCAAGGATGTGCTGATCTCGGAACATTTGATGGTCGTTTCTGTCCATTCATAAACACACGAGAGATTTCTGTGCATTCCATGCATAATTGATTCATGAATATTGCACGTTTTTTTCAAAATTTGACTTTGAATCAAAATAATTCTTTTTCCGATTTTCTTTCTGGTTGTAAAAATAGTGCAGACACTAATCCTTTAGCTATACAATGCATACTTTGATATTCCTGTGGTCACTATGGAAAAGTTTTTGGTTTATAAACTACCTGAAAACTACTAATGGTTTTCATTGGAAAGCTTGAGCTACAATGTACTAAGATGGCGCAAACTTTGCTCATTGTATTGCAGATGGTCGGTTGTATCGTAAAACTTAGATTTTACGGGAAAAATTGTGGCTAAAAAATCGTAATTACCCGCTTTTTCCTGAGTTTTAGGAAAAGTAAAAAACTGTTTTTTAAATTTCTCTGATTTTTTCTTTTTTGAGAAACGAGGAAATCTTGCTGTTCTCTTATCTTTAGCTGCACTAGGTCCGCTCTACCTGAGCAGAGCGAAAATTCCGCAATCGCTTTCTGCGTAAGGTTTTTATACAGGGTAGAATGGTTTCAGCAATAAGTCAATTGTGTGCGAAGCTTCTCGGCTCAGAATTTTCAACGATTTTGCTTGGTAAGCATTGTGTAGCACAAAACTTCGCTATTATGACACGCATTTTTTGAAAGAAAATTTGAGCATTTTAGATTTGGAGCAAAGGAAATGAAAGGAAAAAGTGTCAAGTTTTAGTATCTTAGCTTCGAAGGCATGAAACTTCGGTTTGTGCAAAGATTTTCGAAGACGAAAAAGTATACAGGAATATAGAAGAAGCGGGCTTTCATACAACACGAAAAGTTTTCACCCCCCCCCCCCCCCGAGAGTGGGTCGCGAAATTTTCGCAAGTTACTTGCATGAGTTATAAAATGTGCAAGTGACTTGCTTATACTTGTAAATAATTAAAATAAGTTTTGAATTTTTTTTAAACTCATTTTAGCCTTACTGGAAAAAATTTTTCGGGGGCGTGGTTTCAGCCACGCCCTTTTTTTGAATTTCGGGTTATGGGCCCGCAAAAATTTTAGGAAGCATAACAATAAATTTTTCCGAAGTGCGTGGTTGACGCCACGCACTTTCATCAAAAAAAATTTTTTTCGCCATCCCCCCTTCCCCTCTCCCGAACGGAAATCCTGGGTAGGCCACTGCTTCTTAGATATTTATATTCAAAATAGATGAAGTTCGGTTATTAGTGCACCTATTCAAAAATTCCTCTAGATTATTCTAAATTTATCAAAAGCTTTCCAATCTATCTCCAACGGAAACAGGAGTTCCTAACGCAGATAAGATCCAGCTTTTGATTATTTGAAACGTTTTCACTTCATAATTTATCTCAGTCAGGCTGAAATTGAATTAGTTCAAGCTCATTTTCAGAGTGAGCTGACACTTTACTCATTGTGGTTCCTTTTTCCAATCAAAACTGTGCTTTTTCTTATTTTTACCTACACTCGATTTACATTTCTGAAAAAAAAAAGGAATGTGGGAAGCGGTGGGGGAATTATTGTCGGTATCCTAGGAAGCTGGAGGCAGCGAGTATGATTACATTCTGCAAGTGCCTGACTCATGCTAATTTCTCGGGTTCCCAAGTTCCGTCCTTCGGCAGAAGCTGCTGACTGAAGACTTGGGCAATGATTTTGCGTAGACTCGGCACGAAATTTTAGCACAAGCGTACACTCAGAGGGAAAAAGATTGAAACGTGAAATCAGTTTGGCTTCTTTATTCCAATAGATGCGCCTTAGATCGCTACCAATTCTGGTCGCTGCAGCGTAGCAGGATCTTCCAAAGTTTTGCCGCTTCTTTCACAGGCGTTTGGAAGGTAATATTCGCTTCCCCAACCTAGCACTTACGTCATATCCGCACACTCCTGCCTTAGTTCCCTTCCTAACACTCACCTAGTTTCTACTGGCAATAATTGGAAGGGTCAGCATATGGTTGACGATTCAATGATAACCAGCAAGTTGAGTGCTGTGTTTTGTCGTGACCATCGAAGTTGTGCTAGATAAGTGTGACAGCATAAAACACTAGCTGAATGTTTCATCAATCTGCAAAGCTCTCTTAGAAAATCTAAGCAATCTAAGCATAGTTGTGTAAAATTATACAGATGAGAAAATCTGCAGTTTTTTCCAAGGCATACAGATGTGCAGAAAAGCAAAGGAACAAATATAGCATCTGAGAAAGAAATTGAGTGTAGAGAACCAATAACAATGCGCTCTCATCTGCTCCTTTTGGATAATTTACCACTACCACCTCTTCATTGGACACGACTATAAAGGCTTATTAGTCTGCCTATTTCAATATTTTTTGCAACCTCTTTTTTTTTGTACCTTACTTCGCACCTATGCCTGGAAAGTTTCATCCGCAACCACTTCGAAAGCAATTTTTTTGTGTGCTTTCTATTTCATTATACTGGCTTAATCTAGAGATCAATAAATCAATAACATTATTTTGCTCGAAGATATTGCAAGAAAATTTGTAATCACTTACTTCGGTCTCCATAAAGAGGCGGAAAAGAACGTCAATTAATCTATACTTTTTTCAAGAGTGGGAAACGGAAACAGCTTTACAATTCCTGCTACCGAATGTCCTAAGTTTAAACTCTCGTATAAAACAAATGTTCTGCAAACACTATCAATCAAAGTTTTTTTTACAAAGTATATGACCGTAACCGACCGTGCAAGTTTAAGATGAAAGATTTTCTCAAAAAATTGGAAGTCTCGTTTCGATGTGAATCTGTAGCACAGCTACTCGCTATCATTGCGCACGTTTTCAAAAATTATTAGGTCGTTCCAAAAGTAATGTCGCTTTTTTCAAATGAACGCCACATCTGGTGGAACTAAGCTATCTAAGAGATCTTGCTATAATTCGATGCAGCAAAGCGTCCTCTATCTAATAGTTATACATTGCGGCAAAGTCAATAAGCTCTTGGAAAATTACCAAAATCTGCGGTCTATGCTTTTTGACATGGTCAAGTTTCACAATTTTTCTAAACTTTTATATCAGCCCTCTGAAGGAGTCCAGATAACAGACTTATAGAGCAAACCGTACAAGACGCAAAACAATTTTTCTCTCCTTTCCTTAACCCGTCATACTGTTCTAATAGAATTTCAACTGATGCTGCAAGTTTCTGTACTCGGGCAGCTAAAACCTCGTCGAACAAGAGAGCAGAGAGCAACTCGGGTGCTTTTCGATGCAGCATTTTCTCCTCTTTCTAATGGGTGTTTTTTGTTCCCGATTCGTGGAAACTTTGAAGACAAAATCTTCATAACTCGTGTTTTTGATTGCGCCCCAGGCTGTATTCGTAAAACAATTTGATATTTCGAGTCCGTGAACTCTCAGTTGCTTTGTAAAACTAGTGCTAAATTATATTACTATCTTGGAAGTTTCAAATGCCGAAAAATTATTGACTTTTTATGTGATTGTGGCTGACGTAAGCCCGCCGAAATCCGATGGTTTTAGTAAAAAAAATATTTTGAAAAATTATGGCGAGGTATAGAAAAGAGAAAAAATTTACGTCATATCCGCTGAGGTTTGCTCTACCGAATAGTTACACGGACTCCTTCGGAGGATTGAAATAAAAGTTGGGCAAAATTGTGAAACTTGACCTTCTCAAAAAGTATGGATCAAAGATTTTGGTATCCGATAGCTCGTTGAATATGCTGCAACACTCTATAATCCTTAAAAAGAGGCGAATTGCTGCATCGAGTGTCACCTTGCTCCAAGATGTGGCGTTTATTTGAAAAAGCGACATTACTTCCGGAACGACCTAATTTATCGAAAAAAATTTAATTTTGAATTTGGATTGTAACTGGTTCTCTTGGTTTTCATGTATTTTAAAATGAACTCACCCCCAAAGAAATCAAACTTGAGGACTAGGAAAAGTTTTTGAATGATGCACAAAGTACTCTGTAAAAAACGACCATTCTTTCTGACCAGGGTTCAATAAAAAGAGTGTGGAGATGCATCGCTAATTCGATAGAAGTCAAAGAAACCGCACAGGAATCTGTTTCACATTGATTTGAAGGTCTCTAGTCAATGACCACAAACAAAATACGTCAAAATATGAACAAGAAGTGCTTGAGGCCCAGAAACTTCCTCTTTCCAAATACCCTTTATAGGTTTTTGAAGATTTTGCAAGTTGGAGCATAGAAGAAAATAGCACTTAAGATTCGATTCAAACCCATTCGGGCAGGTATTGCTCAAAACAATATTTTTTCTCTTGTAAGGTCGTATTGGGGTCAAACCGAGGAAATCCATCAATATCCTTGAATCACTGAGAGCAATCCAAATATTGGTGGAAGAACTTCATAACTTCTTCCCTAAGTCGCTCAGCAAATTTGAAGCCAGATTCAGAATTAGCGGCCTAAGGTGTAGTCTGGTGTAGTCTGGTAGAGCTTGTTTAACCTCTATCCAATGGCGTAAAGCATGCTACTTAGTCCAGACATCGAAGCTGAAACTTCGTCGAAACGTAACATCTGAGAAATTTCTAATTAACCTGATATAGTTACGAAGCGGGGCTTCGACGAAAAAGGTAACATAATGAGAAATGAAAAGTTATTGTCAGCTTTTTCAACCCTTTTTTCGCTAGGCGTAAACTCGAATTATGAAGTTATTCGATTTCCTGCGTAAAAAAGTGTTAACAAGATGTCCTACCCAAGGCTCGGCACGAGGTGGCTTTTGGAAAATGCAAATGCAAAATGCAGCTACAAGCCACCATGCAGCCATGCAGCCAGTAAAGAGTTCTGGTCCTACCCTCTAGCTCAAATAAGTGAAAAAGCCTTGACGCTGGTTTTTTTTGAAGAAATTCGTGGCCCATAGGAGACCATAACCTACATTGCGTCGATATCTCAACCAATGAGTAATGCGTAATTTGAACAATTTCTGTTGTTTATATTGCTGAATTGACATAAGAACGTAATCATTTGCGCTTAAATTTGTAAATCCGGTTTTACGTTTGAGTGCGGCTGTATAGAATCCAGTAAATTTTCATAGATTTATCCATTTTTATTCAGCGTAAAATGTTTTGTTTGGTGCTCAGTGCTAAATCAAATAAGCATTAGATTATTGCGAAATCAATGCTCATTTTTTCAAAACTTTTTCCCTGTATTTTATCCAACTTTTCCAAGTCTTCAAAACCAAGTGGGAAGCTGGTAAGCTCTTTGCATACTCTATCCAAGGATGGCTGGAACGATGACTTAGCCTAAACTCTGTAGATTTTCGATGTTAAATCAGCAGATCGTTTCAACCATCCTTAGATAGAGCATGCAAAGAGTTCTTCGATAATATGCAGGATTTTTTTTTTCATAAAAGAGAATCTCAATGAAATAGGGGAAAAAAATGTAAGAAACAAGCATTGGTTTCGCAGCAACCTAGAGCCTTGAGTACCTATTAGAAATTCTAACGCTATATAGAAAATGACCATTCTCTACCTGAGATTTTGTGGTTATACATCAGGAACGAAATCAGTTTTCGGAGTAACCTGCTAAATTTTGGACAGAAGAATGAGCTCCGCCATTTCGTTCCACTTCGCGGACAACTGATCCTTCTGCGATGCTGCTGCATGTCGTTTGCGGACGTAGTCCGTGAAGGTCGGCCAAAAATGGGGAGTTCATACCCTACCCCTAAATTCCCTCACAAGTTATCGACATCGAAGTTCCCTAGGATGAATGGGTTTAAAGGGTTCCTGTTTCCATGTACGTTTTCCTTCGTTAACTCCACACTTGATGAAGTTTAAGCCTATAATGTTTTGTGTTCCACAATCACAGTTTTGAGCTGTATAGTTGTTTCACTCAGCTTGTAAAACGATGCTAGCAGCGGCAAAATTTATTTCAACAATACCCACAGAGATGTACAAAGACTGCTTTTGTTTTGAAGTTTTAAATTACCAAACTGTGGCGATTTCAGAGCCGAAAACATCCGCTGCGATGAAGTTCTTCTGTCAAAGGTAAGTTTTTAAGAAAGGGTGAGAGTGTGAGGTAAGGGAGAGTGTGGAAGGGTGAGGGTGTGAAAGGGAGTGAGTGTGCGGGTGTGGAAGTGTGAGAGAGTGAGGAAGGGTGCGTGAGTGAGAAAGGGTAAGTGTGTGGGAGGGTGAGTGTGTGTTAAGGTGGGAGGGTGTGGGTGAGATTGTGCGCGAGTGTGTGGGAGAGAGGGAGGGTGTGATAGGGTGAGTGTAAGGAAGGGGGAGTGGGTGTGCAAGGGCGAGGAGAGAAAGGGGAGGAAGTGAGGGTGAGAAAGGGTGGGGAGGGAAGGAAGTGACGTTGATAGGCAGGCGTAATCTGTTCAAACCCTTAAACATGTACAGGCACCCCTTCTTCATAATTATTCAACTCCCCCCTACCTCGCTCAAACTCTCATCCTCTCCCTTTCTTTCATACCCTCACCCTTCCACACACTTCCCCTTTCACACACTCTCTTCCTTCCACGCCCTCACTCGCTAACTCACCCTCACACTCCCACTCTAACTCACACTTACCCTCCTACATACTCACCCTTTCACACTCTCCCTCATTTCCTCACACTCGCTCGCTACCTCACCCTTACCCTCACATCCTCCCACACCCTCACCCTTACTCACACTCACACTTTCTCACTTGCACACACTCACCCTTTCGTACAGGACTTACCTTGATGCGAATGCCGTGTGCAATGTATATACACGTTCGTCACGATCGTCGACCTGCAAATTCTATCTATATTTTGTGATAGTTATACATCAAGTTACTGTGATAAATAAAGAGTAATAAGCAGTGTTTTTACCATTAAAAGAGGCCAACATCAAGTCATAAGCAAGATCTGAGAATCATATCCAGGGAGTCACAAAATTAACGAATAAAGCTTTTTCTAAAATACAACGCAACTTTTTTATTCGCACTCCATTAGCCGGCCTTCCTACATTTTTCAGAATAATCTTCTAGAAGTCGCGAATCTCATGGTTGTCACTACTTGTAAGTACCAAATGCTAAGAATATCAGGAAACACGAAAGTTCCAAAAGTACAAGAATTATTACGATCTAATTGACGACTGCTGCGCTGAAATGCTAATTTTCAGAGACACTTTTGACATCTTGTAAATATTGTGAACAAATACAGCGATCCGAAAGAGGACTGCGTATTGTTGTTTTATGGAGTGTTGCTGAGACTCAAAAAAAATTTGGTCCCTACACATGCGAAAAAAGCATCATATTGCAAAAGATTTGCTTTGTCTTCTGGTAATTTGATCTTTTCACAAGTCTAGTATTCTGCGAGATTTGTGGACAGGCCTGAAAACGACACAAACTTCTCCAACCTAGTACATTTTTAGCTATCAAGGTGGTGTCACTCTTTAGATTTAGAGATAGAAATAAACAGAAACTTGCTTTTACTTTGCTAGAGTTTTTGCGACTAGTTGATTACTATCTCTAGCTGCTTCAATATACGTACGCATAAACCTGAGACAATTTGAGTTTATGTTGGAGCAAGACGCTCTCCTTACCAGGAAAGACCTTGTTATTTTGCACTTGTTACTTTACAAAGTCAAAGCTTTTATTAACCTATGCAGTGGGCATTGGAAAAAAATCCAAGAAGTTATGACGATGGAGAGCTGTTACGACGGGTGGCGGACTTTATGAACGATAGTGCGCGCTTAGGCAGGCGTGTGTCAATAAGGTGCGCACCGTAAGCCCCGCCTATCGCAAGATGGACGAGTTTTTTGCAGTACAGCTCTAGCACTGGTTCATGGCCATGTTCCCTAGGCAAGTGAAAGCAACTTCTGATAATGAGTTATAAGCTTGTTGCAAGCTGGGTTGAAGCTTGACTATTTACACAATTTTGTTTTGCTTTCTTGTTTCTTTTTTACCAGTCATGAACAGCTAATGTGTTGATCGTGAAATTCAAGAGATTTGCTGATTTACCTATGAATGACCGAGTGACTTGTGGATATCCAACTTTGAAGTGTGAAATCAATCTAGAACACCTAAGGCATGATTGTCTAAGTGACCTCACATCTTACGACTAGTTCACACGCAATTTCGATTGAGTTACAGATCAATTTATACTGAGGGTAACAGTTTTTGAAAGCAAACCAAAGAATTTTGTTATCTAAAGCAGATTCGAAAAAATATAAGTGCACTGTGATTATCCTTTTCCTGAAACCTGAAAAAGTTTGTGTGATCTATGTGACCGCATATTCGCAAAACGAGTGATATCTGATTAGGCGAAACCTTACCAGAGGTAATGATGTACACAATTTATCGAAATTAGTTTGCTTAAAACAAAATTCGCCTATAATGCTTGTTTTGAATTCTCGTCGCAATGAAATCTGACCCCATTTTCGAGTAAACAATTTCAAAAATAAATATCATTATGATTATGACGACGTTATCCTATTATTAATGAACAGGCTGGACTTGCTCAGAATAGAGAATTGTGATAGATTCTCATCATTTTAGCGGCGAAACAAGCAGTAGCGAGGTACTTCAGCCATCATTTACAGTCCTTCTTGGCTAAAATCGCATGGCGGACAGAGTTTGAAGAGAAAGTCATTTTTGAATCATCCCTAACAGCAGTAAATGTCCTAATATAAGTTCTAAATTGTTTTTCTCTTACAGAAACCGTTAGACAGCTTTTAGGTGATCATAAATGCTCTTTTACCTCACCGGGAATACTTTTGAAAAAAACATGTCAAATTGGACCAAAACGTGTCAATTTTTTTCTGACACGTGGCAGGGAAGCGGCCCTCGTAGAATCTATAAAAGAATTGCTCTCAAATCAAATAGCGCATTCATGAGAGCCTTTTAAAAAAATGGGTCCGCATAACGGAAAAGTACCAAAAGATAATCGTTTTGGTCATTTCAGCAGTGATAATAATATTTGAGAAAAACAAAAAACGAATAAAGAAAAACACTTTTCCAAGCATGAAATAATTTCCTCATACTTACAATAAACAATCAATTTGGACAAACCTACCAGGAACAAATAACTGAAATACATTGAAAAGAGCTTGCGAATAAATTTATAATGAAAAAAGATCTGAAAACTGCTTTTCAATCAATTGAAATCTTGAAATCTACTGTTATCCAAATTGCAACTAACTGAAGAAGCAAGAACGAGATATTAGAAAGTTTTCCAATGATTGCAACGCATTCCTAGGCTAATTAACAAGGGGGTGGAGCTATCAGCGCACCGCGTACGGTACCCAGCTGGCGGCTGGCACATGCTATCGTTCATAAAGTCATACACCCGTTACGACCGACCAAGAGCGCTCTATCACGCCGATCTCAATACTGCGATTCTTGAGATAATTTAGAACTACGAACTTAACGCGTTAATACATTTAGAGTAAGGAAGCTAACGCTTATAGTTTCTCTGACATTTTAGAATGAAGATTCCGAGTATACAAGTAGTAAAAAGTCGTTCTTTCTCAATGTTTTGGCGCAACTTAGATAGCGCACATACACTGACCGCCGCGGACAAGCCTCCCTTCTTTTTTCATCGGCCTTTTTCAGAAGGAAAACGAGGATAAAAAATGTAATAATTACATGAGGTGATAGAGCTCTTCAAGATCTACAACTTACACTTTACCTTTTTGAGAAACATATATTCTAAAAATTTTAAAAATCTTTTTCTAAAAAACTCCGAAAATGGCCGCGTCACAATGTCGCGGACAATAATTCTTCGAACGCAAAAATTTTCTTTTAAGTCCTGTTTTCAAAGCGGAAACACAAGTACGGGTAAGCATACTACTATACAGAGCTCGTCAAGAACTACACACTGGTTATGGTTGCTTTCCAAAGAAACGCAAGCTTGAATTTTATTTTGCTTTTTTTAAAAATAACTTCTAATTTCTATTTTCAAGCCAAATTTCTTCACACGGAAACCTACTCAAGACATCCCAACACATCCGTTTGGATAAAATGGAAGCTTTTTGCCATACTCTATGCATCGGACGTATGTTGATGAGCTTCTTTGCTGAAAATGGCTCTTGGCAGTGCTTGCACATGACCCCACCTGCACCTCACCGCTGACTTGCACCGCTTTGCAGACTTGTAACTCGGGCGGCAGTCATTTTACATGCAGTGTAGGCTCATTTGAAAGAACGAGATTTCCTCTACACGACAGTATGCAAAATAGATGAGCAGGAGAGATAGATGGGGTGAAAAAGCGCGGCCTCAGTGGTGATTAGAGTGAAGGCTCTTATCGACAAAACAGCCTTAAAAGCTTGAAACTGAATCATTACAAGAAAGTTGCCAGTTCTGAGCTTCTGGGATAAAAGTTTCAACGAAGGAAGCTCTGCTTGACCTTGGTTGGAAAAATTTTAGTCTACCACCGAGGTCGCGCTTTTTTTACCCCATCCGTAAAATCTCCGTTTTCTCTCGTGCTCATCTCTTTTGCATGCCATCGTGTAGAGGAAGTCTCGTTCTTTCGAAGCCTAATTGCAGGCTCAATTATTGACTGCAGGCCGAGTTACAAGCCTGCCGAGCGGTGCAAGTCAGTGGTGAGGTGCAGGTGGGGTCATGTACAAGCACTGCCAAGAGCCACAGTCCACGTCCGATGCATAGAGAATGCCAAAGAACATCCATTTTATCCAAACGACTTCGTTGGATGTCTTGTATAGGTTTACGTGTGAAGAAGTTTGGCTTGAAAAAGGGAATTAGAAGTCATTTCTCGAAAAAAGCGAAAAAAAAAACTCAAGCTTGTGTTTTTGGTGAAGCATCCATAACCACTGTGTAGTTTTCGACGAGCGTAGTAGTATGCTTACCCGTTCAAATTACTTGTTTTTTCGCTTTAAAAATAGGACTCAAAAGAAAACTTTTGCGTTCGAAGAATTATTGTCTCCGGGACATAGTGATGCGGCCATCAGACTTAAAAAAAAGATTTTTAAAATTTTCAAAATACATGCTTCTCAAAAAGCGCAAAGTGTGGGTTGTAGATCTTGAAGAGCTCTATCACCTCATGCAGTTACTGCACTTTTTATCCTTCTTTTCCCTCTGAAAAAGAGCGATGAAAAAAGAAGGGAGGCTTGTCCGCAGCTTTTTGGCGGTGACTGTATATTAATAGTTCCGCTTCCGAGGCGGATTAGTAGACCTCTATACATTGAGAGTCAGAATGTGGTTCTCAAAATTATCCTTATGCAGTGTGCCAATGGAAAAAAAACCCAAAAATTTATGAATGGAGAGGTGTTGTGACCGACCAAAGCGTACTATCACACCGATTTCACAAAAAAAAGATTAACCGGAATATGCTTTTAAATCTAGAGCTCACTTCCAGAAAGCCATCGTAAATTGGTGATAGAAAACCTTTATGCAAGAAAACTTGCAGAGATAAATAAAGCAACGACATCGAAGAAATGTTGAACTTTTTTGCTCTTAAGAAATGCAGAAAATATCGTCCCATATCAGGTTTCAATTTTCTACTCTGTTTCATGACTAAGTCTAACCATTTGAGATTTCATAATATCAAAGCTAATGAAATTGCGTCATTGCAAGAGGACAATCTGCAAGAAATTATGCATGGTTTGCAAGAGAGACAGTTTACAAGCGACAAAAAGATTGAAATTTACAAGTTAAAAAAAATTTCTTTTCCACCGAAGAATCACCGAAAATCAAGAATTTTGTCAAAATCTATGACACGACAAGTTTCATTTCATACGCTAAATCTTGCAAACATTAAGAAAAATTTCCAAAGAGAGAAAGAGAGTAAGCTTTGCTCTGATTTATGTTTGCTTGGTACTTAAGCGATTAAGAGAAGATCAGGAATTCTGACCTTCCTTAATTGCTTTTCTGCGAGATTTGGAGTCCTTTCAAGCTTGTTTAAAAAACGAAAAACTGTGGGACTGATCCAAAAAAATCTGCAATCCTAAGATTTGTTCGTGATAAAGGTTGCGCAAACTGTTTTGCCTTCAGTTTTCCTCGAAATAAAGCATATTCCCAGTTTTGCTAGGCTTCTTGAGGTTGCTGTGCATGTGATTTTGAAAGCTCTTATCCTGCTCTATCAACTTTCCAGCTTCATTTTTTTTTTGCGAACTACTTCCATTGAAATTCTTGCGGTGGCACACTGCATAGGGATAATTTTGAGATATACTACATCGTGTTTTCAAAGAATCTATGAATCTGTGAATTTGCTTCGGATGACAATACCCGGGAATTGGGAAGTACTGATAAATGAACTGCTCCAGAATGCACTAGAATTCATGAGAAGCGAACTCTTTGTTATTACCGGTATGTTTCAAATCTTCATTCTAAAGTAACGAAAACAGAAACTTATCAACGCTTTGATGAGTAATGTTCAAGAGTCGCAATAGATCAATAAGTATTCCTACTATATAAACTATTCAATGCGGAAGTAACAAAGAAAAAATCTAATAATCTAAATAAATAACAAATAATGTAATAATTCTTCAAATCTAAAATTCTGATCTTTTTTGGAATCTCATGTCTTTTTCACTTCAATTGACATCACGGGTACAGTGAATTGATAGCTAGTGATATATCAGACCCAAAAGTTCGTACCGTTTTTGAGCCTCTTCACATATCAGGAGAATAAAAGTGGTTGTTCAAATCTAGACTTTTGGAAAAGGTCAAATCATCAGCAGATAGAGCAAATCTTTTTCAATGTGGAACTTTTTTTTTCATTTTTAGGGTAGTCTTCCCGAAATAAAATTCTTTTTTGGAGTAACCGAGTGTTTTCGGCAAAATTACGTAGAACAACAATAGGCAAGCCTTATCTCATGATGCAGCTTTTTGTCCTCTTTCAAACCGCTGTCGTTCGCAATATGTACAAGATGTAAAAACTGCATTGTTTTCCAAATTCATAAGCTAGTACTCGCGTTAAAAATCTTCAGTTCTCTGTATTCCAGCGCGGCAATCGCTTATTTTCGTGATAGGTATTTGTGTAGTTTTGGAACATTTGTGTTTCATAATTCTCTCAGCATTCGGTACTTATGGATAGTGCGACACCCAAGCGATTCGCAACTTCTAGAAAATTATTCTGAAAATTCAGGCCGGCTTGTGAAGTGCGGAAAAGTTGCATTGCAGAAGTACTGCTCGGTCTGTTCGTCAAATTTGAAAAAAAAAATTCTAAACGTTGGTTTAAATTCTAAAATAGATAGGTGAAAAAGCTTAGGTGAATATCTAAGCGCTTTTTGAAGGAATCACTTTGTGGTTCCTAGCTAAACATAAACAAGCTAAACACAACAGCTAAACATAGCTAGACATAGCTTGAAAAGAGGAGTATTTTCTACATTGGCGCATTAAGTACCAGCGCATCTTCCTAGTGTCAGTAGTCCTACCGTAACACCCAAAAAATTTGAAAGAGAATTTCTTTACCAATTCGCAATATAAGAGGGAAATGAAACAGATGTTCTAATGATTTTAGCGAGCGAAATTCAAAAAGACCATTGTTTCATCGCTTTTCTCTATTAACTTATATCATGGCGTGACAATATTTTGGGCTGATTTATAATTGACGCACGTTTTCTATGATTCAATTTTGAATCACAATAAATCTTTTCCAGAAAAACTTTTTGGGCTCACACTGTGAACAACAAATTTTTGGCTATATGACTTATACTTTAGATGCATGTACCAGCTAAATAAAAGATTTTCTGCCCTAGAATGCTAGAAATTTATTGGAGACATCTACTTTGAGAGAGCACAACTTCTCTGATTTGTAGTAGGATAGCGCACAATCTGCTCATCATGTAGCAAAGGTCGGTTGAGCTGGTATCAAGCTTGAATCGCGCGGAATTTTTCTAAGAGAAAATACTGCGATGAATTAATGGTACAGACTTTCTTGTGGCATACTGGAGGGCTCAACAGGCGGCTTTTCCAAGTCGTCCAATTTTGCTCTGCTGAAAAATGAAAAAACAATAGCGTATTGTTTCATTAAATGAGCTAGGTCTATCCTCACTATATACTTTGTTCTGCAATCGCCATTTGCTTGAGATTCCTATGGCACGCAAGTGCTCCAACGACCACGCAAATATCCAATGAGTTTCTCGACTCAGGATTTTTCGTAGACTTTTACTGGAAAAGGTTTCATAGCACAAACTTCCTAATCGTTATGCATATATTTTTCAAATTAATCCGGCTACTCTTCATGGATCTGAGCCAAAAAGTGTGAAAAAGAGTTTTGACATCTGGTTCTTTTATTTAAGGGCATAAGTGTTCGAAAGGAAAGGTGCAACAGAAAAAGAAAAAAAACGTACTTTCAGAAATTATGAAAACTAATAAAGATTTGATTCCATTTTGGAAAAACCATCGCTTGGAAGAAGAGGTAAGAAGATCATGCATTCGTAAAACAACCTAATATTTTGGTTGTTGTATTTGGGGGAGGCAAGATTTTTTTATCTATTAAGTAACAAAATAGAGGATTGTATTGGACTAGCAAATGCGAGGCTGGTTAGGGTTCTACTACTGACATGAACTGACTGACTTCAGCGGGAGGAGGAGAGTTTTAACCCCACAAAAACCAAAAATGTACATTCATCTATCACTAGAGATAATCACGCAAAATTTTGAACAAAAGAAGCCATAGATTACAAGGCTGTAGTTATCGCAGTCCTGACCCAAAAGTACGAAAGTATAAGCAACATATCGATTGGCATTTCGTGAGCCTTAGCGGGTGCAAATGACATGGACTTTCAAGATTTTGTCGTATCCAAGTAAAGGTACTTTTTTTTCTGATTAACATAAAGAATCCGCGGTTCTTTTCCCCTCTATGTACCCACCTCACATTTCGCAAACTTTGTATTTTTGAACTTCTAAAAAGGAATCTAAGATAAAGGGAACAAAGTCAAGTTTTACCATTGATCAGGCAAGAACTAAAAACGAGGAAGTTTCTATGCAAGTCATATTCTGGGGCAGAGCAACTTTTTTCAGGAAATTCGGTGGAGCGAAACATAATTCAAAAATGCACTAGTAAAAAAATTAGAAGTAACAATCGCGATGGCTTTGTGGAGCTCTGCTAGTAACAGGCCCTGCCTAGGTATCAAAGTCCAAGGGATTAGGGTTTAAAGAACAAAGCAAGATGTGTCCCAATACATGTCGATAAATATAAAGTCATGAAAATCAAGTTGTCTCATGACTCTCGCACCAAAAATTCCTGAGAAATCTTCTAAGTATAGTTGAGTATTGTTTTAAGTGTTCTTCTACATAAATTGACATTACTTCTTCACACATGGTTTACGTTGTTTTTAAGAAGTTTGTTAACCTTTAGAACGACAATTAGTCATCTTCTCGCGAACATCCGATCATAAAGTTCCCTCATTCGGAAACTTTAACCGAAATCTTAAAGTTGAGCTACTCAATGGATACTTGCTTGTGGTCTGCACGAGTTTCAGCTACTTTTACTGAGAATGACATACCTGAATAATTTTTCAGTCTAGCTTGATAATGTAAAAAGCTACATAGAAACGAAAGGCTAGAATACTTTGCAGTTGATTGCTGGCAAAAAACCAGGAAATGTCATCACCGCTTTTGATTTCGGTACACATGCTCATAAAGCTTGAATCTTTTAGTTTCTGTTTTATTCGAAAGCTTTCCAGTTGTAAAATATTCAACAAATACATTATTAACTTAACATTCTCTATAATCTTTATTCACCCATGCCAATTTCCCCAAAAATGTGCTTTTGATTGCTAAACCATAGATGCCGCATTTTTGAAAATAAAGGAAATTAACGTTTTGACGTAACGCAGTCTAACATTTTAAAACAAGTTTGGGATTTGCTCGTAACATTCACTTGAAAACACTTGAATTGAAAATTTTGTTGCACTTTGCTTCGGAAATCTGGTTCGCTGGAGCATTTGTCGGCCGGAGCGTTCGAACGAGTTGAATTGAGTTGTGCTAGCTACCTAATGCCTCTCATTTTTTTCAAATAGTCTGTCGGTACTTCAAAGTCCCGAATTTAGGTTCCCAATTTTCTGCGTACTGAACATCTAAACTTTGCAAATACTGTCATACGATGCCCAGCCTTACGCTAACAGAAGTAATCAAAGCCCTGGCGTTTGCCTTATTAAAAAGGAATTTATGGGCATAGAATTACCACAGCAATTACCCATGTTGAGGCGCCGATAGCTCAGTCTGAATAACTTTGAAAAGTACATTCAAGTATGCGTAATGTAGACAATTTCAAGTAGAATTTTCGAGACAGCGCCATCATTCGCGCTTGAATTCTGGCCGGAAAAGTAAACAACATTTTTGGCGAATGCGGTTATTCAAAGCTCTACAAATTTTTGGCAGATTAGGCTAGGAGCCCATTTCAACCGTCTTCAGATAGAGCACGAAAGGAGTTTCTCAGCGGTGTGCTAGATCGGTTTCATACGTGTGCAAAGGGGGAACATGGCCTCTCCAGGGTGAAGGGGGTCACATAGGGGTCCCGCCTCTCCAGGGTGAAGGGGGTATGAGGGCCGCTGGGGGGAGGGGGGGGAGAGCGGCCGCAGCTGTGGAGGTGCGTCGATCGGGGGGGGGGGGGGGGGGAAGGGGCAATGTTCGTCATCACTGCTTCTCTGTTCTTTTCATTCACATACATCAAGTGAAATTGTAGCCAAACCGGGTTAAAGTCGAATGTTGGGTTTTATCCGCTGAAATTCGAAGAAGAAAAACTGGAATAAGTAAGACTAAGAAATCAACATTTTAAGCAAAATTATAAAACTATCGGCATCATTAGAATCAAATTTAGTGACATGTTGATTCTGAGTATTATTATTATGATTGTCAAAACTTACTTGCAGTCTCACTGAGAAGTACATCGGAAATTTGCCGCCTATTGTTCACTTCTAGAGAACGATGAAAAAGCCTGAGAAAAATTTACGTGTGAAGCCTTTCTGTATATACGTCAATGAAGTTACTACTCACGTATTTGCTGAAACAATAAGTGAAATAATAAATGAACTTTGATGATCGGTGCGCATTACATTGCATTCTTTTTAAGAGGTATAAATTTTCTAAGCAGATGGCGGAATCCGTGTAAAGTCATTGAATGATTCCTTAAAGAGTCATTGTTCCAATTTTTAATATTATTTCTAAACTCCGAAAGAGATCTTAATATTTGCGTAGAGAAGCAGGTGCAACAGAGGCACCTATTACATCGAAGAGTTGGTGTAATCAGGGTTAGACTTACTGTCAAAATGTTATAGTTACGTGGGTCGTGGAGTTTTACAATCCGCCTACCTATTCGATGATAGGGATGAGGAAAGCAGCCAGAGATGCATTTTTCCACCTTGGAGCACTATACAAGGAGAAGGACAATCGCATGTGATCACTGCGTGATTATGCTGAAAGATTTTGTTTTCCATCAAAGAAAATTGAGAAACATAAAAGATCTTAGCAGAAAAATGCAGTCATAATTAGCCTAGTCCAGTTTAGAGGTCTAGTTTCCATCCGCTTTCAGAAAACATACAGCTTGTCAGGAGAAAGAGGAATTTAATTCTGCCAGGTAGAGATTGTTTTAGTCATTTTTTCTAAATTGTAGAATTTTTCTATGAAAAATTGTAGATTTTTAATATGAGAAGATAAGAGAGTCTAGCCATACATTGAATTACTCTTGTTGAAAGCTTCCAGAAAATATATAGCTTACCAAGGAAGAAAGGATTTTTCTGTATTGGGAAGGTGGTCGCAATTGTTTTTCTAAAATTAAGGAAATTTTTTTTATAAAAATTCATAACTTTACTACACGAAAAGCAAGAAGAGTGCTTTGCAATCTATTGGAATCCCCTCGTCGTCCGCTTTCAGGAAATATATAGTTTGCCAGGAAAAAAGAGGATTTTCCTATCGTGTGAAAGGGGTCGCAGTCTATTTTCCGGAATTAAGCCAATTTTTAAATTAAAAAAATCATAACAATTTTATATGAGAAGCTGGGAGAGTGATTAGGTGCTTATTGAATTCCTCTCGTCGTCCGCTTTCAGAAAATATATAGGTTGTAGGGAGAGGGATGCTAAAAGTACGTGGTGAAAGGGGAGGGAACATGGTATAATGGGCATGTTCCTTTAGCTCCTTAAAACGACGCTTTTTGAGTACAGAAAGGAAGATTTCCGTTATACCATGTTCCCTCCCCTTTCACCACGTACTTTTAGCATCCCTCTCCCTACAACCTATATATTTTCTGAAAGCGGACGACGAGAGGAATTCAATAAACACCTAATCACTCTCCCAGCTTCTCATATAAAATTGTTATGATTTTTTTAATTTAAAAATTGGCTTAATTCCTGAAAATAGAATGCGACCCCTTCCACCCGATAGGAAAATCCTCTTTTTTCCTGGCAAACTATATATTTCGTGAAAGCGGACGACGAGGAGATTCCAATAGAGTGCAAAGCACTCTTCTTGCTTTTCGTGTAGTAAAGTTATGAATTTTTATAAAAAAATTTTCTTAATTTTAGAAAAACAATTGCGACCACCTTCACAATACAGAAAAATCCTTTCTTCCTTGGTAAGCTATATATTTCCTGGAAGCTTTCAACAAGAGAATTCAATGTATGGCTAGACTCTCTTATCTTCTCATATCAAAAATCTACAATTTTTTATAGAAAAATTCTACAATTTTGAAAAAATGACTAAAACAATCTCTACCTGGCAGAATTAAATTCCTCTTTCTCCTGACAAGCTGTATGTTTTCTGAAAGCGGATGGAAACTAGACCTCTAAACTAGACTAGGCTAATTATGACTGCGTTTTTCTGCTAAGATCTTTTATGTTTCTCAATTTTCTTTGATGGAAAACAAAATTTTCAGCATAATCACGCAGTGATCACATGCGATTGTCCTTCTCCTCTTGTATAGTGCTCCAAGGTGGAAAAATGCATCTCTGGCTGCTTTCCTCATCCCTATCATCGTCCAAGTAGGCGGATTGTAAAACTCCACGACCCACGTAACTATAACATTTTGGCAGTAAGTCTAACCCTGATTACACCAACTCTTCGATGTAATAGGTGCCTCTGTTGCACCTGCTTCTCTACGCAAATATTACGATCTCTTTCGGAGTTTAGAAATAATATTAAAAGTTGGAACAGTGACTCTTTAAGGAATCATTCAATGACTTTACACGGATTCCGCCATCTGCTTAGAAAATTTATACCTCTTAAAAAGAATGCAATTTAACTGCGCACCGATCATCAAAGTTCATTTATTACTTCCTTATTACTCCAGCTAAAACGTGAGTAACAACTTCATTGACGTATATACAGAAAGGCTTCACACGTAAATTTTTCTCCAGGCTTTTTCATCGTTCTCTAGAAGTGAACAATAGGCGGCAAATTTCCGATGTACTTCTCAGTGAGCCTGCAAGTAGGTTTTTGATGATCGTATTAATGATATTAGGAATTTAAATATTACTAAATTTAATTTCAATAATGTGGATAGTTTTATAATTTTGCTTAAAGTGTTAATGTCTAAGTCTCACTTTTCCACTTCCTCATCGGCCGTGGGTGAAGGGGGGATCAGCTGGGTTCCGGCCCTGGGGTGAAGGGGGTAGGAACACATTATCGCCTTTTCACATGTATGATCGGTTTCAAGAAGAATTACGAAGAAAAAGTATCCTGAATAAAGGACTTCGAAACGCTTATCAATTTTGCATCAACTCAATAAATTGGTTTGGTTAGAATTTCTCGGATATTGCGTTTCGACAAAGTTTTAGTTCCGGTGTGTGGACTAAATGAAGCATGCTGTACAGTGTACACCATTATAGAGGCAAGCAAGCGCTACAAGAATACGGTAAGAACTACGGTACTATGAAAATACAGGCGAAATCTACTGAGTGCACACAGAAATTTGCGTACATGCATCTTATTGTTAGATTGCTGATTCTAAACCTGGCTTCAAAATTGCTGAGCGATTCAAAGGAAAAGTTACGAAGCTCTTACGCCAACCATCTTTCGCACCTCAGTACAACCTTACAAGAGAAAAAAAATCATTGCTTTGAGCTTGAATACCTGCCTAAATTAGGTTTAGATCAAATCTCGAGTGCTAGTTCCTCTAATTATGTTTCACCTCGCAAAATTTATTCAAAAAAAGCCGGTATACAGAGTGTTTGGAAGAAAAAAGTTTTTAGCCTCACGCACTTCTTGTTCATATTTTGAAGCTTTTTTTTTGTTTTATTGCTCCCACCAAAACTAGAGACCTTTGAATCGACGAGAAACAGATTTTTTTTGCGTTTTTCAAAATATTTATCGAATTAGCAGATACAGCTTTCCACACTCTTTTTATTGAAATGGGTCAGAAAGAATGGCCGTTTTTACAATGTACTATCATTTGAAAACCTTCTGGTTTCTCAAGTATGTATCTCAAGTAGTTTCTTTAGTAGTGAGAGTTCATTTCGAAACTGTGGCTTGAAAACCAAGAGAAGCAGTTCCAATTCAAATCCAAAATTAAATTTTTCTCAATACAATTTTTGAAAACATGCGCAATGATAACTGTAGTCATGAATAGCTGTGTTACAGATTCATATTTTTTGAAAAAATTTTCATCTTGAACTTGCACGGTTGGTTGCGGTCTTTTTCGTCGTAAGAAAACTTTGGTCGCTAACTGTTGCAGAACATTTGTTGTATACGTAAGTGTACACTTGGGACATTTGGTAGCAGAAAGTGTGCAGTGTTTATTTTCCAGAGTTGATAAGAAGAATAGATCAAATGACGCACTTTTCCGCCTCTTCAAGTAGACGGAAATAAGAGGATGATAATTAATCACCGAAGCAAATTTTTGCAGTATCGTTCAGCAACAATTTTTTGTAGTTGATTCAGTGATCTCTAGATTAAGCGAATACAATGAAATAAAAAGCACACAAGAAATTGCATTCGAAGTGGTCGCGGATAGAAACTCTCCGGACCTAGGTGCGAGGTAAGGTAAAACAAAAAATAAAGACGTTGCAAAAAACAATGAAAATGACAAACTAACAGATAAGCACTTATAGCAGTGTTCAATGAAGAGGTGGTAATCAGGGACAGAGAAGCTGAACGCTGATCATGTCTCCTCAGCTGCGGAGCGCATTCAAATTAAGAGCATATTTTCGAAATATAAAGCTATGGAGAAGAGATCTAGAGTCATTTTTCACAATGTGATTGGCTGCGTAGACTAACATAATTTTCGCATTTCTAACATTTCCAACATAACTTAGTCTGTGTTAGAAACTCCTGTTTCCGTTGGAGATGAACTGGAAAGCTTTTGATAAATCCAAAATTGAATCTAGAGGAATTTCTGAATAGGTGCACTAAGAACCGAACTCCATCTATTTTGAAATTTGTGATTGTGTAAGAAGCAGTGGCGTACACAGGATTTACGTTCGGGGGAGGGAGTGGGGGGAGGACGGGGGAGGGGGGGGGGGGCGACAAAAATTCTTTCCGATAAAAGTGCGTGGCGTCAACCACGCACTTCGGAAACATTTATTGGTATGCTTCCAAAAATTTTTGCTGGCCCATAACCCCGAAATTTTAGAAAAAGGGGCGCGCATGAAAAAAATTTTTCTAGTAAAGCTAAAATGAATTTTTAAAAAAATTCAAAACTTCAAAGCTTATTTTAGTTCTTTACAAGTATAAACAAGTCACGTGCACATTTTATAACTCATGCAAGTAACTTGCAAAAATTTCGTGACCCATTCCCGGGGAGGGGGGGGGGGGAGTTTCTTGGAAACTTTTCATGTTGTATGAAAGCCCGCTTCTTCTATATTCTTGTATACTTTTTCGCCTTTGTTACTCTTTGCACAAACCGAAGTTCCATGCCTTCAAAACTAAGATACTAAAACTTGAAGTTCTTTCCTTTCATTTCCCTGCTCCAAATCTAAAATGCTCAATTTTTTTTCAAAAAAAGCTTGTCGTAATAGCGCTACCAAGCAAAATTTTTGAAAAATTTTGAGCCGAGAAGCTTTGGCTCAGACTTGGCTTGTTACTGAAACCATTCTACACTGTATAAAAACCTTACACAGAAAGCGATTGGGAATTTTTGCTCTGCACAGGTAAAGCGGACCTAGTGCAGCTAAAGATAAGAGAACAGCAAGAATACCTCGTTTCTCAAAAGAAAAAAATCAGAGAAATTTAAAAAAGTTTTTTGCTTTTTCTAAAACGCAGGAAAAAGGGGGTACTTGGGATTTCTTAGCCACTTTTTCGCAGAATTTTTCGTAGACCCAAGTTTCACTCTACTGTTCAATCGACCATCTGCTATACAATGAGCAAAGTTTGCGCCATTTCGTATATTGTAGCTCGAGCTTTACAATAAAAATCATCGGTAGTTTTCAAATCAAAAACTTTTCCATAGTGACTACAGATATATCAAAGTATGCATTGTATAGCTAAAGGATTCGTGTTTGCACTATTTTTTATCACACCCAGAAAGATGATATTGGAAAAGAATTATTTTGATTCAATGTCAAATTTTAAAAAAACGTGCATTATTTATGAACCAACCTAATATAGAATATTACAGAGATTATGTATGGAATGCTCAGAAATCTCTCGTGTGTTTATGAATGCACAGAAACGAGTATCAAATGCAATTTGCATTCCATCCTTGAGGCATGACAGCGGTTGGCAACTTCACTTTTGTTATTATAGTTACCTTCTGCAATTTCGTGCGAACATCCAGAAAATTCAAAAAGGCATATTTTGATTCAGCCTCGTCGGAAAAAAGTCGTCAGAACGAATCGACGAAAGGGCGAGGTCATCCGGAAAACGCGACACAACCCCTTAAATTTTTTTCATGTTATATGGAAGATTATGGACGGCGCAATAGTTCTTTCTCGTTTGAGACCAAATTCAGCTTTGCATAGCTATTTTTAAGGTTTTGGCTAAGACCGCTTTCAGTGAACCGCTTTCAGTGACCTATAGTTCATAGGGATCCTCACCAATTCTTGGCCACGTTCCAAAATTCGCGAAAAGCATCGGTACTGCAAGTATCTCGCGTGCTTAACGGTCAACCTGCTTTTTCGCCGGCTACTTCTCCTTGGAAAGCTTGTCCCTTCTCTTACAACCCTTACACTACTTGACTCCGTAATTCTTATACCGAAAAATAAAGATTTGTTAATAAATGTTCTATTTAACTATGCATAGTGGGAGATTTGTAAATAAGAAAATCGAGATGTCAATCAGAGAAACTCGAAAATCATAAAGAGACATCCGACCAGCGCTCGTCACAGTTAGAAGGAGTAAACGTAAAACAGCAGCTAAAATGATTATCTTGCTAGGCCTTTTAGGAATGCTTACGACAAACAATAAGACTTGAAAAAAATACTATTTTTAATTTTTTAGGAGCTTGTATCTTCTATTTTGTATGCTATAGCGAATCGAACAAAATTCCTGAGACTGAAACATACGATTTTTTGAATGTTTTGGTGCAAGACACGTTCTACACCAAAGCTTCTAATCATTTGTAAATTTTGTCTATGGCGCATATATTCAGGAATGCACCGCCGTTCAATGTATGTGAAGATTCGTAGAAGGAGTCACACTACAACTTTTGCTCATTAGTGCTGCAATGAGATTAGAGTTTATGCAAGGCTTAGCATAATCTCAAAATGGATTTTGGTGGAATAACAGATAAAAAATAAAAGATCAAAGAAGGTTTTAGAAACCAATATCCGAGATTTTTCGCAGCTTCAAAAGAGGAAATCAATATGTTTAGAGTGATTTGACTAATTAGCTTTCTAAACTAGTTTGGATTGTCAAAAGTTCTGCCCATTTTTCGTACCTCACTGATACACTGAGAAAAACTCTCTCCAGGCTTCACGCGCTTTGAAAAGCTCTTTCCTTCTAGTCTTTGATAAGGCTCCATTTCAAATTTCCAAGAAAAAGACAACGAAGCAATCTGATATTTTTCTTTTTCATCTCATTGACATCCATTAGCAAATTACAGGAATTATTTGAAGGAAGCGTATAATGTTTGCTGAAGATCCTTCTTGAAATACATTTCCGCTGAAAATTGCTAGTTAGGAGAATTTTTCAGCATTAACGTGACTCATTGTCCTTTCTTTATAAGTCACTCAAAAATCCCAAGTCCACTGTGAAGGGAGTTCGCTTTGTAAACGAAAACGAATGGCTATTCTTAGTCGTCACACAAAAAATCAAAAACCTAGAAAACATTTTTGTACATCCCCACAGGAAGCAAATTAGGTGAATTTTTTTTGAAGTTCTTTTATTTGTAGAAAACCGAGCGAAGCCGTAAAATTCGTTGTTCTCTGCCGACCATTAGCTAAATGGGTAATGGTTATGCTACAGTTCTACATCTGAGTTTGAGCTACGTTTTCCGAAAGTAAAGGCTTTCTCGAAAAGTAGTTCATTTATAGATCAAAAAACCTGTTGTTGACGCTTGATCACACTACGGTCAGTCAGAAACGGAAGCTTCATTTCTTTTTGAAGTTATCCTCAAATCAAAAAGACTATTAATATACAAGCGCTTTAGAACGTTATCGACGCATTATGTCAGTTATGATTTTCAAGGGACTTTTTCTATGATTGCCAAGATAAATTAAGTTTTGAACTCACCGTTTGTAATCAACTCTACAAGTGCGTCATGGTTGCAACCGAAATTACAAAATCATAGACGGGATGAGCGCACAACTACTCTGCGAGATCAAAGTAAGCCTTTCAAATTTTTTTAATTCCAAATCCTCAGCTTTTATACGCTCGCCTTTTAGCACGCAATGCATATAATCTTTCCGAATGTTTGTTAGTAACACTATTACAAATGATCACTTTTGCAAGTGAGTTATGGTACTCGAATGTCGCACTGAAAAACGAGCAGTACTTGTGAGGCAACAGTACATGACCTTGCACAAAAATCAATTCTGCGCTTGTATGTTGGTACTTTAGAATGAAATTGATTTTGATAGAGAGGCATGTGAGCGCATGAGCGAATCGTCCAGCCTAGCATTTTCCGCTCATTAGTTGATGAATCGCACCTACTGTGAGTTACCATTATAGTGATGCCCGCCACTGAGTAGACAGCCTCTTCTAATATTTCCTGCAGTAAAAACTACACCAAGCCTTGCTTTCATTTGCACTAAAGGTCATGAACATTTTAATCTATCGTTTTGATGTACTTTTGATTCTAAGAACGAGCGTACCCGTGCTAGGCTCCACGGAAGTTTTTGTTGATGTTAGTCCATCTTGGACAATCTTGCTCTTTACGACTTTTAGATTGAGCACCTCCATGTCCAAACAATCATTCATTGTATAATTTTTGGGCACACTTCCTAAAAGGAGATTATCAATCCCCGTATAATTCTATAAGGAGATTCACATGGGCTAAAGGCTTACTTGGTACCTGGTGGTACCCGTTTGACTAGCACGATGAATCGATTAGAAGTCCGGCCAAATCATTAATGGCCTCCTCATACGATCCATCAGTCTGAAAGGAGGGATCGTACACATAACACAGCTGCTAAACCGAGAATTAGCATCAAGGGTTGAGCACGAAAAGTAACTATGAAGATAAATCACAAGTCGATAAGAATGACAGCAATCTAGCAATGAGATGTGGATAGTGATGGCTCGTGAACACTCCGTGACGCTCTTTTTCCCGCTCGTTTTCATGATCTCCGATTGCTGGGCATCCTACTGAGGTGACAGCCATCACCGACATCGATTCGCCACGGTTTAGGGGAATGATCACTCTAAGGTGTTGAAAAGATTCAACACTTCCAGCACATGCTGAATAAACTTGCAAATTTTTTTCTTGAGAAAAATGGGCAGAAAGAGCTATGAGAAGTACTTTGGAATATTCGAGAACTTTTTCGAATAATCGAATAACCGAATATATTCGAAAATCAAAAATATCGAATAATCGAATTTTCCGAATAAACGAATATTTTGCATCGATTATGTCGAATATTCAAAAAATTTTTGATCGAGTTAGCACAATGAAGGACTCCAATGCAGTGGGCAACTTGGACAACAAACGGTGGTGGCTGGTATAGCAGTCAAAATTGTGACGCTGTCATGTAGTTATTCGATTATATGAAATTGTTGAATAATCGAATAACTTCTAAAAATAAATATTCGAATGTTCGAATATTTTTGAAATCAAATTTTTCGAATAACCGAATAATCGAATAAATTCGAAATTGAAATAAATTCGAATAAGCGAATATCGAATATACAGAGTGTCCCAAAAAGATGTGCACACTGTTTGATCGTTAATAACTCTCTTGCTTTCATGTCTTTTGCCGAGCTTGAGGTACCATTCTGTAGAGCGAGGATAAACTTAGATTTACTGTATGGAGCGAATCACTAATCCTCTTTGTTACTGTAGGGTGACAATATGAACTTTTAGCATACGGCGTCGCTGTGGAATAGGCCTTTTGATGAAATAATCTCGAAAAAATCTGAAAATTTGTGTAGCACGGTTTTCAGGCGTGCCGATTTCACTACATAACTTTCCAACAGTTTTTCGAGCTTTCTTAATGGCGTATTCACATTTCTGACAAACATTGGAAAATTAGTTGTCACCCTAATTTGAAATAACTCGTGAAAGAAACACTGCACTGATGTACAATTTTCATATTTAGAATCAGCAGCTTCATTAACCCAGTTCAGGAGTTTCTGGCTTCCTTGGCTTTCTTTCTAAGGCAAAATACCACTTTTAATGGCTTAAAACTCTCCTCAAAATTAATACCGTAATCCCACAGTAATGAAGAGATGCTGATAAGTCGCTCCATACTGTAAATCTAAGTTGAACCTCGCTCTAAAGAAAGGTACCTCAAGCTCGGCAATGGACATGAAAGCAAAAGAGTTATTAACGATCAAACAGTGTGCAAATCTTTTTGGGACACCCTGTATTCGAAATTTTCAAATCTCGAATAATCGAATTTCGAATAAAATTTGTTTGAATACTTTATTCGAATACTCGAGTATTTATTCGATTCGGTCTAAAGTATAGTCCCGGGCTGAACCGTAGGCAAAGTCGTCCAAGCGCGCGCCGATTGGGGTTGCGCGCGCCGGTTTGAGCGCTATTTTCTCCGCCCAAGGAAAACATCAACCAGCCGGACTGCGCCTAGAGGTCAGTGGCATGGTCGGGAATTCCACCATAGCGATATCCCCCAGGTCGCGAATCTGCCGGGACAATTCCTTCAAAGGCATCGTCCACCCTAAGTTGAGGGTGTTGGGCTTTTGGCAGCACATAATAGTAGGGGACCCCTATCAATCCAATGCCCAAGTCGCGGCGCAAAATGCCGCTTCGGAAGCGAGTGAAGATGCACGAGGACCCCCATCCATGCCCGCCCTCCCCCATCCATGCCCGCCCACTGGTGAGCGCCCATCCAATCACCGTTCCGGAATGCCGGCCTGTGGTTCTCCGGAACGGGGATTGTCTAGGTTTTCGCGCATTCTCGACTTCATGTTCGGAATCAGGGACATGAGAAGGCCCTGTAACGACAAAAACGTGGAAGTCGAAAATTTGGGTGAACAGTGCCTTTAAGTCCACGCCTAGTCATTTACCACAGCCGCCCTTAGGGGGAATTCAGGCTTGCTTTCATTACCTGAAGCTTGCGACAAGATTTCCATTAACTCACAAAATGCTATTTTTACTCTAGAAACACCAAATTCGATCAAACAGCGGACTGGTACACTTCAAAAGCGTGGCGAAGTACGAGGCTTTTATGACAGCTCAAGCCTTCTACAAGCAGTCGAAGTGAAGGTGTTTTAGAAGAGCCGAATTTCATCAAGAAAATACCATTGAAAGGCAAAGACTGTGTTGGAGGAAGCGAAATCGAAGGTATATGCATTTTTCACAGCCAATTCACTCTGCTCAGAAGTTGTTATAGACAATCAACTAATCCGAGGCAATCCTGGCTAGTAATAGGCTTGAATGCACATCTGTGTAATTCTGCAAACAAAAACTTGGCAAGTAATAGCTCTAGGTTTATTTTAGCATTAAGGAGATAGTTTTTTTTACCACAAAAACTGTAAAATATTTTTTTTCGAAAATCACCTTGAGAAAGCAGATCTTACTTTATGTAGAAGTTCTATAACCAAGTTTGCTCGTTCTCACGGGTACAGCCACATTTGAAAGTTTTTGAAGAGAACATTGCAAAAAATTGGGAGTTTGCCTAGCACTAAATACTTTTTGACATAGAAAAAACGGAAGGTATACAAATAATTCAGATTCACCTTGCTGCTTAGAGCAAAAACCTTGCAAAGGTTCTGCATGAAGTGTACGGTACACAAAGGCTACAGCAAGCTAAACTTGAAAAATTTCGCGGCTCAAAATTTTCCGAAGTTCTTCTCCTGATAACCTTTCTAAATATCCGGCGATCATCATGCGTTGCTCCAAAAAAAGTCGGCTTCTCTTACGAATTCAGAGCAAGCAGAGCGGAAGATAAAGGTTTTAACATTTGTTCTCTTCCTTCCAAAGGCACGGAACATTGTAATAAACAGAGCTTCACAAAACAAAAATGTTCACAATAACCATGTGAGAGGATCTGCTGAACAAACTAAAAACATGAAATGTGAAACAATATTTCAAGGCAGTATTTATAGGAAGAGATGAGGACATGAATTAACTATGGAACAACACAAATAATATCCTGACCGCGTGCAGCTTCACATTTCTTGTGATCAGAGGCTCTGGGTAAGAGGTAGTTTTCATCAATTCAATTTTGCAGTGGTAGTGGTTTGGGCAAGGACGAGCATAACAGAACTTGAAGCCGCTAAAGTGGCAGACCAAAAGTTTCAAGCAAGAACAACCACAAATCAATCTAATAAAACTTAACTGTTCTTGTAAAAGGAAATATGTCTTCCAAACCTGAAAAGGTCTCACAAGTGCTTTCTGTCGCAATCATGTAGGGAACGTGTCAAACGTGATTTTTTGTCTCTCAAGAAATAACAAAATTCCCAGCAAACTAGTTTTACAAAGTCGGAATTGAAACTAGATTTTATTACACGCATTAGTACATACAATACTTCTTGAAGTTGTCGATAGCTCCGAATTTCAGATTAAATTAGGTTGTCCCGAAAGTTTTGTTCGTTTTTTTTCATCACTCACCAAAACTCACAAAACAACAATCCATGGACGACTTATGTACCATTTGATTCAGATTTTTATCCTCTTTCTTACAGCTATATTTGCTTTCTGATATACCCTGTCTTTGCAACGTTATCGCCATAGCTTTTTGAGCAGCCCAGCAATAACGCCAGATATTTCCTGAATTCTAAAAATTTTTATCCTGATGTTTTCAAAGAGCGATGGTAACTATTATGTAGAGCAAACCTTTGGCTACATTGTATTCATTTAAGATTACATGGGCCACGTTTACCAAGTCCTAAATAATTATTTATTTGATGAAAATCGCGGCTTTCCGATTACGTTTACCACGTAAAAGTACCGAAAATTCCAAAAAGCTACTTTTTGGAAGCAAATTGAACTTGGTTATGTTGCATAAACAATGTTTAATAAGAATGGTGTTTCAATTCGAGGAACTTTAAAAGCTTTTATGCATTTGCTGCAGTTGCGTGTTTCATGATTTGCCAAAAATCGAAACCTCCGAAGAAATAATTGTCTAAAGCTAAATCAGCAGATTAGGAGGATCTAAAAACATAGCCTTGTAGTCCGAGATTTGCTTTATTTAATGCATACTAAACCCTTTCTGAAAATTTTGAACGAATTTTTTCAAAAATTAGCCTAACTTTGAGCAGATAAAATTGACGGGTGGAGAATTTTGGCAATTATCAAAAAAAGCATACAAGGTTTCATTTCTAAACTGTGTTCTTAGGAAAGAGAAGGAAAAGCTGCATCGAATGCATGTTCAAACTCATTCAGGTCTTCATTGTGCGTGGTTTTATAGTGGTGTGAAAAAACGGACAAAACTTTCGGGACAACCTAATATTTTCTTGAGGAAAAGCTAAGGAATGGAGAAAGTGCCAGAGTAAAGATTACAGAAGTTGCGCAAATGATGCAAAATGGTGAAAATCGCAATGGCTAGTCAAATAAAAGACATCATCACTCCAACTAAGAATTGAAGATACATCGCATTGAGCAAAAACATTTTTGAAAATGATGGAAAGGATAGATCTGAACGATAGCGAAGTGAAAAGGCAAAAAAGGCGATAAGTCTTAAGGATGATGTTAAAATCGATAGATCACTAAGCCACAGCACGTATCCCCAATCTATCGATAAAGATGACAGCACAAGAAAATTATAGAAGTTTCCTATTTCTTTTGCCCTTTCTAACTGATGATCGGCGCTGGCAAAGTGCGATTCTTATATTCGAGAAAATTCCCGATATGCCTTTTTATAGAATCGGGGCATTTTCTGCTATTCCAGTCAGATAACTTGCTCGGTCAATATTCCAATGCTTTGGTGACATGATGATGATGATTGTGGTTCAACAATTTGAATGCGGTATATAGGAGGTCAATATACGCAATAGGGACTGCAGTTGTAACAGAAGAAAATTCATCGAATGAACTATTATCGAATGAATAATTTATTTTGAGAGTTTTTCGAACGAATGGATACTGAATTTTCAAGACGTTCTCGAACAAACAAAAATCGTCGAGTATTCTATTCGAATAAGTCATTTTTCCAAGTCGTTGAAAGTATTCGAATAAAGGCCTTTTTCATTTATTTGAGTATTCGAATAATCGAATAATTGGACTTTCTCGAATATTCAAGATAGTAGAAAATTTCGAATGAATTATTCGAGTACGAATACTCGATTCCAACTATAATAGGGACTACGAATTGGCTATGATCTGGAATAAGAGACCTAAGCCATGTGCAATTCAAATGTCATTATAACTAGAGTTTACACAAGTGGACGACGAGATAAAGATGTTCATGCAAACACATTTTTTGCAGATAGTAATCGAAGAACCACTTTTATCATTATAATAAACTTCGATAGAAAATCTTTATTAACCGTTAATCATTTGAAAAATAGCATTCCAATAAAAGAGAACAAAATCAATAAAATTGTGGAACTGATGAGTGTTGTAATCCTAGAAGAATGAGTGCTTCGAGACGCGATTGTAAAGTTCCCTCCACGTCTTCACTCCTTACATTTTTCGTTCAGCTGATCGTCAGCTGATCTTCAGCCAAGAGTGAACGAAGCAACCTGAAAATATGATCTGATTTGGGATTCAATCGATATTCTCAGATAAACTAGCATGTGCTGAATCTTCACGAGTCTATTTAGACGACTATAATCCTATTGTGTTATGTAGCAAAAGTATAAAATCATCAGTGGACGAAGGATTCAAGAAAATTTAGATTTTCGTCCTTATCCATCAAAACACACCTTTACGCATCCGGCTCAAAGTAAAATCGATAATATTCACTTTGACACCATACGAACGCAGGATCATAGTTTCGTCCCTTACCTTGTACCTGTAATTGAGAAGTTTGGATGTAAACATTTCATTTCAATACTATTCACACACTCCAAGTCCGCGTCCTCTTCAATCACCAGCACATTTCCGATGTGCAGGTCACGATGCTCGAACTCGAGTCTGCCCTCGGCTACTAGCAATGATATGGCTACTGCAGTAAATGACAGTACCTGATCCTCATTTTTCATCTAAAATCAAATGCAATTATGAATGGTAGCTCGTAAGTCACAATGACCGAAAAAGTACTTGATAATGCTCCAAATCAATGCCACCCATGGCCATTCCGATTGTAACAAAGAGCTGTTCATTACTTGCATAATTTTTATGAGTATAAAAATAATAATAATAATAATAATAATAATAATAATATTAATATTATTATTATTATTATTATTTTAATAATAATAATAAAAAATTATTATTATAACATAACAATAGTATATGTTATAATAATTATAAATATATTGTAATATATTAATAATATATAAATAATATAAATATTATATATTATTAATATTATTTTATATTATTAATATATAAATAATAATAATATATTATTATTATATATTATAATAATAATATATATTATTATAATATAATAATAATAATAGAATAATATATAATATTTATGTTATTTATATATTAATATAATAATAATAATTAATTATAATGATAATTAATAATTATAATAATAATAATAATAATAATAATAATAATAATAATAATAATAATAATAATAATAATAATAATGATAATGATAATAATAATGATAGTAATAATAATAATAATAATAATAATAATAATAATAATAATAATAATAATAATAATAATAATAATAATGATAGTAATAATAATAATAATAATAATAATAATAATAATAATAATAATAATAATAATAATAATAATAATAATAATAATAATAATAATAATAATAATAATAATAATAATAATAATAATAATAATAATAATAATAATAATAATAATAATAATAATAATAATAATAATAATAATAATAATAATAATAATAATAATAATAATAATAATAATAATAATAATAATAATAATAATAATAATAATAATAATAATAATAATAATAATAATAATAATAATAATAATAATAATAATAATAATAATAATAATAATAATAATAATAATAATAATAATAATAATAATAATAATAATAATAATAATAATAATAATAATAATAATAATAATAATAATAATAATAATAATAATAATAATAATAATAATAATAATAATAATAATAATAATAATAATAATAATAATAATAATAATAATAATAATAATAATAATAATAATAATAATAATAATAATAATAATAATAATAATAATAATAATAATAATAATAACAATAATAATGGTTGTAAGACGTTGTTGCGAAGAAGGAGTGGCAATGAACATGGAAATAAAATATTTCTGAAGAGAACCAGCAAACATGAGGAGATATCTACCTGAATGGAAAATTCGAGAAAATAAAGGTCCTATAATTTCTGTTTATGACCAGCCCAAAAATGATATGCAAAAAGGAACAGAACAGAGTGATCACGGATCAGTCAACATTTTTTTTAGATGAAACTGCTTGATAGAATTCATACATTTGAGATGTTTGTTCTCTTCCTCCAAAGTAGCAACACGCTGGAACACACTGATGAGATCATGAAAACACTGAACACTTTGCCACCTGCTCAGAAGTTTGAAGTTTGATTTGAGTTGAACTCAGCTCATCACGCAGCCATGCGTTCTCCTGACATAGACGGCGTCGCTGTGCCTAGATTTAAAAGGTCTTTTCCGCTTATTCAAGCGCCAAGATTCTGAATTTGATCACACTCACCTGATATTTCTGCTTCTCAGCTTCGAGGTTGTACAAATGAGACATGATCGACTTCATCATCTGAGGAAATTGTTTTGACAATTCCGCTATTAAACAGCATCAACAACTTACTGTAACTTCTTCTAGCCCATTTGAGATACTCGTAACAATATTGGAGATCTGATGATGCTTTTCGCGAGGCATCGACGCTTCATCTTCGCTTATTCCTAGAATTGTAACATAGTAAGAGAATTTTTGTTCATGAAAACGAACTCAGACTCCATGTTCAGTAAGACTGTATATAACAAAATCGAGCGTACTTTTCACATAAAAATATACAATGACCACTGCGATATGAACACCATGCATTTGCTGCTGCATTATCCAAGACTAATCATGAGCCGACTATGAGTGAAAATGGAAATTTTGGGCACAAAGCCGAACCTTTCAAGCTGCTTTCATGTGTGGTACACACAGTGCCGTGTTCATCACGAAGCGCCTCTGAACCTTGTTGAACAGTTGGCAGAAACGTCGCAACGTCCTCTTGCGACATTTTACTCATCCTCGCCAAACATTCAATCTTTCGCCTAAAAAATATAAAGTATACTCTTCAAATGCGCTGAAAACGCTGACAATAGTAATTCACTGAGTTGTGCCTGTAAACTAGGGGTTCAATACGCACTACAGAGTAATTCAGGACAAGTTATTCAACATCATAATGGGATGAGATGCTGAGATGCTGATGTTGAGATGCTTATTCGGAACTTTGATGTTCCCCTTTCAACATAGGTAATTATTGGGAAGGCAATAGGGTTCTACACCACTTCTGGTCACTCAGTTATTCAACTCCTGATGCTAAATTACTTTAATCAAATAACTAGGAATTTACAGCTGATCAACTAGATTCTTTGAAATTTTGAATGACCGAGTTTTCTATACAAAAATTCTGTGCTATTTATTTCTTCCGATAATAATGTTCAGTGCTCATTTTTGAAAGGATGACGTGGCAGAAGTTTCCAAGTCCTCACTTGAGAGATGATATCTACCTTCTTTGTTTTTTCTCAATTTTTCTCTCTTATTACCTCATACTGAGTCTATGCTATCGCTGCCTGCACACCTCACAATGAGACCAGTAAATAAGTGGAGCAATGGGCGTGGCTTGACCTATGAAGCGCGGAAGTGCTAGAAGCCCCCTGGGTGCGAATGCTGGTGCGAACCTGGTGCGAAGAAAGGTGCTAGGAACTCCTGCACGACCTCCTAATCTTTTGCCCAGACTTCCGCACTAAACTGTCGTTTCGCAATTGATTTTCTGGTCTTTCGCCTAAATTTCAGCATTTAAATAAATATCAATCTCGGGAAATTTTTAAACGGTCATTTCTCGAATGATGTTCTAGTGTTTTGCTAGGATTTGGCACTCGAATCAATTTTTTTTTGAAAAACTTGACGGTTTTTTGAATAATTTCCAGTAATTTACCACTTAAATAAAGTTTTGAACCAAGAAAATTCTGTGTTCAATCAGTTTAGATTCAGTAGATACTTTATAATGACCACGGTTTTTCTTTTTCGTTTGAGCCTAATTTCACCTTCGTACGATCACTTTGAAGGTTTTTGGCTCAGAGCCAGCCCTGAAATTCAATTGAGATTTTCAGCATTCCTTGGCTACGTTCCAAACAGGCTCTCATGGGGGCGGGGCTTAGATTGTTGCTATGTCTTAATGAGTAATCAGAGACAGCGAGCATGAACTGTAATGCAGGCACTCCCCAAATCGAGCTAATTAGGCTCGGGTTCTTAAGTTCCGTCCCCCCATGTACTGAAGGTTATAACTACAAGCTTTGCCATCATTACTTTGTGTTCTTTGCATCAAAGCGCGGGGGATAAGATCAGCCGATGACGCTATCTATGATTCATAGAAAGTGCGCTGGATTGTGAAAATGCACAAATCGCTGCAAAAGTATGCCCATGTTCGCGATAAGCGATCCCGTCGCGCGTTTTCGTCGCTAGTTCCTAGCCGAACGCAATGACTGAACTTCGCGACGACTTCATCGCCTAGGGTATACGCCCCCTTCAGGCCTCGGGCATGTTTCACGCGATATAAGTCGTGACGCGATTTAGCAGCTTGATGTCCTGCCACATCTTCTGGACATTCAAAATGCATTTACAACAGAGCTTGGGCATTTGGAGTACTCTCAAATTGCGCCGCAGCTAAAATCGCGTGAACTATGCCCGAAGATGAAGCGTATTGTCCTTGCTAGATATTAGTGTGCATGCACAACGCATTAGTTTAACAGATTCATAAAGTTTCATGACATGCATGCAGCGGTATAATGACGCGTATGGACGTGGCGAATTTACTTAACAAACATCTGAGCAACAAGGTTACTCATGCACAGTAACCCATCGATTCAATTGGCTCGGAGGCTGGAAGGCGGGGCTTTGCGACCAAATGAAGGATAGATAATGATCAGAGAGCGCGCACGAGCGAGATGCAGACAACGTGGCGCGAGCGGCTTCAACTAGGTCACAAAGCCCCGCCTTCCACCCGCCAAGACAGGTGAATAAAGCTCGGTGCTTATGCATGAGCTCCAAGGACTCGCTGAGCTATGGAAGGCGTAAAGAAGTGCCGACAAGAATGGTGATGGAGAAGGAGCGGTGACGATAACGACAAATGCCAGCAATCATCGTGAACCATGCATTTCACGATTACCATAGTGTTGCGTACCAAAAGTCTGAAGGCACTTCTTATCACTCCTCTTTTTGCGTTCAAACTGCATCCTCTTGTAGCTATTATAGCATCTCAGGCCTTATCTGTGGCATATCAGATCCAACGGCCTGTGTGAAGATGAACTCTTCCTGCAGTTGCTTGCAAATATTCGTTGAAATTTCCAACCTAGAACCTGCGATTGTTGGCTTAACTGCACCACTCTTTTCATTTTCATCTTGTCAGCGTAGCATCATGAAAATGTTCGTTTTCTAGTGTAACAGTGTGTATCGCTCATTTCTGGTGTTTATTCTTAGAAGAACTGCCATCGGCTTCTTCTTCATAATGGACTTTTCGCAACGCACATTTTTTTAGCACTCGCACTTTGACCGCAACAGTCTGTGCTTGATCTAAATTTCAGCGGTGAGGCCGGGAGCATTGGTTGATTTGCATTATGGTCGCGGTTACGGTAGCTTTGGCTTCGCATTGCCACAATCGCCTCGCCGGACTTCTCCTTGCTGGCACGTAGCCAAAAAACGGCTATATAACACACTTTCGTCTTTATTAATTATTTTCACGTCTTTTGATGTAGAATCTCGTATTGCATCATCGTGACTTGAGCTCCCGCATTTCTAAGGCACTACATTAACCTGAGGCGAAATAGCACCTGTTGGAGTGTCTTATATGGAACACATTAGCATCCATACTTTGCTAAACAGTCGACTTGCACTGGTGGTTATGGTATGATACATGCCTTCCACGCTGGCAACCCGGGAATCTCTTCCGTCCGATACACCTACATAATCGGATGACAAGTGACTCGGAACTCTTGTAACTGCGCAATCCTTGACAAGCGAATCAAGCTTACATGGTTGAGTGGTAAGAGCAGGAATTCGAGATAATTAGTTGGTTTATTCGGCGCGCCAATGTACAGGCCGTCCAATGGCAACTGGTAAAGTGTAGCGGCAACGACATAAGCGCGAGCTAGTATCTGACTTGATCACAAATTTGAGGTTTTTATCGTCATTGATACGCAAACAATCGTCATATAGTTCCGAGTACTGCAAGGCACGGCACTTTTTTGAACACTGCTGAGTTGTGAAGTTAGCATGTAAAAGCTCAAAATTTCCTCTAAATCGTGTTTCCTTTCTAAGGATGCGTTTGCGCAACTGCTCAGACAATCGCATCGGGAAGTTCGCGGGTGCTTGCTCGACCACCAATCATCCATGCCGCGAGCTGCCCGGTATAAAGCTATATTGGGCCCGATAAGTGACCGCGGCGCACCCTGTAAGCGCCCGATAGTTGACCCGGTTAGCATGCTTGTGAGGCCCAGGAAGAGTGAAAAATCTTTTAGCATGTCTTTCATGACAACGACTTGAGCGCAAATTGAGCAACTTGTTAGTTCATCTGTCGACATCATCTAGTGTCATCGATGATTATCCGACTGCTGTAGTTTATTTTATACTAGCTGGCTTACCCGGCTCCGCCGTATCCGGACCAAACTTGGCACACATACACTTCGGGCCCCGGCGGGTGTCACAGTCCACTTTTCGTTATCGATCGATGTCGATTTTACCGATTTTTATCGATTTTTTTGCAGAGTTCACCTACAGGGCTAGGAGTTGGCACAGGGGGGGGAAGTGAGCATGGGGATTCCGAATACAATATTAGTTTTCAGAATTATCGATTACTTTTATTGATTTTATCGATTTTTTGTAAATTTTGACATGCGAGGCTGGGATTTTGCACAGGGGGTAATCGAGCATGCTGATTACGAACACAACATTAGTTTTCAGGATCGTCCATTACTTTTACCGATTTTATCGATTTTGAAAATTTGAGCTAGGGGGCTGGAATTTGGCACAGGGGTGTAATCGAGCATGCTGATCACCCCCCTTGGGGATGATCAGCATGCTCGATTACCCCCCTGTGCGAACTCCCAGCCCCGTAGCTCAAACTTTGCAAAAAAATCGATAAAATCGATAAAAGTAATCGATAATCCCGAAAACCAATATTGTATTCGGAATCCCCATGCTCGATTACCCCCTTGTGCGAACTCCCAGCCCCGTAGCTCAAAGTTTGCAAAAAAATCGATAAAATCGATAAAAGTAATCGATAATCCAGAAAACCAATACTGTATTCGGAATCCCCATGCTCGATTACCCCCCTGTGCCAACTCCCAGCCCCGTAGGTGAACTCAGCAAAAAAATCGATAAAAATCGATAAAAATATCGATCGATGATGAAAAGTAGCCTATGACACCCGCCGGGGCCCGTAGTGTATGTGTGCCAAGTTTGGTCCGGATCGGTTCAGAAATGGAATTTTCTATTCGGAACATACGTACACACATACAGACAGACATACATACATACAAACAGACATTCAGCTTTATATATAAGATTAGCATAAAAACTCAACTCTGTCAGGTAGGACCAAATCCGAGAAGCGGTACACACCTTCATAAACACTTAGAGTAGCCCCATCGCTGCGACGTACCTCACGCGGGTTGCGCCTTAAACTACAGCGTGTAAGAAGTGCGGCCTTTGATAAAGCCCGCGGCCCGTCGAGTGAGGTGGTTGGGCCGCGACCCTCCCGGAATCTCTTCCCAATTTCAACTTTGACCGCGGCGTTCCCGGTAAGACATACATGGGCCGCGGCGTGCTGGGCTGAAATTTCAAGGGCCGCGGCGCGCCATGTAATATTTGAGGCCGCGAACTTTCCGATGCAATTGTCTGAGTGTAGTCCTGCGCGTCCCAGTCTCTAGCGGCAGTCGAGCCCTCTACATTGCTGGACAAAACTATACGTCCACTTTGAAAAAATGCCATAACTCACTCTATCGTCACTAAGGTACTGTGTTCACCAGCATACAATCAACCATCAAAATGGGGTTTCGCTTTCGTTTGGTTATCGAAAAAAGCAGGCTCAAAGGCTGATCAAAAGTATAGGTCCACCTAGAGTTTCTACTGATTTAAGCGCTTCCTAGCTCCCAAATTTTCTAGAGAGGTACACATTTGAAAATGTTGAACAGTTGTTCTAGTCAGGCTGTGTGGTACCTCCAAAAAAATATTTTATCTCCTCTTTTGCCTTAAAAATGCTTTTACATGTATTTCGCTCCAGAAACCTACTTTGAGTAGGAAATCCTGCGGTTCCTCAGCTGGGGGTTGAACAAAACCCCGACGGGGTTTTATTACCTTCTGGATGCTTTCTGACGTGAGCTCGAGAAAAAAAATTCCACTTTTTGCTGCTAAAGCGAATCCGACATCGGCATCGCTGCAAAAAAAGAAGCTATGAAATGCTTCAATCAGTGTAAACTTCAAGTGAACCTATAATTTTGACCAGCCTTTAAGCCTGCTTTTTTTTGATTTTTGATTTTCTTCTTGGATAACCAAACGAAAACGAGACCTTTTTGATGACTATAGTAGGCTGATAAACACACGGCTACATCAAATTTTGGAACACTTTATTGACAACAGAATGAGTTATGGCGTTTTTTAAAATGGACCTATAATTTTGTCCAACACCGTATAACCGATCCCTGTCCAACGCTGACCAATCAGAGGAGCGCACCGATTAGGCTGATGGCGAGCGGTGCAGAAGGGACGTTTCTCTGCGTACATCAAAAAAAAGAGGGGCCACCACCCTTGTTCAGCACCACCATCATAACTTGAGCCCTAACCGGCGACGGGGTCAAAATTAAGATTGTTTAAGGTTTCCCAGTCATCTACGAGCTTTTCTATGCGATTTGAGAACGAAAAAAGTTTTTTGTAGAGGGCAACGGAGTGGGCGGAGTTTGCCAAAAGAGGAGCGGGATCAACATGAAAACTTCTGAGCCTAAACTGATTATGTGAACACAAATTGGAACCATTGTGCACATTAGAACTGGTATTTAGAGTGTCGCGCACCATTGCGCGACATCGTCCACATGGACAGACTGCCTGTCGCGCACCATTGCGCGACACTGTCGTCAACGTGTTAAAAATACTTGCAAGACAGTCGAAGAAGCCCAAATTGTCTTGCACTTTTGTCTACTCTTTCCAAAGTGAAATTCTTCCAAAAGTCAGAAACGAAAATTTTGAAAAGTAGCTAAAATAAAGATAGGCAAAATCAAGAGTTGGAGATTGTGACAACCACTCGAGCAAACATAAGAGATTTCGAAACAAAATCATCACAGCTAGAAAGAGGGAGAAAATCGGCATCGAACGCTATTCAAAGCGTATGGTTATCAGTACTCTGAACGATTCGAGGATAGGTCTGAAAAACAGCACGAACATTGGACCGACTCAATAGTAATAGCCGAGCTTCATTTCAAGTGATCGCGCTCTTTTTGAATGTCGAAATCGAGGGCAGTGGTTTGGCAAAATGGATCCTTTACGGACTTTGGTGTTGCTAGCAAGCAGATCCCTCAAACACTCTGTATCCTAAACCGCACCTATCAATCCATGCGCTAGGTCCTGAAATCGTGCTTCATTCTACCATTGACGCCCACTCAACAGAAGTGAGAGGCAGGAGGGGGGGGGGGAGGGGGAGGAGAAGGGGGAGGGCTGGGGATTTCGGAACGCGTTTCTGTTTTCAGATGTATAAGCCGCATCCTGTTTGCTCTAAAGACGCACACTATACTTGGGGAAATTCGAAATTTATTTCGAATATTCGAATATCGAATATATTCGTCGAAAATCGAAAATTCCGAATATTCGACTTACGAATATATTCGAAAATTGAAAATTTCGAATATTCGACTATCGAATAATATTTGAAAAGCGAAAACTTCGAATATTCGACTATCGAATAAAATTCGAATATCGATTATCACTCGACTTTCGAATATCTTCGATTTTCGAATATTATTCGAAAAATTAATGTCTATGTGATATGATAACACTAGCTGGCTCACCCGGCTCCGCCGTAGCCTATGACACCCGCCGGGGCCCGAAGTGTATGTGTGCCAAGTTTGGTCCGGATCGGTTCAGAAATGGAATTTTCTATTCGGAACATACGTACATACATACATACATACATACATACATACATACATACATACATACATACATACATACATACATACATACATACATACATACATACATACATACATACATACATACATACATACATACATACATACATACATACATACATACATACATACATACATACATACATACATACATACATACATACATACATACATACATACATACATACATACATACATACATACATACATACATACATACATACATACATACATACATACATACATACATACATACATACATACATACATACATACATACATACATACATACATACATACATACATACATACATACATACATACATACATACATACATACATACATACATACATACATACATACATACATACATACATACATACATACATACATACATACATACATACATACATACATACATACATACATACATACATACATACATACATACATACATACATACATACATACATACATACATACATACATACATACATACATACATACATACATACATACATACATACATACATACATACATACATACATACATACATACATACATACATACATACATACATACATACATACATACATACATACATACATACATACATACATACATACATACATACATACATACATACATACATACATACATACATACATACATACATACATACATACATACATACATACATACATACATACATACATACATACATACATACATACATACATACATACATACATACATACATACATACATACATACATACATACATACATACATACATACATACATACATACATACATACATACATACATACATACATACATACATACATACATACATACATACATACATACATACATACAAACAGACATTCAGCTTTATATATAAGATGGCCAAGCGCATAGTTCACAAGTACTGTGGGTCTTTGTAGTTCCCTTTTATGCGACTACCACTCTGCAGTGCATGAAGTATATCTCAGCGCGCTGCGCGGACTCTCTACATCCAGCCCGTGCTGTCGACAACTCCACGATACACATATAGTATACACATTGTTGAATTTAAGTGCTATATACACAACTTTCAAATCGGAACTCATGGCAATAAGCAGTCCATTGGCAGTGCGATAAGCTAGACCGCTGATGGAAATACTATACAATGACTGGTTATACCATATCCCTGTTCTCAAAATACAACAAACGACGAACTTTTTGAACCAACACTAGTCGTTCCGATCACTGGTGCGATTACCTTCAATACGCCCTCAGTTTACGATGTGGAGTGGAAGTGCTGCGACGACATCACGAACATCTTTACGTTTACGTTCACATCTATCACCTTTTCCGAATGCGAATGAAGAACAGCGTGTCTCAGGCTCATTAACAAAAGTCGAGTCAACAAGTCAATTTTCTAGGCTTTATTGCTTTTCGAAAGGCCCTCAAAACTTCAATACATTAAGAAAGTCCAGGGTCGATAGTAATGTGGTCGAAATTCACAGTTACTCTGACCTAACTCTGAGTGATATCTGAGCTAACGCGCACCTTTCTTACCCCTTCTACAAGTGCTTGAATGGATCAAGTGTAGAAAGCGATGATATGACAGGAGACCGTAGTTCACTCCTAGTAGGAAAACATGTTGAAATCGTTCTGCACAAAGTTTGGTGCACGTTACAGTCTATTGTGGAACTCAGAAATAACTCTGAATTTGGTCAGAGAAAGAGAAATAGTGTGCAAAAGAAGAGGGGTAGCTAAAAAGTCCTCCGGAGTACATTTTGCTCGTACTTTCAGCAGGCATGAGGGGGAAGGGGGTGGGGAGGGGTGGGGGTGATGCGCCGGTGTCTACAAAATTTTGAAACCTTGTAAAATTAGTCCATGGGTTTATTCGGTGCGCTGATCCAAAATATGGTACTCATTTTTCACTTTTACCCTTTGGGGTCGTAAAGCCGTGTTACGATGGGTCAAAAGTTCAAAGTCTAAGTTTGAATTTAAAAGTTTACCCAATGACGCTCATGAAGAAAGTGAAAGACGCTGTTAAAGAGAACCATGAAAATCCTGGCGTCCCTGGATAGCGAAATAACGATAGCAGCTACATACTGCGACAGAAATGGGGCATCACGATTACTGTACAGACTACTGCGTCAAAACCACAAAACATATACACTCCAAATTGAGGGTTCTAGCTTGATAGAAACTCCTACAATGACGTGCTATGCTTATGGAGTTCCATCCAGGGCCCAACATGAGTTCGTTTCTAGGCCTCTTGCAAACGAAGTCTCCCTGACTTCCGCGAAATTTTAGAAAGTCACCTTTGACTCTCAACCCTGAATGTAAAAAACCCTCAAAAACGAAACGTCGACCAAAAAAACGTCGCATGACCATTTGGCCACGAAAACGATAACCCCTTTGCTTTTTCGCCTCAAAAAACGAAGCCCAGCTTGCTTCCATAGATCTGCGCCGGGCTCTGGTTTCATCATTCGACGGTCATCGAATATTCGAATACTCGATGTGCATCGAAGGATTCGAATATTTGATGACCATCGAATATTCGACTTTCCAATAATATTCGAAAATTGAGATTTTCGCATATTCGACTTTCGAATAATATTCGAAAGTATATATTCGAAAACTAAAAATTTCGATTACTCGACTTTCGAATTTTATTCGAAATCTTAGATTTTCGAATATTCGACTTTTCGAATCATTCGCATTCCAATGATTTATTCGAATAATCGAATAATCATTCGATTCGGTCCCAAGTATAGCGCACACGCAGGACTGCCTGTTACGATGGGGCGCGCTAAGCTAGAGCAATGTGCGAGAAAGCGACCGCTCCGCGAGGCACTTGCGGAGCGGCACCTGGGTCTGCTCGTGTTTAGAGCAAAGAGGGTACGGCTTCTACACCTGAAAACAGAGTAGTTGATACCACCAAAAGCTGATCAGAGCCATTGCCTTGAAGCTGCATCTTCATAAGCGAGCTGCAAAGGAGGCATCGACATGAACGTTTTCACCTCCTTTCCTCAATTTTAGCGTGTAGCGTGAACTATTTTTCGATAAGCAGTCATTCTCATTACACTCACCAATTAGGAAATGGTGTATAAAATTTATGCGTTTCTATATGTTTCTATACGCAGCTGATAGCGTTTGTATGACATAACTAGCTGGCTTACCCGGCTCCGCCGTATGTTCCGAATAGAAAATTCCATTTCTTCACCGATCCGGACCAAACTTGGCACACATACACTTCGGGCCCCGGCGGGTGTCACAGTCCACTTTTCGTTATCGATCGATGTCAATTTTATCGATTTTTTGCAAAATTTGAGCTAGGGGGCTGGAATTTGGCAGGGGGGTGTAATCGAGCATGCTGATCACCCCCACGGGAGTGATCAGCATGCTCGATTACCCCCCTGTGCCAACTCCCAGCCCTGTAGCTCAAATTTTGCAAAAAATCGATAAAATTGACATCGATCGATAACGAAAAGTGGACTGTGACACACGCCGGGGCTCGAAGTGTATGTGTGCCAAGTTTGGTCCGGATCGGTGAAGAAATGGAATTTTCTATTCGGAACATACGGCGGAGCCGGGTAAGCCAGCTAGTTATGTCATAGAACGCTATCAGCTGCGTATAGAAACATATAGAAAAGCATAAATTTTATACACCATTTCCTAATTGGTGAGTGTAATGAGAATGACTGCTTATCGAAAAATAGTTCACGCTACACGCTAAAATTGAGGAAAGGAGGTGAAAACGTTCATGTCGATGCCTCCTTTGCAGCATCGCTTATGAAGATGCAGCTTCAAGGCAATGGCTCTGGTCAGCTTTTGGTGGTATCAACTACTCTGTTTTCAGGTGTACAAGCCGTACCCTCTTTGCTCTAAACGCGAGCAGACCCAGGTGCCGCTCCGCAAGTACCTCGCGGAGCGGTCGCTTTCTCGCACATTGCTCTCGCTTAACCAAGTTTGGTCCGGATCGGTTCAGAAATGGAATTTTCTATTCGGAACATACGTACAGACATACAGACAGACAGACAAACAGACATTCAGCTTTATATATAAGATTTGCATTTTCTCAAAAAAATTATAGAACCAAATTACTCAGAACGAAATGTTTGAGGATTGATTCCTGAGTTGAATACTTCAACCTCAGTTCTGCTCATTAACCACAGAGCCTATCACAGCACGCTATCAGCTGCGTAGACGAAGGATCGATAATATTGAGTCGTTTCATAAGTTCGTAGAGTTCTTATTGTCGCCGTATCAAATTGAAGCGGTTGGTAGCAAAGTACCAGCACCATTGAAAAGAGAAAATTCTGCTCTACAAAAGCTGTTGTTCGTTTTCGGAGCAAACCTGAATTCCCTTCTTTGACGACTTCTCTAAGCAAAATTTTTTGAGAGGCAAAACTTGGCGATTTCGGCACCTGTAACTTTCGATCCATACACGGAGTCACAAGTGGGGTTTTTTTCATCCGAAGTTGTTATAAGTGATGAAAAACAACTGATTATGAGACTACGGTGCATATAAAAGGTAGTCTCTTTACCTAAAGAGACGCTATAAAGAAGGATTAAGCGCACTTTTACCATGTATGTAGATGTTTTGGGTTTGGTATAATTTAAAGAAGTTCCCACTCCAAAAAAAATTTGAGAGAAAGTAAAATGTTGGCCAGAGCTTGTACTCATACATCTTCTAGAAGAACCCATCCATTTTTTAAGGCCCGATAGGAGGACCGACACATACTGTCGCTTAACAACGCGCAAAACTCAAGCGGCAGCAGTCAAAAACATCAACTACTGGGACCTTGTTTAAACGGTTCTAAGCATATTGGCATGCTGCAAATTTGTCAGTATACCAGTCTTACTTGCTACTATCCATTCCGCCTACATATGACTACATTTTGCGGGATACGGACCAAATGCGGAAAGTGCAGTTGCCGAAATCGCCAATTCTTGCCTCTCAAAAAACTATGCTTTGAGAGGTTATAAATCAAAGGGATTTAGATTCGCTCCGAAAACGAACAGCGATTCTTGTAGAGCAGGATTGGCTCTTTCGAACAGACACTTTGATGTAAAACAACCGCTTCATCGAGAAATGGCTACAGAAATAAAAACTCTACGGACTTATGAAACCACCCAATATTCGGTCGGTCCGAAATCTTTGTCGCTTTTTTTAAAAATGACCCGCGAATCCCACACAGTGAGGTTAAACAAACATTTCAAGCTGCATCCGATGCAGAACTTCTTCCTCTTTCCAGCTGCTGTACTAGCCGTGATTCGTTGAGAAAGCGCTGAGATAACTGCTAGAAATTACGAACCTTAGTTCTCACCATGTCCAACCTTCGCTAATTTTCAAAATTTATTTTTGAGACTTTCGCGAAAGCTTTAATATCCGGCAGGTAAGGCACTTTTACCAACCAAAACAACTTTTTTATTTTTTTCAGTTATTTTAGAACTTCGATTTCGAAAGCCTAGAGTTTTGAAAAAACGCATGAGCACTTTGAAATTAGGGTTCGTCAGTGAGTACTCCTGAAACTGAAAAGTACTGCGATTATCCCCGTAAATTTCGCCTGTCTCGTCAAGAAAAGACAACTGTTAGAACGAGGAGAAAAAGCTGCATCGAACTGTACCTGACTGTTCACCATTTCATTTTCAACAAGATCAGATTATACCGAGGATAGAAATACTATGGCACTGCAAAACATGTTCATGTAGAAATTAGTGAAATCTGAGGATATCGAGATCTTCGATGAACCTCTGTCCGCGAGCTGAGGTTTATTGAAAAAATCACTTCCTGCCCAATCGTATGTTTTGGCGAGAACATCTTTCGCAGTGTTAGGATCTCCAGGAGGGGTTAGGGGACAGTGGAATCTTCAACTTGTAAGGCGAGTTGACCATCCATAATATTCAAGTATCAGGCTAAAAGGACCTTCTCAATACAGATAGAAAAAGAAGGTCGCAGACATTTAGAATAGCGAAATATGACGCTTCCCGCGCTCAGATCCCCTCGCCTCCTCAGCGGGGATTTACATGAATACGGACCCTGGAGTTTTTGACAAAAAGCAGTTTTGCAGGAGCAACCTGAGTGACTGTTGAGTATCCGAGAGAGAGAGCTAAAACTCCAACTGTGTAAAAAGATGAGATTTGTGAAAACACAGGATATTTCTGCAGTAAATGATTCATCTATTGCCGGTAATTGTTCTAACCATCACTGTTGTTATGCGAAGCGGGTGACGGCCCTCGCGCGTAAGCATACAAAGGGTGACCGCGCCGGCAGCCGCCGCTAGCAGCCCGTAGCAGCCCGTAGCAGCCGCCAGCAGCCCGTAGCAGCCGCTGGCCGCTTTTGTTATAGAAGCGCAGGATCATTGGAGTACTACTTTGAGTGCTCTGCTACGCTTTTCATCTTCCTTGCTTTTTCCTCCATCGCCGGCAAGTGGATATGATCTCTCGCATCATATTTGTGTCCATTTCATTACCTTGTCGCCCACAATTCGCTGAACTTTCTTTCCTGGGTGGTTTCCTCTGACTCTGGATGCGTCCAGTTCCTGCGGATGTGTAATCTGTTTACTTTGAGTAGGCTTTTGCTTCAATCTTCTTCTTGGCTATCGGTGCATATCTGAATTGCATTCCACTATTTCGCAACTCGCCGATTGATTCGCGGTATGGGTTCCTCTGACTTTAACAATGGCTCACATGTTTTACACAAGACAGATTGCAAAATTGGAATGTGGGCACAGATAGGATGCAGTGTGCGGCAATAGAACAATGAACACAAATGTAATATGTGTTTTTTTTTTCATTTTCGAACTACACATTGGCGGTAACAGAAGAAGAAGAGTGAAAGATGAAAAGCGTAGGCAGGAGCAGTCAAAGTATTGAGATTCTGATGTTTTTGCGCTTCTATAACAAAATCGGCCAGCGGCGGCTACGGGCTGCTACGGGCTGCTACGGGCTGCCGGCGGCTGCTACGGGCTGCCGGCGGCTGCTACGGGCTGCTACGGGCTGCTGGCGGCTGCTACGGGCTGCTACGGGCTGCTAGCGACGGCTGCCGGCGCGGTATGAAGGCACCCAAAGTGATGCAAGTAGTGAAAATCCACATTGGAGAGCGCGAAAACGACGAAAAAGGGCTCTAACACTGGAGGGAAATCAGCAAGTGGGCGGGGTCTTCCCCACTGTGAATTCACGCTTCCAGCTTCCAGAGCAATTTCCTCGAATCCGTTAGCCGCCCTGACATCACTAACGATCAAGTGCAAACGAATGACTTGAAACTGGAATCAAAAAGATCCTCCCGAAGCTAGGAGCGTGAATTCACCGTGGAGAAGACCCCGCCAACTTGCTGATTTCCTTCCAGTATTACAGCCCTTCTCCGTCGTTTTAGCGCTCTCCAATGTGGATTTTCGGATTCAGCATAGCGAATAGGCGCGGGTAAGCACAAAATCTCAAAATCGAGTTTTTGCCCGGACACTGCCTTTAAGGACCCTGTAATGATCTACATTATACTCGCCGTTCAAAAATCAAAAACATGAGTGATTTCAGGCTTGAACAAGCCCCGCTCATATCTCTAAGGAGCGAAGTGATGCCACGACATTTGCTTGAAGAACTCGAAATAAAAGTGAGAGTGCTGTCATTCAAAGCAACCTTAAACATATTTGAAAAAAAAAATGACTTTTTACGTGTTGGCTTCCCATTCTTCGCTTCGTGTTGATTCGCTGTATTTAGATGAAACGATGGCTTCAATATGGAATGGAAGTGATGGGCACTACGGCGATCCTCATGACAAAGTAGTCCATTTTTCTTGCAAGTAGTTTGAACCTGCAGAGGAGACGACTGCGCCAGCAATCGCATATCAAGAACTGTTGCTGGCGTAAATTATGTAGATTGCAAACGCATTGAACGTTTATTTTCTTTCCTTATTTCCCTCCCCCCCCCCCCCCCTTTCCGGTCTTTGAGCACACTTTACATGCGGAGTACTCAATGCAATAGTGTCGTCAGCACTGGTAAAGTCACGGTCGAGAGTAAAAGGCGCCGTCACTCTAAGTTAAGGGTCTAGAGCTTCTGGTAGCGTGTCATAGTAGGGCTCCGTATCAAGCCAATGCCCAAATCGCGCGCAAAATGTCGCTTCGGAAGCGAGAAAATCGTTCCGAAACAACTAATTGTAAGATGCGCGAGGACCTAGACGGCACCGCTCTCCCCATCCATGCCCGTCCATCCATGCGCGCCCAGTCAATCACCGTTCCGGAAAGCCGGCTTGCGGGTTCTCCGGAACGGGATTGTTGCGGTTTTCGCGGTCTCGACTTCATATTCGGAATCAGGGACACGAGAAGGCTCCGGAACGATAAAAATCTGGAAGTCGAGAATTTGGGTAGACGGTGCCTTTAAAGTCATTTTTCCGGGAGACGGTCTTTTCGCACGGGCGGTCTCCAGCGTCTCCCTGATTTTGACTTGTCTTAACATGTAATGCACGCCGCAAATCTTTCCTCCCCGTGTTTTGCTTAGGCAAAAGCCGCCGCAGGGTGTGTCGCGCGCGGCGCTGGTCCTGTGTGGAAAGCATTACGGTCGTGCGAAACGTCACACACCCCATTTTTCCCAGCAAATGCCGGAAACAAGTCACACAATATTTTGTAATTGGACAAAAAAGGTTTCCTGTAAAACTTCTTACTGCAAGTATCTCTGCGAAGGGGTACAGTTTGTAATTGCTATCTTACAAAGGGAGGGGGGGGGGGGGGGAGGACACTTGATGGCACTGCCATTCGTAATGCTGCGCATACACCAAATGCCTCTTAGAACGCTGATTAAAAATCTGTTTCGCTTTCTGGTAAACAAGTGTCTGTAATAAGTGAAGCGCTTTTTCTCGCATCAATTTTGCACACTAAAGCATAGTCAGAATCACTGTTATCGTTTGATAAGTGCGAATGAGACATGTTATCCAAGCTCAAAGTACAATACCGCTCTCAGAATGTGCCAGGTTTCCGCGAATGTCACGGGGTTCCGGAAATTCTGCGGAAGTCCGCGACATTCTCGCAATTCCGCGAAATTTTCGCGGAATCACGCGAATCACGCAAGCTATGCACAACTCTCGGGACAAACATATTCTGAATCCGAAAAAAGCATTGCGTTCAGCTCGTCAAGGCGAATCTTTTGATTAACAGCATATCCTTGATACTCTGATTTCAGAATTCTTCAATTCCTCTGCGGACGTCTCTTCGCAAAGATGTAAAGCAGCGCGCATTGCCCCTGGTAGATTCGTGCATGACCTTTCGATAGTACTTCTTCTGTAGATTGGAGCGCTGAAAAGTAGTCGCAGACTTCTTTCTGAAGGAAATAAGGGCTGATCAATTTTGGGAAAATCATGTCGTTGTAATTTACTCGCCATAACCTTGAAATTCAAAGCTTTCTCAAGATTCATCGCTAGGGTTGTGATTTTCGCGATCAGCAGATCGGATAACCTCTATGAGCAAGTTTTTCGAGATGTTCGGGTTATACAACTTCTCGTTTTACGCTCTGAAGCTCGCCGATGAATTTTGGTCAAATTGTTGACGATCTTGATTTGTAAGGAAACTTCGCTTCTAGAGGTTTTCCGACATGCTGTTTACGAAAATGTCAGGATACTTGCCTGCTCGCTTCGATGGTTAAAGGCAGCGTCCAGGCAAAATCTCGACCTCTATTTTTTTGACTTACCCAAGCCATTATATAGCGCTAATTCCAGATTGGCACTCAAAATGCGTGAATTCCTCAAAAACCCCCTTTTTTGAGACAATTTTGTGAAACCGTGCACTAGTGGCAAGCACTGACAGGTGTTCGATTGCGTTTGCCATGTGAAAACACGTCAAGGTCAGAAGAGTTCGTTCAGGGGGGGGGGGCAGGCCGTGCGAGGAAGTGGGTGTGGTCCTAGAGGCTTGACGTTTTCTGCTTCGATTTCCTCCTTTTAGAGGGTGTTTAAAAGTCGATTTGCGCGATAGTCCTGGAATGAGGCCCTAGTGCTCGGTCATGATAATACCCGAAAATATCCATTCTGCCCGGACGCTGCCTTCAAAGTTACTAGTGACTGTGCCATTGGAAGGTGCATGTCTCAATTTCCAGTTTATAGAAATGCCCGAGTTGCGAGCCTAGAAAAACACATCCTCATATCGCATACCTCGCCAAAATTCCACCACCAGTGGTTATAACACGCTGATCAAATCCGTTCACATCGCTTAATGGATCTTCGTGTGTTGGATTTGATAGTCAAATAAATCTGAGCTCCAGCTACGAAACTGCTTTGATATTCAATTAAGCAGCTGAAGCACCCGTAACCACCATATTCGACACAGGGTGAAGTGAACCTAATATTTGCAATCAGAAAACCATATTATACAACCACTGAAGGTGAAATTTCAACGAAGTATGCGATCTTTACATTCTAAGAAAAATGCATGAGGACATGTTTTCATAGGCTCTAACTCATCGAATTTCGTAGACTAGAGCCTGAGACACGCACCGTTCAATAGCACGGTTCCTAGTAACTCTAACTCACATACGCCGGAGACACAGATAAGTGTTTTTGAACAATTAATTCCCGAAGATGCGGCGCTAAATCGTTGCCAAATTCGGACATCTAACCGCTTATAACTTTTTCCAGAAAACGGCATTGCAGATGTGAAAGATTTGGAATCAGCTCATCAAGCCGCACCTAATGACATGCGGTTCATTTCAATTCGCCACCTTAAGTTGGAATTGCTCCCTATTCAGTAATAACCTCAAGCAGGCAAGTATTTTGAGAGACATGCAGAAGTGTAGGCAATGTTACGAACATTCGTGAATTTACAGTTACCTCATCATATTTCTTCAAAAGGCCCTGTATTCTTCAAAGACCATGATTTTCGTAAACAGCATTTCCGGAAACCTCTATGAGCGAAGTCCTTACAATCCAAGATCTTCAACATTCGGATCAAATTCCATCGACGAGCTTTAAGAGCGAAAACGAGAAAAAATGAAATAAACCGAACATCTCGGAAAACTTGCCCATGGAGGTTATCCAACCTGCTGATCACAAAAATCACACTTGCTTAGCTTAGAAAACTGGAAACGGAGTATTGGAGACATGATGTACATCAAAAGATTCGCCTTGACAAAATAACCCAATGGTTTTTCTCGAATTCAGAATATGTTTATTTTAAAGGAAGATATGGCGCTGTGTAATTTGCGTAATTCGGGTGATTCCGCGAAATTCCAGTAATTTCGCAAAATTCCCAGAATATCGCGGAATTCCGAGAATGTCGCTGACTGCGACATTCACAGAAATTTTGCACATTTTGTGAGCGGTACTGCAGTTGCGCTCTTCTTCGAATGTTGCTCACAAGGGAATGGTCAGAAGTCGAAGTGGCCAATCCAGACAAGCTGCATACCATTAGATGCAGCATAAAACGCTGACTCTAAATCTGTCTTCCTTATCTGCAGAGCGCTTTTGTGAACGAAATTATAAGCCGTTGAAAGCCATTATTTTGCTAAGAAATTGTGCGTGTGAAGCGCAAACTTAGCCGTACAAAGCCATTCCCGGCTCAGTGTTGGACCAAAACATGCAGCTAGGTCAGTCATATGACCCGTACCTAGAGGCGAGCTGAAAGAGCAATAATGTGCGTAATTTCGCAATTTTTATGTACGATATTTTCGCAGTTAAGGTGCTCATACTTTGCCTACAAAGGCGCTCTGCAGTTATGGAAGACAATTTGAAATCAGCATTCAACGCTGCATCGAATGGTATGCAGCTTGTATGGATTGGCCACTTCGATTTCTGACCATTCCCTTGTCAGAGGAGCGAAACAAGAAATTTAAGTGTCGCAGTTTTGCTCAAAAAAGTTGTAACTTATTTCTGGCAATCGTTAGGTAGCGAAAGCAGATTTGCAATCGGCGTTTTGAGCCACGTCTGGTCCCATAATTCCTACCACGGGTGGCCATAGTTACCAAGAATCATTCCTTTCAAGAGTTCTATACTTTTTTTCCATATTAACACATTACATACGGTTTTAGATAGGGATATAGAATGTAAAAAAATCGAGTAAAAATCGAATCGAGAACGAAAAACACCTGTTAGAAAGAGGAGAAAATGCTGCATCGAATAATGCGCGAGCTGCTCTTCTTTTGATGTTCTACGAGGATTTAGCTGCCCAAGTATGGAAATCGGTAGCATGAGTTAAAATTCTGTTAAAAATGTATGACAAGATATGAAAAGGGGAAAAAGCAGTTCTGTATTCTATAAGGTCTACTCTATCGAATCGTTGCTTAAAATCCTTCTAAAGATTGATATGAAAGTTTTGAAAAATCGTGGAACTTGACTATCAAAAAAAGCATGGGTCGCAAATTTTGGTTATTTTCTGAAAGCTCATTGATTGTTTTGCAACTATTTCATGACCATTAGAAAGAGAATGAAATTCTGCATCGAATGCATCCAAGATCTCTAAAAAACCTTTGTTCTATCAAATGTGGCGCCCGTTTGAAAAAAACGAAATTACTTTCGGAATGATCTGATACATTATCGTAGATCTGTCAGGATTAAGGGTTCGCGATTCCCTTACCTGATGTGTAGCGGTACAGGTTGGTATTATATATATTTATTATCTACATATATTACAAGAAAGGGGAAGGGAGAGGACTGACTAAGCAGCCTTACGGTGCGCGGTCGTAGGGGGTCACTGGCTCCTATCTGACCTTCTCGGCCAGCTAACGGGAGAGCAGCAGGCGGAGCTTAGCTGCGTGCCGACAGATCATTAAAGTTATAACTTGGTCATTGCTGAGGCAAACAGATTTGCTGGAATTACATTGATAGGCGCACGTTTTTTTACTCACTTTTTTCTTTATTTTGGAAGATTTCACATCCCTATGGAAATTTCATTGAGCTGCTATCTTTTATCATGCACTTTCATATTGCATTTCATATTCATTCTTTTTCTAGCAGCCAAAATGTGACCAACTTATCCAACCAAAGCTATAAATTTTTTTAACTCTCTAAAAAGCGAAAGACTTTGTCAGTAATGCTCTTAGTAGAGTTTGTTGCTTTTTCCTGTTTCTTCTACTGGGACACACTCATCCGAAAGTGATGTACAATAATGTTAAATTTTCATTGATGGGAACACAGCTCGTGCCCTTTCCATAAATCAATGGGTCAATAGTCCACTATAAAGTTCTGATTCCTGATGGCAAGTTCTCGTCGAAGTTCTTTTTCCAATCTTAAAAATATATTTGAAGCAGTTTTTCGAAACAAAGAAATGATTCGTGCAACTTATTTGTCAGAAACTCCAAAAGTGCGCTTTGCTTCATTAAAATCATAAAACCTTTGGTTTATTGGAATTCTACAAAGTTTCCTTTTTTGAAATTCCCGCGACATCATCGGTTAATTTCGAGATTTTTTGCTTGCCCACCTATTCACTAAACTGATTCTGAAAATCCACACTAGAGCGCGAAAACGATAGAAAAGAGCTTCAACGAAGGAGAGAAATCAGCAGGTGTTCGGGTCTTCCCCACTATGAGGATGACCCCGTTCTTTCGGGACGATCTTGCCGGTTCCAGTTTCAAGTCACGCGTTCGCATTTGGCCAGTGGCGATGTCAGGGCGGCTCGCAGAATTCAGAAGATCGCTCCGGAAGCTGGGAGCGTGAATTCACCGTGGGACCCCGCCCTCTGTCAATTTCCCTCCTGCGCCAGAGCTCCTTTTTTGTCGTTCTCGCGCTCTCTAGTGTGAGTTTTCAGATTTAGCAGAGCGCATAGGCTAGAGTAAGCACAAAATCCCAAAAACCGATCTTTTCCCCGGAGCTGCCTTTCTAAGCAAAAGCGAGTTTTGGTCACGAAGTTCAGATAAAAATGGAATGCTAATGCAAGCTACATACAGAGGTGTCGTCTTCTATAGTAAATGTCTGATATTCTGCCTGTTTTCATTTTTACAACCCATTTCAGGGAAGATCCGCCAAGCAGAGAAAATACTGAGAGTAACGAAGCACCGCTGCAAGTGTACAAGACTGCGCAGGCTGAATATGTGCCACCGTAAGCCTGTTTATAATGAAGCGAGGTGAATATCCTGCCTAATAACTGTCATTTGCAGCAGCAAATCGAATAGTCAGACGGCTCAGGTTGACGACGTCTCCATTGTGGCCTCCACATTAGCAGAGTCGAACTCTGAAGAAGACCCAACCTGGAGTAATGAAAATGAGAATTCAAGTTGCAACTCTGATGAACAAAGTTCGGACACTAATGGTCAGAGTACAAACACCTTTGAGGACCAAAGAAGGAGCCAATGTATCGACGATTTTTCACTTCGAGCCAGTATCAGAATATAATGAGTGAGTACTTTCCGTTTTCCGGACCATCACGTGCTCTTAGAAAGAGATAACATCTCGTGTCACACAGTCAAACAAAGCTACAGTTTCCTCAAACAGCACCGCCAAATCTCACAAGATAAAGATAGATGATTCGAATGAGATCTTTCATGTATACCATTTTGAACAACCCTGGTGTTTTTCTATCCTAGACACGAATGTGAGCAGTCAGAACTTGGGAGCGTTTAGGGCAAATGGAATATGCGACTAGAATCAAGACTACCGTCACATATCCAGAATTCCTAGAAAATGGTAGTATATTGAATCCGCCCCAAATTATTTGGCGTGCTGTTAACTTTTTTGCGCGTTAAAGCCATTTTTGAGATCATGGTGACTATAGAGTGCGTCAAAATTATAAATAAGCGAAACTTTGTTCTCAGGGCTGTTCAGCATGCAACACGGCTATGACTTTGGTTGTGTGCTGTATTCTTTTCCGCTCGATCAAGGAATAATATACAGGGTGTCCCAGAAGTAAGTACACACTTTTCAATCGTTAATATCTCTCTTCCCATTGTGTGTTTCTCCGCCATTTAAGTACCATTCTTTGGAGGAGGCTTCAACTTAGATTTTTACAATCAAGCGAATCACAGATCGCTCTTCATTACTGTAGGATTACTGTAGAAACTTTGACAAGGATTTTAGGCAACTGGAAGCCATATTCTGCCTCGGAACAAAACCAAACAAGTCAAAAACTTTTATACTATGGTAGTGGAAGCCGCTGATTTCGAATATGAAATTTACAACTTACTGTGATGCTTCTTTCCAAAGTTATCCTAGGTAAACCGTAATGAATGAATCCCGAGTATTTGTCTTGATGTGATTACACCGTCAGAAAAGCTGAAAACACTCGCAAAAAGTTGTGTAGTGGAACTGGCGTGCGCAAAAACCCTAGTACACGATTTTTCAGATTTTTTGCAAAAAATTTTCTCATGTGACATATTTCACCATGTTTCCACATGCTAGAAGTTCTTACCGTAATCCTACAGTAAAGAAAAGCGATCGGTGATCCGACCGATGCTGTAAATCTAAGTTGAAGCCTCCACTACAGAATGGTACTTGAATGGCAGAAGAAAACGCATTGGAAAAAGAGATACTGACGATTGAAAAGTGTGTACCATTTGATTCAACTGGCTTGGCATCGGCAAAGGCGAGGCTTCATGACCTAATTAAGGCTAGGCAATAATCAGAGAGCACTCGCGCGAGAGAGACGCAGGTGCGTCGCGGACGCGAGCGGCCTTAATTACGTCACAAAACCCCGCCCTAATGGTGCCAAGCCAGTTGAATCAAAGGTTACCCTATTTTCAGGTGTATAAGCCGCACCCTTTTCATTCTAAAGGCGAACACGCCAAAAGACTGACTGTCATCATGGAGCGCGTTAAGTGCGATGGGGCGATGGGGCGCGTTAAGTGAGAGCAGTATGCGATAAGGCGACCGCTTCGCGAGACATATGCGCGGCGGCAAGCCTGGGTCTGCTCGCGTTTAGAGCAAAAAGGGTGCGGCTTATACACCTGAAACAGTGGCGTACCGAGGGGGGGGCGGGGGGGGCGCGCGCCCCCCCCGAGAACGGGTCGCGAAATTTTTGAAAGTTACTTATATGGGTTATAAAATTGTGCAAATGACTTGTCTGTACTTGTAAATAATTAAAATAATTTTTAAAATTTTTTAAAAATTCATTTTAGCTTTATAAAAAAATTTTTTCGGGGGCGTGGCTGACGCCACGCCCCCTTTTTCCAGATTTTAGGGGTTGGGGACCCGCAAAAATTTTGAGAAGCACCCCAAAAAATTTTTCGGAGTGCGTGGCTAACGCCACGCACCTTCATTAGAAAAAAATTTTTGTCGCGCCCCCTCCGAGCCGAAATCCTGGGTACGCCACTGACCTGAAAATAGGGTACTTACTTTTGGGACACCCTGTATACCCGACGCGGTTTCGACATCTTCGGGTGCTAGACATTTATTAATGTGTACGCTAAAGAGCTCGCAGAGAAAATCTTGAACATCTTGGGACTTTCACTGCTCAAATCGCCTTGTGCTAGAACATCCCAGAAAATGGCGCTACCGGGCGATGTCGATCTGATATTTGTGAACGACTTTCGAGCACTTCTTGCTGGCAGAAATTTTGGGAGCTTGCGATTTTGAGTTGATCTTAATCACTACTGTGAATCCAGGTTTGAGTTATGGTCTTGGACAGTGCCGCCCATTATAGAGTACCTTGACACTTACACCTCTATTTCATTCGTGAAGATTCCAAATTTTTGCTCCAAAATGCTCGTAACTCCTAACAGTAAAATGCTTCGCAGAAGGCAAAGTAGCTTTTTCTTTCAAGAATATATTTCTTCTAGGAAATGCCGCTTTCACTTATCAAATTTATTCTCTCAAGTAAAACTTGGACTGAACGGTTTTAGTCAACTTCATTGCTTTCAATTGTTGCTTGATGAAATACTGATATGCCCTTCCGATGTAGTATGTTTTTCCATTGATTGATAGAAGTAAAACCACTTCAAATAAATAGGGACTGATGGACATAGAGGAAGAGCGTGTGTACCCCGAATAAAGGCCACATTAAAAAAAGTGAGAATCTCGTAACGTTTTTTGACGTAACGTTGGATCTGGAAACGTAGAGAATTATCTGCCAGTGCAAGTGATGATTCGGATAATGGTGCCAATGATTATTTCAGGTTCGTTCGTTGATTCGGGGATGATGGCATACGCGCAGGGCCTCGCATGTGCAGCCTTCCGAGGAGGCCGCACACGTGCTGCTGCACGGTTGCCCCGTGCGACTGCACGGGGCAGCCGCACGCCTGCGACCGCCCCAAACAGTCGCACTTCTGCGGCTGTCCGGGGCGGTGGCACGCGTGCGGCTGCAAGTGCAGCTGCACGTGGCAGCCGCACGTGTGCGGCTACCCAGAGAGGCCGCACGTGCGCGGCTTCCTCGCGAACACAGCGTGCCAAGGGCAAACGCTGCGCAACAGCAAAAGAGGAACATGGTCCAGCGAAAAGATTTAAGTAATTCTAGTGCATACAATAACGATATTCTTACAAGAATTTAGTACTTGGATGCATGATGTATTATACAAACGTTTTTTTTTGAAGAGCTCAATAACCTTTGTAAATATAACAGTGACAATAAAGCTTCCTTCTTATTATCTCTTATTTTTCCAGAGACGATCTATAAGTTATGGCATAATCAGACTTTGGCTAGTATCTACAGCATTGGCGGCGTAGCGAAAGTTCCCAAAGCCCGCCTTTCCTTGCAGAAATACTTAGCACCTGCAGGGGAACTTCGAAGGAAGACGGTTCCGCCTATTTCTCCGCCTTCTAAATGGACTCATTCTGATTTGTGTATGCGCAGTAGAATCCTTTGTAATCGGTTGATTCGTAATTAATTACAACCAGCAATCCCATTTTATATTATAGAGAAACTTCGATAGTGAGAAAATCCAGGCACACCACGTAGCTATTGAAAAGATTTCGAGAGTAATGCAGACCAAAAATGAATTGCACTAGGTAATCAAGTAAGCTTCATTTCCTACTGGTATAGCGTAAGCTATTCACAGCAAACTATTTTGCGACAGCGCAAGTAGAGTAAACTTTATTCTACAAGTCATTGAAATAAGGTCACGAGAGGTCTCCAGGAGAGACACAAAGCGACAAATTTGAGCCCCACTCACTTGAAAGGCATGGAAAATGGGGATGATGTATAGAGCAATGAAAATTTCAATAAACTACAATTCGAAATCTTGAGTCTAGCGAAAATCTCAACATTTTAACAACTCGTCCGTTCTTGTCAAAAACACGCTTAGTACAGTTGGCTTATTGTTAGATATTTAACACAACTTTGGGATGTTTCCATTGGTAGAAAAGAAGACTGTGCAAAAAAGACGGTCGACTGCTGTATATTATAAGAGACCACACAAAGCTGGAAAAGACGGCTCGAACACAATGCGCTCTCGATATGTTTATAGGGCAGTAGAAAAATTGAAAATGGATGGACAGAGTGAGACCCAAAACGAGCTTCAGGTTATGAAGCTTTGCCTGTCAGTGTTTTTTTTTCTGTTCATGCATGCCGCCATGCGCCTTGAGATATGTAAGTCAGCTCGATGATAATTAGGGAAATTTTTGCCACTACTGAACTAACATACCGACATCACAAAGGGTCGATCTTCAGGTTTGAGCAATGAAGCTGCCGAAGTTTTTTGGAAGGCTATACAACTCGTGAAAAATGAAGTGATGGAAGTGGCCAAATCAACCGACCACAAAAGGTTTTCTCCGTTTTGAAGCGTTTTCTGGCTCATTTCCTTGATGAGATACATTCGCGAAATGAGACATCTATTTTCCCCGTTGAGTTCTGATGTGAAGGTCATTACGGAAGGCGGCGAAGCAGCATTACCTCAGATGAACACCATCAATACCATAATTTGTGATAACATAAGCATCAGGACACATCATGCAATGGGTACAAAATACTCTCTCACAGTTCTTAGAAGCGCCGAGTGAGTTGAGTGAGGCCCTTGGACTCAGCAGTAAACTTCGATGCAAGTTTTGCAATAATCATGAATGGTACCGTAGAGCAGATGATAAACTGGAAGGGTTTTGGGAAGAAGTCATAGGTGACAGGCTGCTTTGCCACTCATCACTGACAATAAAAAATGCCAATCCTATGATTTCAGTGAATTTTGCTGCTCCCATTTCCATGCAGCGCACAAACGCGCACCTTTAGTTGAAGAACTCGATGAGTAAGCACTCACCACTCCGATTTCCACGATTGCTCCGCTCCGTCAGCGCCTTTTTGACTAGTTTGGAAGGGGCGCAAAATGTAGGCTCTCATGTGGTCATCAGCGTTCCGTCACTATAAAATTGTGGATGTTTTCGCGCTTCAAAGGAAATTTTGAATATAGCGGGAATCATGCGAATAATGGGTGCATCCTCAAAAAGAACAAGTAGGATGGAAGAGGTATTCTGAGGAATGAGACACACAAGCCAATGGCAACTCTTTCACGCGGCCGCGGCCAATCTAGGAACTAGCACGACATTTTACGACCAGCGGAGTATATGGTTCAAATGTTTTCGAAAAGGTGGGCAGCAAACTGGGGATTGTGGATATATGAAGGCAAAGCAAAAGCCGAAAACAAAAGTATCGCTTCAAGGCCTCGGGCAAAGTTCACGTGATTCCCCTTGCGATTCTCCAACGCAACAGTTACGAGTTCATTGCAAGCCGATCATCTTGCATTTCGGTTGTGATGGTTTTCCAACAGGACTACGTGACTAATTATCACAACCGAAATGCAAGATGATCGTCATGCAATGGACTCGTAGCTAATGTCTTGTTTGAAGAATCGCGAGACGATGAAATCGCGTGAACTCTACCCAAAGCCTAAGGGCCGTATTAACATTCCCACTGGGGAGGGAAACGCATTCGAAAGAGCTCTGGGCATCTAGATTTCTCGTTGTCTATCCATCTCCAAGTGTTTCTACTACCCTTTATCTTAAACTTATTGAACATAAGCGAGTTGTACAAACCGCACTTTCTTGCTTTTTGTATGATCCTCAAACAACCCCGGTGGCCGACGGCCTTTTACTCAAAGTCATTTTTCTTTCTTTGAAGTCAACGAAAGCATTCCAGAGTTGCATTTGTTATCTAACATAACAGTGCTATAAGCACAACTGAGTTCTTAAAATTTTGAGATTTTCAATAAACCTCAACTTTCAATTTATGTCATAACTTTTTTCATGACTTCGATACATCAATTGTTCTTATCAAAAATTTGCGTAGCGTTGTTAATTTAGATGCTCAGTACAACTTTGGAATGTTTTCATTGACTCTGAAAAAAGAAAAACGAACTTTGAAAAGAAAACGTCGGCCGCCGGGGATTATCGGGGGAATATACAAAAAGCTGGAAAATGCGGCTTCTATAACTTGCACAACTTCTCGCTCCTGTTCAACACGTCATAATAAGGTGTAGTAGAAATACTTGAGGATGGGTAGAGCGAGAAATACAAATGTGAGCTTCAGAATAGGAATCTTTCTCTCAAGCCCCCTTCCCCCCCCCCCCCCCCCTGCGGGAATCCGGGGATATTAATGCATGTGTCCCTAAAACTGGGACGGTTATGAACAAGGTGGTAATATGGTGCACCGCAGGCAATATTTGTCCATAATTTCGCACCGAACTTCAAAAAATTCTAACGGGTAAAGGACTATCTCTCGCCGAAGCTCCCGCGCGGACATCTGCAACAACTAGGCACCCCTCACATGTATAGATCATCCATAAAATCGTGACAACGGATTTGGCTGCGGTCTTTACTCCTCAGGAGCAGAAAACACACAAGCAAAAAGGCATCACCTCAGCCCTTAGCTCAGCCACTTTCAACGTCTAAATACTATCATATGTAAGCAGAAAAATCACTCGAGTAGAGATGGAAACTAAGAAAATGCGGTTGCCGGGAGTGCGCGTATCGGGCGCGGTCGCGCCATCGTCACAGTTTTTCGAACGCCCTATATACAGGGTGTCCCAAAAAAATGTATCGAACGTTTGATCTTCAATAATTTCCCTACATGGAAAGCTTTCGCGGATCATTGAGTGTCATACGGTAGAGCCAGGTTTAACTTAGATTTACAGTATGGAGCAAATCATCTATCGCCTTTCATTACTACAGGATTACGGTACGAACTTTTAGCATATGGAACCAATGTGAAATACACCACCTAACAAAATTTTCTCCAAAAAATCTAAAAAAGAGTGTACTAGGGTTTTCGCGCATGCTGATTCCACCTAACAACTTTTTAGAAGTGTTTTCGGCTTTTTTGACGGTGTAATTACATTTCTGGCAAATCTGGGAATTGAGTTACTACGATTTACCGGGGATAACTTAGGAAAGAAGCATGGCAGTAAAATGGGAATTTCAAATCCGAAATCAGCGGCTCCCATTACCGTAGTATAAGGGTTTTTGGCTTGTTTGGTCTCGTTCCGAGGCAGAATGTAGCCTCCAATAGCCTAAAATCTCTTTGTCGAAGTTCGTGCCGTAATCCTACAGTAATGAAAGGCGATAGATGATTCGCTCTATACTGTAAATCTAAGTTGAACCCAGCTCTACCGCATGGCGCTCAAAAATCCGCGAAAGCTTTCCATATAGGGAAGTCATTGAAGATCAAACGTTCGATACATTTTTTGGGACACCCTGTATTAGGACGCAATTGTGCAGATGTCCGCGGGGATCTCCCTTTCGGCAACATATAGCAATAATTCAGAGAAAAAAGTCATTTTTTCACCAGAGCACAAAGTGGAAACCTTGTCGCTACTGTCATACAGTCTAAAAGATATAAGACTGTGCTTTTCGTGAAGATCGGCCACTGCAGCCATTGCTCAAATATCAAATCTCTCAATTTCGTCCTTCTTCAAACGCTTTTCCGCTATTAAATGTTGGCTTTCAATCAGCTCAAGCAATTTCGAAAAGTACGGGTTGCTTAGGCTTTCGCCTTGTGGCATCCTACGTGAAGGCCGCGTCTCACAAAGGAAGAATACTTGGTCGAAGTGACGTTTCATATAAAATTTATTATTGCATAGAGAATGGAACGCTTATTTCGAACCTGCTTTCGGTATCTGCAAAGAGCTTCTGGGATAGGACTTATGGAAACTTTTTGATGCAAAATTATGAAGCCCTGGTACAATAAAATCATCAGAACTTTAGTCCGTAATCAAATGGAGCCAAGGTTACTATAAGGCTGTATACATTTCACATGGAAGCTCCACTTCGGCCAAGCGTCCTTCCCTTGTCAGATACCTACGCGATCACGCATAGCCCTATAAGACAATCAAATCGCATTTCCCGATGGTGAAAATTCTATAAAGCTCTGCATGATCGTTAAGGTCGGTTTGTTTGCGCCACAGCTCACACAGGATGCCATAAGGCCCAAACCAGCTGAACAACCCCCGCTTACAGAATCGCTTAGCTAATTGAAAGCTAGCATCTGATATCATAAAGCTTTGACAGGAGAAAGAAAATTGAGAAAGCTCAAGCGCGAGTACTGGCCGCAAACTCAACAACCCCCACGATACAGAGCCCTATAGAATGTATTGTGAATTATGATTTGAGAGCTCATATCTGATAGGAATATGACGCAATTTCACTTAATACAACCCAAAAATTGAAAACCATGATCACTCAAAAATTCGCCTAGGGGAGTTGTGCGGCCTGCTGATCACGAAAATGATATTCGTTTTGCATGATGGGACCTTTTGAGGACTTACGGTAGGCATACGGTATGGGAGATCTCAGAAATAGCTAAACTTTGCTTAGGAGGGTCATTCGACATGCTGATCACAAATATCACACTTTTCGCGCACAGAAATGTCTCCCTGTATGGTTACAATAGGTGTACGGAGGGCCTCAAAATCGAGGTTTGACTGGAATTTGGTCTGGAAGGGTTATTTAGGACGCTGAACATGGATATCACATTGACTTTGTACGACTGCGCCATTTTCCCAAGTCACGGTGGGTATACGGTAGATAGGTGAGAATTTAAATTCGCTCAAAACGTTGCCTTTTGGCCTTTTGAGGGGTTTTTATACATGCTGATGACGAACAAGCTTGTAGCTGCAACATGGAGTTATGATTAATTTGCAGCGTTTAGGTAAGCATCTTTCCTGCTTTTCGGACCAATTAAGATCCTAAAAATCCACAAAAAGAATTTATAATCGAAATGAGCGCGATATTCGTGATCAGTAGATCAAATAACACCCCTGCACAAAGTTTCAAGCTCTGCGGTTTTGGCCCCTTAACATATACCTACCGTAACCATACAAGGTGAAGTTTTCGTGCACAAAAGGTGTGGTACTCGTGATCAGCACGTCGAGTAACCCCCCCCCCCCCTATGTAAAGTTATAGCAATTTCTGAGATCCTGATCCCATATCTGCTGTAGGCCTATAGCCTGTACCATAAGGGGTTTTATGGGAAGCAGGAAGTCTCCCAAAATACATTAATTCTGAGATTTTGACCCCATACCGTACGCCTACCGTAACTCCTCAAAAGGATCCCACCATGCAAAATGAATATCATTTTCGTGACCAGCAGGAGAATAACCCCCTAGTCGGATTTTTAGCGAAATCTGTAGTTTTCATTTTGGGTTGTATCATCATTTTGTGTTGTATTAAGTGGAATAGTAAGAGTAGTCTTCATAGACGTCATAGACACTTTCGAATCTATCAAATAATTAAAAAATCAAAATAGTTAGAGAAATAAATTGTAGTTGATGCCAAAACCGATGAAGAAAGGTAGAAACGATGCATTGCAATCAATAGTATACATGCTCGCGCGGTTGGATTGCGCGTGCAGAGATTGATTAATTGAGATCACAAACTGAGATCAACGTTCTGCATTTACAGTAAGCTCATCTTCTAAATAAGTGTATATCGATGTATTGTCAGCAAGATAACCAAAAATTAACAATGATAAACACAGTCTTATGATTTCTATGATTTACAGGAACATTCAAGACTGAATATAATCTTTGATTCTGAGGGCGTGGCGGCTGGAAGGCGGGTTTTGTGACCTAATTGAGGCCGCTCGCGCCCGCGACGTACGCGTCTCTCTAGCGCGAGTGCTCTTTGACTATTACCTAGCCTTAATTAGGTCACGAAGCCCCGCCTTCCAGTCGCCAAGCCAGTTGAATCAAAGACTTAGTTAGGCTCATTTGAGCCATCTGCGCATTCTTATTTGGTGTGTTAGTGCAACGGATGACTTAGTCGAAAAAGATAGATTCTTCATTTATGAAGATCAAGCAAGGAAAAATCTGGATTTTGCCAGCAGCTGTTGAGGTGTCTGCAACTTCCTTCGCTTTTTCAACATCGGGACAAGAGCTGTTTTCTCCAGAGCTTTGCTAATTCCAGTGTTTTCAGCAACATTTGGCAGTCTTGAAAACAGTTCTCGGCAAGCTAAAAACTTTGGGGGTTCATGTCTTGGCTCCCTGGATGAGCTGCGTCTAAAACTTTGCTTTGCAGCTTTTAGAGATATCGAAAACTTGCTTTTCTGAACGTGGAAGCTGCTGTTTGGGCGGGCAGGGGAAGCCGGCCCCTTTATAGGACGATTTGCTGATGGAACCAATAACACAATTGCCGCCGAGATGGATTGGGTGTCTCCGCCTATCTGGACTCCACGAGCCAATCGCTTTCTAGAGTGGGCTTTCGCTTCCCACCCAAACAGTATTTTATATGTCCGCAAAAGCGAGTTTTTGATCCTCAAAAGCTAAAAGCACAAATTTAGACTCACCTCATTCAGTGGAGTCAAGAACGATGTATAGCCCTAAGTTGTCAATCTGCCGAGCCATTGCCTCTAATGGTGGTACTCTCCTTAGTCTTGCACTCTTCGCCAGGATCATCCTCGAAGAGTTGATTGACTGAATAGTATGAGTAGAGAAGTATTCTCGATGTTGTCTGTAAAAAAACATTGCTTAGGAAAGACTGGTTCGCAATTCTCTTGATATGCACTTAGGTCATGTAAATGGTGTACAAATTTGGTAAAAATGTTAAAGCACATTCTTCTCGTTAGTAGAAATCAGTCATGAGAAAACATGCACACTGGAAGTACATATGGACATGGACTTCCATGGTGATGATTCCACTCAAGGTACCGTCCACCCATATTCTCGACTTCCATGTTTTTGTCGTTTCGGGGCCTTCTCATGCCGCTGATTCCGAATATGAAGACTAAAATCCGCAATAACCCCGAGAATCTCCATTCCGGAAGACCCTCCCGCGGGTTCTCGGGAACGGCGATCGGGCTTAGTGGAGGGGCGGCGTAACAGGAGGAACCAAAGGCCTTACCGCCATCGCAACAGATTAAAGGCAGTGGATCAGCAGAATGGACCCCTTTCGGATTTTGATGGATTTAGGTAGTAGACTCTACACTGTAGCCCAAACCCCATTTGCCAATTCATGCGCTAATTTAGTAGACTCTACACTGTAGCCCAAACCCCATTTGCCAATTCATGCGCTAATTCCTGAAAAATGCGCTTCAAAACTCCACCAGCCCCCCCCCTCCCCCCAAACGGATATTCCTGGGTATGCCACTGCTAGAGGGGCGCTGGGCTTAGAGGTGCTCTGCTCTCTTTGTTATTTCGGGGCAATTTTCTTTCAAAGCAACATTTTGCGCCGCGTTTTGGGCATTAACTTGATAGGGGTCCTACTATTGTACGTCGTCTAAAGTAAAACCCTAATTTACGGTGCGGTACATTAATTATCCCAGACACTGACTCAAAGAGAACTAACACGAATCATTTCGTGTAATCAAGTTGATGAAAAATTGGGATGAAGGAAATTGCTTGTGATGAGTGCGGATTATTTTCAAATAACGAATTTTGAATTGTGTGAAGTATAAAGATTCTGAAGCAGCCACAAAGAAAAGGAGCTCTTCCTTATAAGCGACAGACATCAGCGATAGTGCACCCAGCTTAAAATCAGCAGAACTTCCGCGATTACCTGACGCTTCAAAATGAAGTTAAATCTGAATCAAAAGCATAAAATGTTGCACTGAACAAACTTTGAATCATGTACTAGCTTTTGGTAGTTACGCATCCAATATGAAGAGGGTGACGAATGCGGTCTAACAAGTATGAAAGTCTCGAATGACTCATTTTGATGATCATTCTGATCCGATAATAATTCTGACGAAAACAATTATGAGCAAAAAGCCTATACAATCAAAAATTATCGAAGCAACTAAAATTACCCTCACTACAGAATAAAATTTTTATCGAGCACCAGAAATCATGAACGAAAATTGCAATGTATTTCTCTCCGAGCCTAATCTAAAACCTAACTACTTTCATTCTTTCAACCACCTCTGTACACGATTTATTGGTTTCAAATTCAATTTCAAATTTTCATGCATCTACATTTCAATTCCCATAGGCCCGTTTTTAGTAGACTCTTCCGCCTCGCGCAGCGCGGTGGAAGAAAATTTCTAGATTTCACTTTTGAGCTGGAGTAGTGCTCGGAGTAGTTTTTCCAGCGTTTACCTTGCTTCAGGATGCCGCATGCACTCAGTTATTTTCACCAAAGCTTGGACTATCCGAGTGCTCTCCGGAATTCTCGCACTGTTTCTCGAAGAGAGCACTCGAGTCTGCATTGCGTTTCTCTAGGCTCGTCAGCAAACAAGAACTCCGTGGCAGCAAATGCGAGTCTGTCGTGTCCATGCTCTTGCGTTGTGTTTTCTTATACATGAATCTTGAACATGTACATTTACTGTTATTAGAGGATGTCGGAGTAGATAGGCCAAAATCTTTTTAGCTATTGTTCCGATCTCATCATATTTTCTATTGTTTACAAAAGCGGCAAAGATTTTGTCTCACCTGAAACTCCTCAAAAAAGCTCTGTGATCAAAAAAACATTTCTACAGCTGATTTCTTCAACTTCTGGCTTTAGTATGCATTACGGTCATGATATCACGCTAAACTTGTTTGATGTGATACCATGACAGGAGAAAGATTTGCATATTATTTATAAAATCACCGGAAGTGAGAAGCTCAAAATAATTGATTTCACTATTTGGATCTGAGGCAAAAATTTTCCTGTTAATGTACTGTCTTGTAATAAAAAGTACAACGCAAAGCTGAATTTTTACTTCATAACATCCTTATTTATTTAACAGTGAAACTCAAAAAGTATCCATTGGTCTTTCCGCTGAAGATTATCTCCGAAATCTCCGCATATGTTAACCTGATTCTATAATCAAGTGATACCCAGCGTAAAGAACGTAAAACGCAGTTAAGCATTCTAGTTTCTAGCAATTTTCTTGCTTCAAATCTAGAAGCTGTTGAGATTCTTCTCCAGTCTGAAAAGGAGAACTAGAGAAGCTGAATTAGACCCGCCCATTCAAAGAGCCACTGGCTGCTGAACCAACTATGGTCATTAAAGCGAATCACTCTAAAGTAGGCGAATCCAGCTCCAGCGTTCCTCATGTCCTAAAAATTAAGAAAACAAAATGACATTAATATGCCCTAATGTCGGACTAACTCTGCAGAACAAGTAGGCTCGAAAACAATTATAAAATATTTTCACAAACCCTCTAATCGCACTCTTGATATTGGTAGAAAGATGCACTGACGAAAGTGTAGTTAGTTATTCTTATGCAGCACAGCAGCTTGAGAAGTGCTAATTTTTTCCATTTTGGCCATTTGTGCACGACCAACAAAATAGCCATGGTTTGTATTTTGCTGCGGTTCAAAAAAAACCGAATGGCTATGATACATGATTATTACTTTGTCTATCTTTGTTTGTAGAAGAAAGTGACTGGGCTGATAGGTAAACATAGTGCTAAGGAGATTTTCTCAAACGAGATGCACTTTTCTTTCACATTTCCTCTCGCTCTGTCATATGAGCGTGTCATACCGCCACACTCTCACTGAGGCTGCGCATGTCAAGCAATTGTGCGATGGCAGCGGAATCGACAAAATTCACTCGAAGCGAACTCTGTTAGACAGGTGTTTGGATACAACAACAATTAATATGCTGTATTAGACGTGAAATGATTAAGATAATTAAACAGTTTCAAGAGTTTTTTTTTCTAGATTCCTTTAAAATTATGTCACAAATTCTTTGCGTTATTTACGCACAATCTAGACAAGTCTAGTTCAGTTCCGGGCAGAAGACCTAATGTCTTCAAGAGACTCCGCCTACGCGGATATCTGCCACAAACCGTGCAGCTACCCTACTGTCCGTACCAGCTACCCGCACAGGTGAAGCCCATCGGCAATTAACGTTCCTTAACGGTTCGCGAAGTTTTTGGAAGTTACTTATATGGGTTATGAAAATGTGCAAGTGACTTGTTTATACTTGTAAATAATTATAATAATTCTTAAGATTTTTAAAAATTCAAACTAGACTTGTAAAAAAAATTTTCGGGGGCGTGAAGGGGTATGAGCCCGCGTTTTCAGAAATACCCCAAAAATTTCTTGAAGTGCGTGGCTAACGCAACGCACCTTCACTATGAAAAAATTTTTGTCGCTCCTCCCCCCCCCCCCCGGTCCGAAATCCTATCCTGGCACCGCCAGAGTTTTACTCGGAGTAACCAATCAATAGTCAGAGAGAATTTTTTATCAGAAACTACAAAATTATATGTCTTCAAGGCATTACCATCAAATGGGAACTCGCACCGCTGAGAGGAGTTTTTACTCCCCAAGCTTTAATGGTTGCGTGGCACATTACCGGATCAGTACTAAGCAGAATCAAATCATGAATATCATGAGAGAAACTAATAAGAACCTTGGCTTGTGGTTAACCATTCGTAGAGCGAGAAAAATATCTTGAACTAGACAATATCGCAAAACTAACCATTCCATTCAAGAGAAATTTCCCATCGCTGATGGGTCAAGCATCAAATTTACGGGGCGAAATCGCATCATGAAAATGTTTTATGTACCATCTAAGTTGCATCGCATAAGAGCCGAGCAACATTCACCAAGGCAATGTTTTCAGGTCTTGCCTAATAGGGTGGCCTGCCCATCTTAAGTTCTCGTTGATGATTCCGGTTTCATTCTGACCGTAATCAACCGACCAGACGTGTTTCTATCACACACACACCCGCGTCTTGTACACATTTTCATTCACACATTCAAATGCTGCTAACATATTAGCTGTCGTCATCTTTATTTATAGTCAATATTCGAGATTTCAATATATTTTCCGGAATTTCTGACCGAAAACGTTTCCACAATGATCTTTGAGCATCTGCCCTCTATACACAACCTTTCCAATAGAAATTCACTACCGTTCAAACAACAAATGTTAAACGATGAACTGTTGAAGTGTTCACAAAATCATAACTACTAGCGATTTGATCGCTGTTGTACCAAAAATGATTGGAATAGTTCAGTATTTTCAGTTCCTCGTATAAGCAACATAAACTTTTGGTTTGCTAAATGAAAAAAAATTAGTAAATACTGTTACTGCAATAACTGGATCTCTAAAATCATATTTTTTACGTTTTCGTCCTCTCTCTTTTTTTTTGAACTTCTATAGTACTAAACACCTTTTCCTAATGTGAACAGAGCGTGACTGAAACTTCGTCCCATTTGTTTTTGGGCTTTATTTGCTATCTGACCGAAATGAGGTCGAATCTATATCCTGCTTTCTTTTTAGCTCAAAAAAATTTTCCGTTTTAAAATTTCATGGCAATCAATGTTCTGCGATTCGTTTAGTCATTTTTTGGACCAACAATGACATGATGTTATCTCTGTGCTTAACAGTTTCCTTTATCTTTGACTGAATGCAAGCAGAACGTAAACTTCACTCACTATTTCCTTGCCTCGCCCACCTCAGAAAGTGTGTTTGTCCGGGACCGGTCCGCCCGGCGCGCGTACCTTTGCAATCATCAAGCATTTCCCTAGAGGTCTCTGCGACTCATATGTTTATGTTGCGGAGGCACTTTTTATATGCTCCGACTCAGCTTGATTTTCTTTCGAAAAAAAGCAAACACGCAGCGGTGTGGCTAATATCACCATTTTACTTGATTGCTCAAGATTCTGTATAAAATCGCCTACCGCGCAACCTGCAACTGAAGCAGTTGAAAGGCTCTCATCTGTACTCCAATAAAAGACAGATATGGTGACTGGACTAGATTTTGATGCTTAAGTGTGATTCTGTTTTGAATCTGATTAAATTCAAAAAGATGGCCTTGAATCTTTCACTTATTTCTACTTCTCAAAAGTTTTCCACTTCAGTTTCCCAAGTCCATGACCTCCTTACTTAGAACTTTTCTTACCTAGGCTAGCATCTTATGTTTGTCTTTAGTTTTCATTTATACCTTTCACAGAAATCTTCATAAACAAAGAACAAGTGCACATAGGTATCATTCTATTTATTATGCAGTTTCCTAGCACCCTTTCTCCTGCTTATTACCTCCCAACAATGTTCAAAATTTCCGACATTACATGGTTATAAAGTTTGGTTGGTATTTTTGATTGTTTTTGAGGGAACTGAATGCTTGAAAATCATAGATTTAGTGAAAACAAGGTCTCTCAGCTTTAGAAAAAATGTATCTTTAGGAAACAATATTGAACAATTTTGTCACCCATATATTCTCAAAAAGATCCACTATTTCTGAGATGTCTACATCGAAATACCCTGTTCAATTTTTTAAAGTTGTAGCAGAAAATGTACGATCTCAAATTTTACGATCTCAAGTTTGGCCTAGGCAAAATACTGTATCTACCTATTCTAGTTAGTTAGCTTGACGTGAGGGACTCTGTTTGAATCTACCTTATAGATCTCACATTCTTCTCATAAAATTGTCAAAAATGCTTGTGCTACTGCATTATGAGTAATCAGCAAAAAAAACGAATCAATGAATGCTAGACAGAAATGTGTCAGTGGACGATTATTCAGCAAAGGTAGACCTAACAGTTCTGGTGGCGCTGACGCTGGGCCTTAATCTCGTTAGTCTCACTCATTTTTTTTCATAATGGCCGTCGGACAGTAAAAGCGTGCGAAAATGCGGTGACCGCAAATTTCGCTGTACTTTTTCATTGGGGGACGCGTAGCGTAGTGGTATAGGGCGCCGCTATGATTCGGCGGGACCAGGGTTCAAAGCCGCCCTAGGCCGACCAAGCCTCTCCTCTCCGAAGTATTATAGATGCTGAATTCTTCAACTGTTTACTACTGATTTTTCACTTTGCATTGGTGCCTTTCGTCCCACCCTACGCCCTACACCCTTGAAGACCCCGTCCCAGATAAGAGCACCAGGGGTGTGCGCACGATGAGTGATTTGTGCCATGGCGAATTGGGCAGGGGCGAGAACTGAGAGATCGATGTGGCCGCACCCTTCGAACGGGTTTGCCACTGGTCTTTTCTATTGGAAATGTGTCGCTTCGGTCGCGATTCGCGCCACGCCCTTCACCTTTTACAGCGTGACAACATCGATCGAACTTTGTCAACTCTCAACTCACCACCCACACCTCGGAATTACTCACTTTACCTCATTTAGCGGGGCTCTAGCCCTCGTGGCGAGTCCAGTCCTCAATATCCTGATCCCGATCCTGATCCTGATCTCTCGGCTCGGCTTTTCTCTCTCTCTCTCAGCACTAGCACTCTGGCTTGCACCGGCGTTCTACAACAAACAGTTACACTTTAGGCATGGAAATTGCCTTACAGGATCAGAGTAAAGGAATACTTTACGAAGGGTATACCAAAGCGTTTCGAGAGTGCATCTTCGAAGAGGGAGATGTTGTCGGCAAGAATGAACGCTACGAATTCCGGTTTGTGATCAATTTTCACACAGATTCTTTTCCAAAACCTATTGATTTTGTGATTTCACAGATGTGACTATGATCTCGAGTGTTGTGGGCGAACATGCTGTATTCCCGAGGATGCAACTATTCCGCTATGGTTAGTGATCTATAATGTACCTGAATTTTGGATAGTTTCTGGCAAAATTCCGTGCTATCTAAACAAAATACCTTGCAATTCCCACGTATTTCGTTTGATAAGCGTTCAATGCATTCGACGTGTCTAAAGCGTTTGCAAACAATAAAATGAAACTGCGGCAAAGAAAAGTGCTACATACAATCAATCTATGCAGAAAAGCTTCCCTTAAAAACTAAACTAGATCAAAAAAGTTTTATAAGTTTGTATCCAATCTGCTAGACTCACTGAAGAGCAAGTATGTATCTCTCGAAGCCAAAACAAAAAGTCTTCTAACTCAGTCTTCTACAAGAACCGGATCTTCCATGTAAACTTTCTAATGAATTTCTAAATTGTCCTCAGGAACATCTTTATTGCCACTTAGTATGTGCCATGAAATAGAGGCACTTAGGTTTGAGTTAATAATTACTCTCAGAAGAAGAGGTTGCCCAAAAAATGTGGAAAACGTATGATTGCCAATAATTCACTTACAAGTAGCTTCCGCAAACCTTTCGGTACCATGTTGTAGACCATTCTTCAACTAAGATTCACAACAGAAGATTGGGTCAATCCCTCTTCAGTACTGTAAGATTACGGTAAGAGTTCTTGAAAGAATTTTGTCCAAAAATTGTAAGAGTTTCAATCCTTCCTTACTGAATAAATTAGGTTGTAGACATAAGTACTGCATTTTTGCATGACATCTATTTCAAATTTCGTCAGCTATGTCAAAGAAACAGCACGCGCAATAATCATCAAAAGCGAACATATCAACTATAGTGATTTATAAAATCTTTTCAAAATCTTTTCTGTAATCTAGACCACGAAACAAATTGTGCAAATTTTGACGTCAAGTAATTTGCAGTGGCGCCATTATTTATGAAGTTCCTACCGTTTTCCTAAAAAGAGAAAAAATGTTTTGTAACTGTGAACTCAAGTCAGTTCTAAAATATGTTGCTTGATAGCGCAAGCTTTTAGACAAGAGAGTTCGTGAGGATCAAACATTCGCCACATTTCTTGGAATGCTTTGTATAATCGGTCTTGTGCATGAAACTGGTAAGATACAAATATTCAGGCTAATGATAATTTTCATCATATTGGCCGCTGTATTGCTACTTGCTATCCTTGGTACACTGCTCTGGCTGCTTGCCAAACGAAGGAAACAAAAACCGAAAAAAGGTGAGAAATGCACTTTACGCTAACATTTACAGATTCCACTTATCAGTATTCATGTATATTGATTAACGATCGATAATTGCCCATGAGCTTCCAGTCTAATGATCGCATGAGTTTTACTGTGCATGCGGTTTTCACTCGAATTGCAGCAGGCTATATGGGGGACGAGTCGGCATCGAAGGGAGGCTACACCGCTCTGCACTCGCAACGTTATAATGGCACAGGACGAGATTCCGACGATCGGGGAGTACTCGTCCACGAGCAGGAAACCTACAGTACACCAGACCACCTATACGGTGGTTACGGTAGTCGATATAGTCACAGCGATAGCCACCGTGGTTATCCGTCACGACGCGATGTTGGCGGGTATGGTAATGGAATGTACGATGGAGGTGGCGTTGGTAGGGATGGAAATGGTGGCGGAGTGACGCGAGAGATCGCGATTCGCGATGCTCGTCGCGATTTTTCGCGGCCCTACGATCGAGAACGAGTACGGGACGTCGGCGGCTCGCGGGTCACTGTCTCCAGCGACGGTGGCTCCATGGTCCGACATGGAGTGCACGAGACAGTTGAGGAGAGCTTCAAGCAGGAGATCACGTACGAAAGGCCGGCATCAACCGACTCTCGAGAAATGTTATAATCCGTGTTTCTTTCATTTATTAACAGCTGCTAGATTACTTGATTCGTTCCAAAAAGTACTTATATACATCATTCCTTCTTCAAGAATGTTTCTGCATTTTCTCAATTTACTTGTAAATAACCTTCCAATCCAACTCTTACGCCAATTCTGTGCGATTTCCGCTTGTCAGAAATTTGTGTCTCTCAGACACCTTGATTTGCTTATTGCCTTGGCAAAACTTGATTTTCGTACTCTGGAAAGCAGCACGTACAAAGCGGGACCGGAAGGGCGCGTCTGCTGACTGCTGCTATCGCAACATTCATCAGTTTCGCACTGTTTTTCAATAGAAAAGAAAAACAATGATAAAAAGGCATACGAATGAAACAAGGACATCTTTCAGAAACTAGTGTAGGAAAATTCTATTATTTCCCTCCAGGAAAATTTCACTCAAATATCAAGTAACCTAGCAGCATTACGATATCTTTCCTGTTATCATGCTGTGCTAGCCCTATATATTGATTGATTTCTCTCCCTTTCTCTTACCATTTTCTCACCTGCCTGACTGTTATTAATAATTTCCTTTAACCATTTCTACCATATACTTTCCCGGTGCTCGCTGTATAATAACTGTACAATTTCGTAACAACTCCAAATGTAAACAGCGTCGTTGCCTTGAAATGAACTTTTTCTCAAAAATTGTTCGATTTCTCCGAATTCACAGGTGAAAATTTAAAAATCGTGTGTTGTGTGCATTAACCTTGAGTGCTAACCAAACTGAAAAACAGAAAAAATTGGAAGCTATTTCCTAGACCTCCTTTAAAAAAAAGCAAAAACATCTCCATATTCTTATCACCACTGGCTTTCTCCATCTAACCTTCAAGAGCAAAAAAATGGTATGAAAACCAGTTAGAAGGTTTGGTGGCGAATGTGTTCTTACAGAAAAATTCATCCCTTCTCCGATGCAAGAAGAGTCTCTACCATTACCGAAAGAAGGACATATTGTACAGAGAAGCGAGGACGAGATCAGTCGGGCCCTCACGTTCGACATGACCGAGGCTCCGCCACTCACACCTCAACGAGCTCAGCATGCTTTCTACAGGTCGCAAACTGAACAAATTGCCAGCTATAATCCTGTTGACTAGCATAGGCTAAGTAGAGTAAGCTGTACGAAATAGCTAGTAGCGCTAAACTTGTAAGTTATTTCTGTTGTATAGTACAAGCTTCAGTTACTACATGCTACGCAAACCTGCTTGTCGTGTGTGTCTATTCGCCCAGAAATTATTCTGGCACATTTTTATGAAACAAACATACGATAAATTTTCAAATACTGACTTTCGCAAGACATGTAATTATCTGAAAAGAAAAAAGAACCAGAAAAGTTGCTTATTTCAAAAAAGATCAGAATTTTTGGGATCTTTGCTGCCTAATTCAGGCCATTCGTTGCCGATCCAATGGAGGAGGTAGTCTTGCCGGCCCCACTTAGAGGATCTGTATCACATCATTCAATTGCCGAACTCAGTCAGACACAGATGCCAAGCTATAAGTGAGTTGTCATTTGAGAAGTCGTCAAGATTAAATGCTGATTGGTCAAGTGAGATAGGCGTTTTTGACCGTGATTGGTCAGAATTATGAGATGCTGACCATTAGCGAGTGATAGAGCCCGCCGCCGCTACTTATCGAATTTCTGTAAAGACTGTGCAATTTACAGACACCTTTATGATTACCGTACACCAGTCGAGTTACAGTAATCAACTTCCAGATCTATCGAAACTCCAACACCAACAAACGCGGAACGTATGTACAAAAGGCCCGGAATCGATAACGTGCCATCCTACTGACCCAGCGGTGCCATTAGAACTTTTGAAATTTGCATATTTTTTTACATAAACGCTAGATCTTGTGGAAATTTCATTGTTTGACTAGAATAACCTTTTCCAAATATGCAATCGAAATGAAAGTCTTTCATCAAAAAATTTTTCACCAGACTGGTGAACTGACCACTTGTCTTATTTTCCAAAGAATTTTTCCCCATTAAGATATCTGGTTCTAAAGAACTTGAGGGAACACGACTATGGAGACCAGCACTGAGCTCCACGAATCATGTCCACGAAAGATCTCGAAAATAATTGTTTCAGACGCAGACGTCACCATGTAGAACTCACACACATTCACAAAGCAAGTTAATCATGACTATGAGTAAGAAAAGAAAACATTCTGAATGCGAGAATTGGAAATGCATTACACGCCAAACTACACAAGTCATCATTCGCTAGGCAAACTCTTGGGGTAAAAAATAGTAAGATGCATGATCTGCATTGTGAGCACTTTCCTAGGGAAAATGTTCCCATGTTACTAGGTGATCTCCAACAGATGAACAATTTTGCTAGACACAAATTAGCATAGTAAAGCTTAGTAGCATCTCAAGAAAGTATATAAATATCTCCCTATCGTTTTCAATATATAATTTTGGTAAGTCATAGTCAGTCATAGTCAGTCACCTTCTCAAGCTTGAATAACAAAGGAGTCAAGGAGTGGATAAGCAGAATGGTGGCTATGCTATTATAGTGTTTCTTGGGTTGCCGACAACATTCTATGTGTGAAAAATGGCAATTTGTGCTCAAGAGCATACTCACGAACAATATTGTTGGCGCCGCAACGGCACTATATAACCATGGGATGTAAAGGACTATATGCTTGCCTGGATGAAGACTGACATGCGGAAGCTTCTCCTATCGCATTCCTTCTGGAATGAGAAACTCTAATTTAGTGATACTGAATGCAGTAGAACTTTTCAACAAATGTAGTTTGCGAAAACTACGCAAACCATTCTTGTCACAAAAATATCATGTAACGGTTTTATCACACCGTTTGTACACGACTAAACGAAATATTCTCAGACATACAAAAACTGCCTACTAATCTAACGATAACTAGTGTGAATACTAGTTTTCTATTGCACTATTTGCAGCATAAGAAGAGGGAAATGCTACGAATCATTGATATTAAAGTCACATACTGAGCAAATCACTTATTAAGGCACGGAATGTAAGTAGGAATGGCAATTTGAGCGATTCAAAACAACGCAATAAAAAATTAGAGATAAAAAGTAAATTGTTGAGGTATATGGCGGTCTTGGCATGATATGGGAAGGACTGGTTCAAAGAAAAACAATGCAAATGAGGCCATAAGATGAAAAATGCACATCACACGCATAAGAGAAAGCGAGCTTTGGACCGATAGTGGATATCCGAAAGAATGTGCACTTTTTCAAAACGAATACTCAACATATATCGCATAATAACCTGTATCAATACTCGGAGGTTGAAGGCAGAGAGGTGAGAACTCGTCTAAAGTCGATTATAAACGCCTGTTTCTATATCGTTCTGCATTTTTGCGTCCAGTAACGAGTATCCTTTCACCGCAGCATTCCAGTAGTACACTGGATCTCCTTTACACAATTTCAGATCAAATCCTTGTTTTTGGAGATCGATTTTTTTCAGCTTGAACGTACCTAAAATAATGAAAAGTTTACGAGAATATAGTAGATAAATGCAGTATATCACTAAATAGTAGTGGACCACTAATTAAAGGCGCTAGATTGCATCCGCGCGCTGGGACCGCCACGCGGTTTGCCGCTATTTGCAGATTTTTGAATTGCGCTTACGTTTCTTTATATATTAGATAGATAGATAGATGATGTTATATGTGATGGACTCAGTTTTTTTATGGAATGTTCTGGTCTTAACCAAGACTCTTCCATATTTGCTTTGAACAGTAATGACATCGGCTTATGCACAATGCGTTGATGACAGCAAATGTTGATATCCCAGGTATTTTTTTAGGGTTTTCTAATCTCAGGGATAAATCAATGCTAGCTTACGTGTTAAGGCTTACCGCTGCAGCAACCAAAAAATTTACCATTTTCTAACTGCTTCTCTACCTGGCAAGTTTCCAGATCTAGCCATAGATTTTTAAATCATCAACAGCAGTAAAAGGCAGAAAAGTGACTGATGTGATGGTGGTAACACAATAATGCATGGCGAGATGTTCAAAAGAGGACGATAGAGAAAATTAGATTTTCTCAAAACTCACCCGTACGATCCACCTCCTTACAAAGACGAATAAATACGGGTATGGCATAACCAGCAAGATTCGCTATTAGCCTCTTCGCTGTTTCAAGCAAGAATTTCTGAGAATAAAATTCAGTTTTTTAAGCAACGCAAATTTTCAATAGTTTATACTCACTTCAACATCGATTCCTTCAGCAAGAACCACAGCCGCCATTCCAGCTCGACCTTCATTCTTTCCTACTTCCACACCGTACACTGTCGCATCGACGACACTCATCAGCGGTTGGAGAATTCCTTCAACTTCCGTCGTAGAGACGTTCTCACCTTTCCATCTGAAAGTCCGAATCAGGTTGAACTAGTATCTTACAAGAATATTCGAAAAATACCTGAAAGTGTCACCGCGCCGGTCTTTGAAATATAAATATCCTAGCTTATCCCAATATAAGATATCACCACTTGCAAAGACCTGGAAAATAAGTGGATTTGATCTACCTGAAAAAAGCCCGTTTCACAAAACTGAGTACTTGAGCTTCTTATTTGCCAAAGCCATTACCCAAGCGGCACCTCATTCTGCATAGCTTACAACTGAATTTTTTGCTCACAGTTGAAAAAAAGAACAACAGAAAAACTGAACATAAACTGCCGCCTAGGCAATATTTTGGTAAATAGTCCCAAATTAATTTCTACATAAGAATATCAAGTTTGCCTGGACACTGCTAATGAGTAAAGAATGATCCCCACCTGATCGCCATGTTCAAACACATCACGATAGATTTTCTTCTGTGTATCACCTTTGTTTACATAGCCTTCAAACTTCAGAAGCACGTCTTTGTTCCTTATCACACCAACCATTTCACCAAGTTCACCCGGGCAACATGGGATGCACAGTCCGTTCTAAATCACAAAGAAAACGAGTCTTGGAGGAAAGACTTTGCAAAGAAAGCCTCACCGCATCTCGAACAAGCTCTCCAGTTTCTTGATCAACTTTCAGGAGTCGGATAGGATAAAGTCCAGTGATGTACGGGTAAATTGGGAAAAATCCACAAGATCCAATATGATTGTCAATATTCACTGTAAAATTCAGTATTAAGAGAGTGCCAGAGATCTGCCAGACTTGTCAAAATTGTGAAATCAAAATGCCAAAAACTTGTTATCTCCAATTTATTCACTCCCTCACCTATATTAGAATTGCCCTCAGTAGAGCCATACAACTCTCCGATCCTCGTTATACCAAATCGTGACACGAACTCATTCCAAATCTCCGCTCGAAGGCCATTACCCCACATAAGGCGAACTTTGTGCTGCTTTTCTTCTTCACAGGGTTTTTGAGCGAGCAGGTATCTGCAACAGACAATAAATAATACGTATAAATATGCAAAATCGCAATGTTCCAAGGGATTCATTTATTCTGAGTCTGAGACATTTTATAGAGTAGCTAGTGAAACCGCTTCGGGCGCTATATAAACGTAAGCATTATTCGAGATTCCAACAATAAGAGCATCATACCAAAAAAGTTGTCGCAGTTAACGATATGCAAATTTCTTAACACCTTTTCTTTTATGAGAGTGGAAACTTCCAATACATAAAATATCTTTTCCAAAAAAGAAGCTAGCAAACCAAAGCAATCACACCGGCAAAAGCGAAGCTTCAGTTTTCCATAAGCAAAAGAAAACTTGCAATTAAGTCTCTACACTGACCTGCAAATTTCTCCAATATACTGGCTTGCAGTACAATCAAATTTGACACAGTCCTTCCAGAAGTTACTTGCAGAAAATTTCTTACGAATTACAGCCGTTGTTCCAGACACAATTACAGTGCCAATACCTGAATCAAAGCATATTTGGCCACTTGATGGAGCGATAGAAGCAGTCCATGACCACTACTTACCCATAATTCCAGCTGCTGAGTGATACATTGGCATTGTTATGTATATCACATCATCACCAGTGATATGGAATGATTTGCAAGCTCCCATAGCCATCCAGTAAAATCTGCAAAACAATGTTGTAAGCCTAGTCAGTCTCGTCACACGAATTATCTTGGAAAAACTGGAACGATTCAAATTCTAATGATCCCAACTCTTAAGCAATCAGACTACATGCGAAAACTTTTTGTCCATAAATCCCAAATAGACTGTCTTCTGTTGGGCTGTTTGGGCGAACTTGATTGAGCTATTGGCCATTAATGAAGAGAACCCACAGATTTCATTCTTGGTAGAGAGTACAACTCTACGCTCTCGTCCAGACCGTACTCTTTGCAGCGAACCGGGAGAGAGCTTAGCTCCAAATGAAACGCTGCCGCTTGAGCAATAGTTTGTTAGGACTACCCAACTTTTCATTAAAAAAAGTCCTTACACAGATTCGCCTACATGCATCCTATGAGTTATTACATGCACAAACCATTAACCTCAACTTTTCTTCAACACAATAAATCAACGTTAGAAGTTTTCAAGAAAGTCTGCAAGACCTGCTAGAATAAAATAATGCAATTTACTTTGGTGACAATGATGTGTAAGCTAGTTATTGCCAGCAACACATCAATTAAGAAATGTGTTTTCACCATTCGAGCTACACACAGCTAGTGTAGCGCTAATCACTAACCTCATCTCAAAAAAAGAGGTGATAAAACAAACCGGAAATGCTTGATGACGGCAGGTTTTGGATTGCCGGTGGTGCCCGAAGTGTATACGTAGCAAAGCACATCTGCAAAAACGATCCCAAAATTATAATAAAAAATTGCTTCTAATTTATTTCCTTTGTAATCTTTGTCATTTTGTTCTCTTACTCATTTAGATGAAACAAAGTCAAAATCATCAAAGCATGATTCCACCAGTAAGGAGCAACTGGTTTCGAAAGTTCCCAAAAAATTTCTAACAAGGGCACGACTAGTACTAAGGCTCAACCAGTTTAAAGGGGTACTTATTAATGTCACTCACGATTAGCGACTTCACTAACGCGTCACAAGCACTCACCTTGAAAGTTAACATTCTCACAGACCGGTTCTCTGTCTGAAACAGCTCGAACTTCATCCGATAGTGATTTTGCACCTTCGATAGCGCCATCCGTCACAAACACTTCCTTATTGTCGATGTTCAACACGCCTTGTGTCACAGACTCATCAAGAACTGAAACATCTCATTAAACAATCCAATCCGACATTTCGAATTGATAAGACACTCGCCTGGCTTTAGCTTCGGTGTGGTAACGATACATTTGCAATTCGCAGACGTTATGGAGTAAGCCAAAGGTTCAAGTTTGAGATTTGAATTTATGAAGGCTGATATGACACCAATCTAAATGCCACCATATAATAAAGATACATTTCAAATCTTGTACATAAAGCTGAATGTGTGTCTGTATGTCTGTCTGTACGTATGTGCGGAATAGAAATTTTTATTTCTGAACCGATTTGGACCAAACTTGGCACACATACACTTCGGGGCAGGGAGCGTGTCATAGGCTACTTTTCGTTATCGAACAATATCGATTTTATCGATTTTTTGCCAAAACTGAGCTACAGGGCTGGGAGTTGGCACAGGGGGGTAATCGAGCATGCTGATTACAAATATGTTATTGTCAGGGCCGGGCGGAGCCGGGTTTGCCAATTAGTTATTTATAAATTTCATGGGCATATTTGATAATTACTTCCATCTCACGGGATGTTGATAATGCTTACTTTGGCAACAGAAAGAACTATGAGCATTTCCTCAACGGCGCACAATTTCATGGATAACTCATCATCGAAAGAACTTTTCGATCAAATCACACAATTGTCCCAAAAAGTCTTACGGAATAGTCAAGATAAAGCAAAGTCATACCATGTGGCCCTGCCTTACACTACAGCGATTGAGAATAAAAAACATCGTGCACCCATATTCTCGACTTCCATATATTGATCGTTCTGGGGCCTTCTAACGTCCCTGATTTCGAACATGAAGTCGAGAATCCGCGAAAACCCCGACAATCCCCGTTCCAGAACCCGCAGGCCGGTTCTCCGGAACGGTGATTGGACGAGCGCGCATGGATGGGCGGGCATTACTGGAGAGGGGGGAGGGGAGACTTGCGCTTGATAGGGGATTCTAACCGTTAGCTGCCAAAAGGTCAAGATCAAGGTTTCTTAATTTAGGGTGGACGGTACCTCTAAAGCTTGATAAAAATCACCTGTAACCACTCGGGCATATATTGTGTCAGGATATTCACTATATACCTTAGCAGCAAACACTACAAATGGTCAAAGAACGAATAACTCAAATTTATTCGTTATCTGCACCGGTACATTTTTAGAGTCCTCAAAAAAGTTTCAATCAACACTTTGCTCTTTCTGACTCTCATATTTCCTCTTTTTGTACCTTTCATGATTATACATGATTTTTCGGCGTCATCTTGCAAAACAGCACGTATATCGTGCAAGAATCGCTTTTTAATCTTGACTGCAATCATAATCGAAGCGAAAGAAAATGTCAGCCAATTCTTGTAGTTTTCGGCTAAAAAGAAAGATAAGGAACGAGGGCTGAGTTCCAGCCGAGACAAGTTTATAGTTTTTTGAGACATATACTAGTCACTCAACCATGAATTTTCAACGTAAAGAAATCTTAGAGAAATCGTATCGTGTTTTCAGCGCGAAAATGGATGGTCAGGCGAGAACTATGCGGGGAATTCGCGCAATGTTCAAGTACTAATCAATTAGTATCCTACTTCTAATTTCTTATTTTGACTGTCAAAAATCTCTGATTTCAGCTCTGTGTGAAAGACTCTGTGGAGCTTATAAGCATTTCAAACATACCTTCGACAATCCCAACCACAAAGCGAAGAAGTCTATGCTATTTTCCATAAATATAGCTACGACGTCGCCTTTCTTGTATCCCAAACTCTGAAAAAAAGTTTGACCTTTGCTCGATATCTCTACAGACCCCTAAACTTTTTCTTTTACAGGCCACCCTGTTCGTAAACTGCCATGCTGCCGCCGTATCATATCTTATCTACTACCAAGTCAATAACTTCGGTCAAAGTACAATAAGTAGATAAAAAAACCGCTACATTCGTGAAAGACACATGAAAAGATGACTCACATCAAAGTAATTTGCATACTTATTCAAAATTCTGTTCAATTCTTCAAAAGTGACACGTCGACCCGTTTCGATTTCCACGCAAGCAACCTTTTGCGGATGTTTCCGTACCTGAATACGTTCTCGTTGAGAGCTGTGAGCGTGCAGTAATTTGGTCATTTCGCACCTGTTCTAGAAATACTTCGTGAAGTGGACGATTCGCCTTCAATCGTCGTCTACAGTCTAGTTTTACCCGTATCAACAGAGCAAGTCCCCTGAAAAGTCAATCACTGCGGCGGTTGTTAACCAATAAGCAATAACTGAGATTTGAAACAAGGAAGGTTGGGAAGAGATGGAAAATATGACAATGGGTCAGTTTGAGTGGCAAATTCAAGTAATAAGCTTGTTGGTAATCCTATCGAGATGTCAAACTTAATAGCTTTCGAAGAGACATAGTGGATAATTATACGAAGGTCTTCGCAACATTACTGACGATTCATTTGGATAAGTGTGCGTGATAGCAAATTCCTATGAAGAGATAAAGATTGAAGCATGTACACGAAACCCAGGCGATTATAAAAATGAAACTTTTGGGTGATAAAAATTCTGAATGCGCTTTTCTGGAATATTGACATAATGCTGAAAAAATCGGCCGTCAGAAAAAACCTGAGTAGCATACTCAACAGCTAGGCAATTAAAGAACTGTGAGCTCAGGAGCCTTGCTAAGGACCCAGCGATTACAAAACCCCAATAAAACCTATTTTGCAAAAAGTAAAATAAAGCCAAATATAAAAAAGAAGCAAAGAATTATGAAAAAAGCATATATGCAGTATTTTAAATGCATACTCACATCAAATCTCGCCGTATCGTTTGCCGTATTCGATCAAACCATTCCGTTTGTGTTAGCCGATAGATCGAGTACAACACGAACACAATCCACCATCGATCACGTCCAGACAGAAGCATGATGATGGCGAACGCAGCGATTCGCCATAGTGCATCCGACGGTGTGTCGGCCATGTGAACTCGATGCGGTCTGAAAAAAAAACAAAGATAGCAGTCGTCATTGAAGTCGTCACTTTACATCAGGCAAACAGCATTTGTGTTTGTGAGAAGAAAAGGAAGAAAAAAAAAAGAAAACAAGAGAAGGCAGACCACAAAATGTTGGTTCCGGAAAAATCAAAAAAAGAACTGGACGATGAGTCAAGTTGAAAGGCGAATTTGACGCTGGACATTGGTTTCAGCGCTAATATTTTGACGAGTTCCCTTTAAAGTGAAAATTTCTAAAACGAGTAGCCTACGTGGCACTAATACCGCGCTCATGCCATGCTCATGTAAATACTAACGACTGAGCAATGAGCGCCTAGAAGCGATAACGCGACTGACCGGCACCAAATTGATAAAGCGATCTCTAACCCCTAGACTACACATGGCAAAATTGAAACTAGGCTCTAAGCAGTTACAAAACAACCATGACTAAGGACTCGTGTGCTCGACCGTTGTACAGGAAGGTACTGCGATAGAGATCGATTGAGAGATTTAAAAAAACACAGTAAGATACCGGATAAATAGACATCGAGAAAGGTACCAAAGCTCGAAGTCGAAGAAAAAATTCTTTCGCTGCACACAAAAACTGTTCTGAACACTGCAAACAAAAATTTACAATTTCAACAATCTACAAGTCTAGCATCAAACAGCTTAGTTTCCACCTTCGTAGAAGTGCAAGGTCTGATAGATTTCACGAGTGAAAGTGGCACAACTGCACTTCTGTCTTCAATAGAAAAAGAGATTATCATAGATTCGAAATTTCGTGCTCTAATAAATATGATAGTAGCCTCATTAGTTTATGAAAATTTGGCCGGTGATCTCAATGCAATACATATGGTATAACAAGTTTGTGCGATCTTGTTTGAGAAAGCCAGATGCAAACTACGTCAAAACAAATGTGAAGAAAGTTCTGAAACAACGAAACAACTCATACACATGGCAGTACTCATATTTGAAACAATGCAACCAGCTGCACTTTTTTCCTGACAAGATAGTAACTGATGGATAAATAACTTTGAAAAAATCTCAAAGCGGCGAGTCGCTACGTAGGCTACAGTCATTGTCGCAATTGGAAAACACGTAAGATACACAAGTTACCCAATGAAAGTTCTTGTTTGGGCAGTGACTATAACAGGCTATCCAAAATGCACTTTTGATACACTGAAACCTGATCAAATCATGCGAACACAAAAAGCGATCAAAAGGTACACATTATCTGATCTAACTAAACTTTACAACAAAAAGTCCAATTAGTGAGCAATTATCGAAACGACAAGGGCACATCAAAAGAAATGGTTGAAAAATCAAGGTGATAAAGCGGTGCAATGGTCAAAGGAGAGCACTTAGTGCATGCGTAATTTGAATGAGCATAGCTCACTGAGTTCTTCAGCATATCAGAGTCTTAAAGGCAAAGTCAATACTCGAGCAGTGCATAATGGTATTGTGACGGCTACAAATACTAAGTAGCCTTGACTTTGAGCATATGCAAGGTTCAGGGAACAAACAGTGCTATTTACTCCTTGAAAAACCACTGATTATAATCTATTCTTCGTTAGCGTTCTGAATATGAAACTTCTGGACAATGCAAGACAAAAGCATGAAAAGGTAGTATTATAAATGTTGAGGTATTATTAAAAGATCGCATGATGAAAAGAATGAATATCAAGGTTCTCATTCACTAATATTACTTAGCCGCACACTGTCTGAAGGCAGAAATGAGAAAAATAGGGTAACAAAAACTACCCCCCCCCCTTAACCGTACTCCAACAAAAACTGGAAAAATAGTTTCGCTGTACACCAATTACTCTGGAATTTTATCCAGTCAAGAAACTTGAGTAAACATCGTTAGAACGATTGTTTGCTCTTGCCACGTGAAATGCGTTCACCGATACAAGACGATTTTCAAAGAAACTGCGACTGAGCAGAGAGATAAAGATACTGAGAAGAATAATTTTCATACAGGATGCAGAAATAGAAAATAGGATGAAAGGGTGGATGAGCATGCTTATGCATAAAGAAAAGCGGTCGTCAAAAGTTATAGAGGTACGCTATAAATACTAGAGAATGGTACAGAGTCGGCGAACTTCCCAGTCATCATACTGCGCATTATTCAGCATTTCTCTGAGAAAATGTGTCACGTCTCTTTGCTGTCTGTTTCGCAACATATTGCATTTTTTGGTTTTTGGTTTCAGCTGTTCTGCAAATGCAAAATCGATTCGTGTTCGTTTGGACTCTATTACGAATCAAGGGACAGAGGGGAGATGGGATGCCATGTATCGACAAATAGCAAAAAATATCATCAAAACAGGCAAAAATGAGCTTTATCAGGAGAGAAATCAAAATATTTTACTTGTAAAAATCGTAAGCAAAAATGAAAAAACGTCTTCCCAAAAGACGCACACGATGAGCATGATGATGTGGCGGATTGCTAATTTTCTTTTTATTTCAGTGAAAAAGTTAGAACATGCGAAATCCGGTTGACGATTTGATGTGCGAGTGACGGGAGGAGCGTTAACGCATCTATTGAGTGTTTGCTCAGCACAGCGACTAGAAAAGAAGATGTGATGAAGACACGAAGCTGTAAAAATCACAAAATCTAAGTGTTTCGCTTTCACGCTCAAATATTTGACCGAAAAAGTAACCACACCCCCGCACAAGGTATACTCGCGGACGAGTTTATGGGAGTGGAACACATCGAGTAGTCCGAAAGAACGATGTAATATAGAGGGGCGAACGGCGAGTTTTGATCGTATGCCAAAAGCTAGTTTACAGATGAAGGCATCGCTTGCAGTAGCGAAAACTCGTCCAGTACAAAAGCGCAAAAGCGTTCTATTGTGTGTTCACTATGTACATTGCGTACAATAGGCTGTTTGACTGATTACTATTCCTATCGAGCAATTGTTAGGCTGATATCAATGAGCTGAGCACAGCATAAGAGATAGCGTAGCCACCGAGCAAACTTTGGGAGAAAGTTCATGATTTACTTATCAGACACATATCTGAGGCGATAGAGTGAGTTTAGATTGAAAATTTAGCCTCAGACAACATTTGGTATCCTCCCCAAAAATGTAGTAATCAAGTCACATCTCGCTTTGCAATCTATAGGGTACCACTGTCTTGCAGAACCCTAATTGCATTGCGAGAATTCTCTGTAGAAAGGGTTCAGCATAAAAACTGCGTTCCAACAGCAACTTTAATTTCGTTGATGTATTGCAGAACAAAGAATGCATGTAACACCAATGTCTCAGATAACAGTCTGAAGTAATCAAGTGAAAATGCTTTTTATGACAGAACAACGGGATAATGTGATAAGATACCATATTAGAAGAAGGAACGAATAATGCGGATAAGCAGTGCGAAAATTGGACGATATAGTTACTAAGCAAAAATTTGGTCTAAAATATGAATTCCCAGAGAAAGATGAAGTGAGGCTAGAATTTCAAAAAAACTGAGTTCATTGAGATTTATTATTGAACCGTCACAAGCCTATGGAGACAACGATGTCGAAGTAAATGGGTCTATGTAAGAAACCTGACAGAATTCATGCTGTGCTGCAACAAAAACCAGATTTGATAAAAATATATCCAAGCTTTCAACGCGCAGCGCAAGCTGACTTTGAAAGAGATGTCTATAGAGCCCGACAACGAAAGATAAGGGAAAATGATTGCAATTTAATAAGACCAATGTAGAAGCTTACTGATCAGACTCAAGAGCAAACAACACCAAACTTTGATAAGCAGAGGTCTATCATCAACACTGAAGCGTCTGAAGATAAGGACAAATTAAAGTGCTTTGATTGTACTCTAATTTGCACTACTCTCAGCTCCAGTTAAAGAACGAATTGTCAGATACAAAGACTTTGCTCTAATGATAAGAACAATCACGGGACCAACATGTTCGAATGTCGAGAACAGAATTCAAACAGAGCATCATACGGCAACATTCTGGCTGATGATGAAAATTTGCGACGTCGAAAGAACGACGATGTGCAGGGACTGACTGTTGAAGTCAGAACAGGATAAGTCGCCTGATCGTGTTGTACAATAGCCATAATATTCTTTGGTCATGATTCGAACAGGTAAGGCAGCAAGTTTTTCGAACCCTTGCGCAAGGGGTAAATTGAAAACTAGTCGAGATGAACATCAGAAAAAAGTTCAACACAGATAATAGCGCAATCGGGCTAACCTCACGCCTATAATCCAATCTACCGAGGCTATTGAGGTCAGAGTCGCGAACGGAAAAACCGCCATCGCCATGAAGGGCAGCGATGACTGAAGTCAGCTGAGGACCGACGATATCATCGCAAGTCGCCGCCCGAAACGAAACGTAACTTCCGCTTTGTTGAAATAGAACAGGTTCTTAGCGTGCGAATATTGCAACAGCTGGTATGGCATGATAACCCGATCATGACGCCCAAGAAAAATTTTTGAAGTTTTAACTGCAAACTAAGATAAATTTCCTCGTCGGTTGGTTCTCTCGCGATTTATCCGAGCAGCTTGCGTGTTAGTTTCCAACTTCGGCTACACCTTATTTCGGCCAAAATGTTACCGGCTACCATTCGGTGCCAATCGATGAATGAAACGAGATGTTAGAATAACGTTGATTCATAAGTTTTGCGCCAAAATTATGACGTAAGCTTCTATAATCCCAAAAGATCGTTCATTTCGATAGGAGAGGAAGAAAATACAGCGAAAATCATTGCTGTTTAGGGGCGAACCGCAGGGGCTCGCAAATGACTAATGAAATTTTCGAAAATCAAAAACTTGAGTTATAGAAATGTGCAAGCGATTCATTTATACTTGTAAATGATAAGAATAGCTTTCAAAATTTTCGAAAGTAAATTCTGGTAAACAATTTCGGAATCGCTACCCACCCCCTTTTTTTGAAATGGGATTAGGAGCCCCGAAGAAATTTGTGGAGACATCCGAAAGGATTTTGGAGTATTCGTTAACGCCACGCACCTTCATTCAAAGAAAAACTTTAGTCCCCCCCCCCCCACCCGAACAAAAATCGTGGGAGCGCCACTATTGCTGGCATATCACGACGATACAAGCCTACAAAGGGGAACACAAATACATTTTTTGATTTGGTCTCGGAAATAGTGTATGGTCCAATTGAACCTAAATTTATTTTAGTATTTTTGACCTATTAGTTCTGAACAACCGAAGTTTGTAGTGAGCTGAAAATATGATCATTTATTTATTTATCTTTATTTAAATAAATACTATATAAGGTTGGTCCGGAAGTCCTGTCCCACCATTTTCAAAAAATCATAACTTCCTCCCAACATGATATTTCTGCATGGCTAAAACCTTTTTGGAAAGAGCAATTCATGCACTTTCTAAAACTACCTTGGCTGCTATCTACTGAGCTCTGAATGCAGAGATAAAATTGGGAAAAGGAAATCACTTCACGTTTGGAATTTTTAAGCAAGCCCGTTAAAAAATCTAAAACTGTGCCATAAAATCCAAGACAGCCACTATCCTAGACTTTGTGAGCCCCTCTTTCTAGCTGAGCAAAATTTGTGCTGATCGAGCTGTAATTTTGAAAGTTATGATTTTTTGAAGAAAATGTCAAAAAATCAATTTTCTTAAAAAACTGATATTTGGCCTTTTTTCTTGAGTATCAGAACTTTTCTAGGAAGAGCTTAAACAGCGCGAACTTTGCCCATATAGAAAGAGGGGATCAGAAAGCCTAGGTTACTGGCTGTCTTGGATTTTATGGCACAATTTTTGATTTTTAACGGTTTGCTTAAAAATTTCGAAATTGAAGTGACTTCCTTTTTCCAATTTTATCTCTGCACTGCGAGCTTAATAGATAGCAGTCAAGATGTTTCTAAAAAGCGCATGAATGCTCTTTTCAATAAGGTTCTAGCCATGCAAAATCATCATGTCAGGATGAAGTTATGATTTTTTAAAAATGGTGGGACAGAACTTTCGGACCAACATATATAAATAAATAATATTTATTATAATATTTATCATAATATTACTATTATAATAATACTTATTTTAATACAATATTCAAATAAATAAATAATATTCTTACTACCAGTAGAGGTCTGGCCGGCTGGTAACAAATTCTACCAGAATGTACTGTGTGACTGTTAGACTTGTGCTTGAATTTCTGTTCTTTTTTAGTGGCGCCTCGAGTGCATATAAATAAATAAATAAATAAAATATGATCATCCTAGATTCTCCCCAATATTTCTAATTTTTTTTCACTACTTTGATAAGTATAATACTACATTTACTCGACATATCAAGGACTATATGGCACAGATTGTTTTGTTTTCCTTGAAGATATTGAAATTTACCATAAACATTTTCTGGTGCAAGACTTTTGCATTAACCTAACGATATAGAGGTACCCATCATACTGCTTCAAAAACTTTAGCAACTGAGTTGAACGCTCACAATTCTTCCAACTTCTAAGCCTCTCGAAAAATTCCTATCAAAAAATTGCTAGAAGAAATCTGTCTTCATACTATACAGCGGAAAAAGGTACAGCCTAATAGATTTCCACATTGATGTAGTGCCTTTGCGGTGAACAACAACTGCAAACATCTATGAGCTCGGCAAACAGATGCCGAGCTCATAGATGGCGGAAACTTGCTTCCAACCGCGCTAAAATTACCATATTGCAAATGCCATTGTTTACGCGCAATTTGTTAGCAATGCAAGAACACCTTGACAGCCTCAGATCTACTAGACTTCTATTAATGTGAGGAGCTTGTTTTGAAAATCGCTTATAAAAACTTCAATACAACTTCATCTACACAATGTATTGTACACGCGGAAAAAAAATTGCGTTTGCCCATGTCCTCGACAAACTTCCTCTCTCACAATCCTTACATTTTCGATCGTTTAGGCACTTTGAATTTAACTGAATAAAATTCTACAGAGTTGCATCGATGAGTTACCGTGGCTTACAAGACCTTCGATGGATACATTAGGTCGGTCTGAAAGTTCGTGCCGCTTTTCAGACCCATGCTCAAAGCACTTAGAATAATGATAGACAAGCGCTCTCAATAGTGTTCAATGCAAAATTCATTCCTCTTTCTAAGCGTTTTTGTTCAGATCGCTTTGATATCCGCTCAAATAATCGTCAGAATCAACGGCCCATGGCTTTCACCCATCTTGAGTTTGGCTATTTTTTAAAGTTTCCATTTTCAACTTTTGGACTAGCTTCGACAACAGCTGGATAGAATAAACAGATGCAATACAATACAATTTTTGGCATCTCTAGCTGTCTTCGAAATTTTCAAAAATATATTTCTAATGGTATCAGATTCCATATTTGGGCATCCCAATCCTCAAAGAACAATAAAAGGCAAGCAACCAGGGTGTCATTCGATGCAGCTTTTTCTCCTCCTGAAAAACTATTTTCTTCCTAATTTGCATAATATTTGAGGTAAAATCGTCATATCTTGTTTTCTGGACTCGGTTCAAGCTATACCCAGAAAATTCGGAATCCAATATTTCAAACCGCTAAACGCTCAGTTGCTTGCTAAAATCAGCGTTGAGTAAAAAGCTGTTTTTGGAAGCTTTGAATTCCGAAGATTTTATTTTGAGTGATTGCGTATTTCACGACTTCGCAGAAGCAAAGGCTTTTGGGAAAATTATTTTGAGAAATACTGGAAAGCTAGTTAAAGAGGCCAAAACACATCATTGTTTTGCAATTTTTTTATTCTATCCAATTGTTATCAAAGCTAGCCCAAAAGCTGAGAATGGAAGTTTTGAAAAATTGCCAATTCAAGATGGGTAAATTCCATGGGTGGAGATTCTGACGATTATTTGAGCGGACGTTTAGGAGGTCTGAACAAAAACATAACGATTGAAGGGGAAAAATTCTGCTCAAACATGTTTAAGACTTTATCTATCATTAACTGAAGTTTGAGCACGGATCTGAAAAACGGCACGGACTTCCGGACCGACCTAATATATTGTACCCCTCAATTAAACTAGCATTTACTATCAAGTTGATAAACCCTTGACCACGTGGAAAGTTTTTGCTTTCCTTCGGAAAAAAAGCAAAACGAAAAAAGGCTCCTGGGTCGAAAAAGCAGTAACGAAGAAGTGAACGGATAAAAAAGCTGATATCGCGTAATTTCTTCACTGCAGTTGTACATAACTGAATGAGCTTGCAGAAAGAAAATAATCGCTTAGCATGATATGATTTAGTAGAAAGATAAAAGGCAGACTCGGGAAAACTACAGCGCAGTAAAGCATCAGCATAACGGCTATTCTGACTCTCCTTCAGATAAAGATTATCATTATCCTCCCATCATTTCAGCATCATTGTCAAAAATATAAAAATACCTCTACAGTTTTTACGTAAAACACGATGTAGCGAGGGAACCATTGAAGATGACAAGAATCCAGCTATGATTTTGTCAAAACGAAAAGGCATACATCTACATGCCTGATACATCCACTTCAACGGCAGGAAGAGAAAACATTGACGTCACGAAATCGAGCGAAACAGCTACCAATGATTTCAAAAACATTTTTGTTTTGTTTAAAAAGTTGACGTTTTCAAACTTAGAACAAATCACATCAAATGAAAATAATAATTTACTTGGAAAATAAATACGTAGATAGGCAACATTTGTAGCGAGCCGAAAATTCAAAAAAAGAGGCGTAGCGGCAACCACACTTGTAATTTTTTTTTACAAAAATTGATTCAATCCCAGTGGAATTGACCGAGTTAAGCATTCAATAGCTCATACAGAGACTTCCATTGCCCAGTCCTTTCCCCCTAGGGCGTGCGCAACAGTCTCAGAGTTTGTGTGAGAATAGTAAGTGTTCCAGCGCACAGTCGAGGTCCAAACATAAGCGATTGCACCAGCAGCGAATGTTAATAAAAGGTGATAGGCGCATTTTGCTTGGGCAAGAACTGATGCCTTTGCAAACAAGCACAAAAGGTACATCCCTATGCATCTGAAAGCCGCGCAGGATGAAGTCGCAAACATCTGGCATATCGCCAAGCGGCGTGAAGGTCGCGATGTAAGCGGAATTGCGTGGAGGGGAGGGGACCGTAGGCCATAGCCATTCATAATTTCACTGTTTCGTAGTTTTTTTTTCATTCGCTGTAGACCATCCGCTACTCTTAGATACATCTACAGCAGTGAGTCATTGCAACCACATGCGCGAGCTGCACTACACTCGCGGGAAAGTGTTTTAATAGCGCGAGACGTTATTTCCGTATGTTACAGGCGCGGTTTGCGTTTGAAATAGAAAGTATTGTTTACTGCAAACGCAAACATGAGCGAAGTACACTGTCTCTTGCTCTCTGGCCTACGACAGTACCTTAGTCAGGATCGCAAGAATAAAACAGTGTACTGCTCATTTGAATAGCCAAAATATAATGTAGAAAACGCGAGCAAAGGTCACAATGACTGACAAGCGGGAAACTCGCCGCGAATGAGATAATCTTCAGATAAGGAAGTTAAAGGGAGATGCGCTAACAATAAGCGAAGTACACGAATGTCATTATGAACTGATAATATGATGGATGAGATATCATGTACAAGTCAAAAATTTCTTTCACGCCAGGTGTAATCGGTTCAAGTTGACGATAAACTGAACGATGTCGTGCGAGCGCAACTGCGACGAACATGGCAGCTACAAAACCGAAACAAGTCTTGGAGAAAAGCACTAACAAAAAGAGGAAAAATTATTCAATGATATAAATCATAGCGATTATAAGGAGTTATTCCAACAAAAACTCCGATCAAGTAAAATCGAGAACAATATTATCAACAAGTTTATCGATGAAAAGGGATAAGATGAACGATAAGGTATCGTTCGCATGAACGGATTGTACCAGAAGAGGATACGTTCACAGTGACTGGCGCTGCCATCAGAAAAAACTAGTCCACACACACGGGCTTAAGTTTGTGAGAGGATTCAACGCCAAGAACAAGATTGCGTGCAAGTTCTATACGCACATGTAGAAAAGTTAGCAAAAATGAATTGATAATTGAGTTCAGAAGCCAACGCAGAATAATGGTATCACAATTACATCAAAGATGTCGGATGGGGCAATGCAATGGAGAAAAGATTTGCTCAGGTTTACGACAATGAAATGGCGCACAGCGAAACCTCAACACAACCATAAGCAATCAATTGTTAGTCAGAAAAGGCCTAATCGATTGCTGAGATCAAACTCAAACAGTTCTACAGTTTATGTGATAACTCCTTTTAAACTAGAGCTCTATAGAACGAAACGAAAGGAAAAAAAACTAAAGAATACATGAATTAAACGACTTACCTACTGTTCAATCCTTTCCATCAGATACTGAGTGTATTGCCGTTTGTTATCTTGCCTTCAATCATTTGGTTCATAATCACCTACAACGAAATATTCCAATAAGGGTTTGCCCTTGACTACAACTCGCGCATACACACGGACCTGTATTCAACAAACTTTATCATAAATTGATAATTTACAGGAAGAATGAGCACAAAATCTTCATTACAATCGGTCAAGTGAAAAATACACTCACAGGACTTATCACAATAAGCAGGTTTCAACATAAACAATCACACACTTGATCCATAGCCAAGAGAAAAAGGTTGGTTGAAGCAACCGCAAAATCTCGTCGGCTACGCACGTAACAATGCACAAGCTTTCTCAAATAGCGTGAGCCTGCAGGCAGTGCAGTATGTAGAGTAGAAGAAGTGTCAAGAGTGCTATACAGGTCTTAACGAACAGAATGCTTTTTCCCCCGAAGGAAGATCTATAGAATAGCAAAGATGAATCAAAAGAACTCTCATAGCCCTGGCATCTGCACAAACATCTTCAAGATACGGGCATAACTCATTGATGGTCCAAGCTTTTTGCAATGAGAATAATATCCGCAGTCTAAAATGGTGAATATGCTCGATGCGTTCTCCAACGACTACAACAATACCTTTCTCGCGTATCTTCTGGCAAGTCTTCTGGACTCAAGTATGAGATGTACGTCTCTCGCACGTCTTCAGAACGTACCGATATGCCAAGGAGGTGAGACGGCCTAATAGTGATAGAAGATGTTCGAAAGAACTTTAGACAATAAAATTCTGAAAGCTCGGACATACTCCATTTTTATACCGCACGGTAACGCAGTATCCAGCATTTTTTCGAAATCTCTGACCGCAATCCTTCGGAATGGACCTTGCAAGACATGAGCCGCAATTTCATGTACGAATGGACCAGCATCTACGTTGTAAGCTAAAATGAAATGAGTGCTCGGCAGACTCTGAACATGTTAGTTTAACTCACCGTCCGAGTCAGACTTTGTGCACATTGAAGTCAAAAACCACTTAATTATATGGTCTGTGACATTTTCAGGAAGAAAATTACGGAGTGCAGAAAAAGTGAGCTCCGTAATTTGAACTTCTGGGTAAGCATCGTCATCAAATGCGTCTATGAGCGAAGTAAAGAATTTCCGACGCAGTTCTAAAGACAGCCAGCGCATCTTTCCTAAAGCGAGAAAAGACGCAATTTCTTTTTCCTCGAAAAGTAAGCTCGAACTGACCAAGATGCTCAACAACAGGCATTTTACTTAGCATCATCGACATTTCACCGTCACTCATTTGCACATGACTTCGCAAGTCATCGATGCTATACCTTCAAAAGGTAACGGTTATGAAATAAGAGAGAAAGGTAAAGGCAAACGGCATAAGCAAGCAAGTACAGAACAACCAACGTCTTAGTTTGGGAATCTTCAGACGGCCAATCCCAATGAAGTTCATTCTGATGTAACAACTCACGTAGTCTGAATGGCGTTACACAGGGTACCTTTTCTAGCTCGAGATAATGGTGACAGAGAGAATTTATCTAGATAAAGGATGTTTGCGTTAGATAAATTACACCGCAAGATAAACAGTAAAGAGAACGGTCTCTCCAGAAAGTTCAATAAAAGGAAAGAGCATCATGAAAGTTCGGAAATATACAAGTAAGAAACTCACGGAGACATTTGTAATGTACTTTTCTTGTGTATCCCCGACTTCGGTCGCTGTTTTTAAAGTTGGAGTCAACAGCATAGAGTTCGACGTTTCCACTTCTTTTATTGAATAAGTGGTTTCTTCTGTACAGAGAACAGGAGAATCCTCCATATCACCTCGGAATACCAGCCTAGGGTGCATACAATAAAAAGAACAAATGTATTTGAATCTGAGGATCTTACTTCTGGCCCTCGACTACATCCTTCAACATTGCCCTAGGTACCTGGATGAGTTTATAGTCGTAAAGTGGAAACTTTGTGGTAAAGTTCAGTCGTTGAAGTTCTCCCTAAGAGGAAAGCTTAAAAGAATAGGGCAAAAAGAATAGGTGTACTGACCATAACATTTTCTTCCTCCCTTACGATTTTCAGGAATGTACTGACATGATCAAGTGAATGTAAAGGTATAGCAGCACGGACCTCTTCCCTGGCCTTCCGCTCCTGCAGTTACAATAACCAATTTACCAACTTGATGAAAATCTCATTTTGGCATACCTTTGCGAATGGACCATTTTCATTTTTTTCATGGACTCTTTTCTTCCGCTCTACAAACAGTTCCATTCCACAGTATTACCTGAAACTCACCTACACTAAACACTGACGTAGATAATGAAATGATAATGAAATGAAATGCAAAAACAGATGAGAACATTCAAAAATTGAAATTTTGCGCCCATTTCCCTCGCCGCTGCGTGTAACTCGTACTGTCTATCGCGCGTCGCGCAGCGACCGTTCGCGTCGCAAAGAACGGTGACCAGGGTCACCTCCTGTGATGTTACGCAGTTCAAAGGTTAGATCGGAGTTTTATTTGAAGCAGGCCAGAGGACGACAACTTAGGTCTACCATTTCATACTCTTTTTCTCGAGATTTTAGATCCTGTTCTTATAAGAGTAGAAATTTCGTTCCAGACTCCCTCTTTCCAGCCATTAAATTTCCTATTACATAAAATCTTTAGTCTAGACGTCATTTCGTCAATTATGAATATACTATGACATCGTCTCCATTATTGACTTGTCATCAGCTTGGGACAACAGACATGCCAGAAACAAATTATACCTAAATTGACCTTGTTTTCTATCGAATCAAATATTTATAGCATTTCTTAGACATTTCGTAGACAAAACAGCAGTGATCTCATATTATTTGTTGCACTCTGATCAGACGATCTTTTTTTGGAATTCATGGCTTATTTGTGAGCACTTCGATCACATCTATCACTGTTCAATTAGAACTGTGATTCCATGAATTTTGGAAGCATATATGCCACTACAACATACTCTTTTCTACCTTTTTTTGCGTGTTTTTAGAAGAATTCCGCGGAAAGATGAGAGGTGAACGCAACATCGTCAAGTTTCGTAGCTATGTTATCAAGCAAAATCACTAATTTTTACGCCTATTCCATTTCAAAATACTCGATGTCAATACCCATAAATGATCTGATCTTTTTCCTGCATTTATCAGTCCTCTTCCTGCATTTATCCCGTCCTCACATTAACTTGCGCAGACGCTTTGCCGTTGCAAATGCCGCAATTTCCTGCTTGTTTATGGGCTTGTCTGGTCAACCTTGTTCTCATGGACATTACATTGCCGTTCATAAAATTTAGCGGAAATTCATAGCCGTCAAACATATTGTGGGAGTGGCAATTTCCGAACTAAAGGAAGTCTTCCGGTCATAAAATGTACAACAAATACGCACTCAAACAAAATTATATTCGCGATCTTTTTTACTGAAACAATTTTCTAATTTCGGGCTGTAAAATGTTTGTTACATCCTCTATTTCTCGATTAGAAAATAAGGATATAGCTGTAAAATTAAAAAATTGACCTATCGGAAAGTCTGATCGTTGTGCTATTAGCCTTTTTTATTTCAAGTCTCGTACTTTACTCCTATTCATTTTACACTACTAAAAAGTAAGCCTGCTATGTTATATTCCTTACAATTGCAAACACTATTAATCTTATTTGTATTTCAACATTTTGTAACCACAGTAAATGGTAAGTCTACAACTTCTAGCTAGACTTTCTTAGCTCTTTCCCTGAGCGATGAGCGAACAAATTGAACTCTGGGCATCAAATGGAAGTTTGCCTGCTTTAGCTGCTTTATCAAGAAGAAAATAGTGGCTAAAAGCTTACAAATCAAATCGACCATAATGAGTATGGACCATTACATTGAATAAGGAACTGGAATTACGATGATTTTCGCTCACTTCTCGGTTTTTGAGAAGACTATTTCTGAATCCGACAGAAGTAACTCTCTTTAATGAATAACAGCTCAGCCTACCGATTACATGTTTTGCACCAACCGTTGTGACGTCTTTTTATGCTAAATTTGTCTACGATGATAAGCTTTCACTAATTCCTATGCAACAGTAATCATCTATTTTTGTTGGTTCAAGATTATGTACTGGCTGTGCATTTTCATCTCAACCACATTACTGCCATAAGTAATGAAGCTATATACACATGAAGCTCCGCTTTGTACCTTTATTCAGACTGAAAGTTCGATTTCGAGACCCACCCTGGGACCCTCAGGTAAGGTTTGCAGAAAATCCTGAAAAGTTTTAAATCTCCTCCTACGTGCCTTCCCCAATATTTTTTTTGCTGTACGATCATCCTGGCTTGAATGATAGTGTTGAACCAATCCGTAGTGACATATTGATATTGCAGTGTCAACTACAATGCAAAAATATTATCTTTTCCATCACAATCTTCGGAATAATTGTGAGATATCCAAATTCTCTTTGCTCAGTGGATTTTTTTTGCAAGATTTTAGCAAATTCGAAACCGGACGTATAGTGTTTGAATTGCGTGGATTTTTATGTGAGCGTTTGAAATGGAAAAATCCACTCATAAAATAACCCGCAAAATATACTTCATACACGTAATTACTACTCAACAAGCCGTCTCCCACATGCTTTTATTTATGGTAGCGCCAACAAAAAAGGCTTCGAGGAACTGGAATATGCGAATAGCCCAACGTCTACAATGTCTTCTCATCCATTATATTAACTGTTTCTTTCCACGTTACCTCGAAAAGAAAATGCGTGACTTCGCAAGAGTGGGTGTGTAAGTAACGCAAACACACATGCCATTCCTGCTATTCTATGAAAGCAGTTGTTTATTTAGAATTTGTTGTGAAGGTATGCAGATGAAGTCTCAAGATGTTTGATTTCCTTACAGTAAATTTTGCTATCTGCGTGGGTCTCAGAAAACTTATTTTTTTATAACTTTGCATGCTTCTAGCATAACCTTTACAAACATCTGCTTCCAATGTCTGGCACAATAGTATCGCTTCTGGGTATTTAGCACAAAATTAATATTTGCAAACAATCAAAGATCGAGACACAGACAAATTACACTCCTATTTGCAAGACGCTCTTTACAAACAATTACAACTGCGGCTTTTTATTATACATATACCTACAATGTCTGGACGACTTACAAGTACACGAACTTTTTCTGAATACTCTCTGCTAATGAACCGTCTGCAGAAGGAGACGAACCGTCTCCTGAAAAGGTCTCAACCCCTTCAAGTTTGCATGACTGTTAAGTACAATTACATTTTTCCAAGAATAGTCGTCACGACTTTTATGAGATGCGCCTAAAAAGGGTCTGCCTCTCATTACCATACTGCCGGGCAGATAAAAAACTGTCTAGGTTTGGCTATGGCGTTGAAACGTAGTTTTTATATTAGGTAACTAGGAACAATTTGGCAACATAATTATTCTATAGTTCTAATAAAGATAGCGCGTCTTTCGAAATAATAAAAGTTGATCATAATTACGAAAATAAGTATAACTTTCTCCTACATTCAGTTTGCGTCCAAGGCAAACAGACCAAAACTTTATAGGAATTATGCATGCTTTGTGCATGGCTAAGAGCACAAATCAGCAAACCAGACTATGATATGTGTGTCTCCAGTTTTTTGACATGAAAAAAATTCATTTTTCAATCCAGACAGTTTTTGCATAAGTTTCTCAAGCTCACTGCAAGGAGGATAATGAACTTACAGTAAGACTTCCGTGATTCAGTAGTCTGGCTGTGGGAGATCATTCGTGAATACCGTAATCTTGCAAACACTTAACGGCAGCGCCCAGACAAATCTGGGCCTATGGAGATTTTACGTGGAAAGTAATTTTGGAGCCCTATCTAAGGCACTGCCCAAGCGGCAGCGCAGGTGACCCACTAAGGCTGAGATATACCCCCCCCCCCCAACCGGACCCCAGGATCGTATTTCGCATGGATTCATGGCGCAACTCATCAGTTTCGCGCGAGGACCCACGCGAAACTAATGGGTTGCGCCATGAATCCACGCGAAATAATACGATCCTGAGGACCAGTTTCGAGGGGATATCTCAGCCGTCAGAGCACTAACTGAGCTGCCCGCCGGGCAGTGGGCAATTAGGGCCCCAAAATAACTATCAACGTAAGATCCCCATGTGTCCAGATTTGCCTGGACACTGCCTTTAAGCGTGACTGTGAAGGGAGAGCATAGCTCAATGTATCGACCAAGCTGTACTCAAAGTATTGTAGCTTTTTTTGCGCAAATTTCTCAGAGGTGATAATTGCCTTCAACTTTAATTCCCTGTTTTTTACCTTTAAAAAACCTTGTCAGTGTAATTGAGAAATGAAATGAGAGTGGTACCAAGACCAACGGTTACAAAATCCATCCCACTGAAACCCATCGCAAGTAATGCATACAAAAAGCTCTATCGTTACCGACTACCATATCATCTTCAGCTTCATCAATTCTATTTTTGAGGAATCTTCATCGTACTCTTTGATCAAAGAAAAGTGCATATAGCGTAGGTTGCGGTCCATTACTGCATTCTGATGCTCAGCAACGCAATAGCCTTTTCACTGGCATGACGTCATCGCTCGTTTCCTGCATTATCGTAAGTCTAATTGTTAGGCATATAGGACGAGAAAAGTGAGAATTCGATTATTGTGAGTCATCACGTGCACCTGTAATCTGTCAGGACCCTCATCATCTACTTAGGGGGGGGGGGGAGGTGATCTTTGTGCCGAGCTTGACGACAGCGCAGTAGGTGACGGTCAACTTTTAATTTCACACACTTTTCTCAGAACTCCAAGATAAGAGTTCAAAGAAGTCTACAGTGCCAACATTTAGCCCACTTGAAGTGTGCAATGACTAAAGTCTATCAGCTCATTAATAGTTTCGCAGATAGAAAGGAAATGCAAAAATAGCCATACATAATAGGCTGCGACGGATCATTCACGGTGCTTAACTCGCAGAACATTTCGCCTGGGTTCATTTCCACTCCGCTTTCAGGTGCTCTCAGACGGAAAATGCAGACGCGTGCTCGCGAGTTTTACAGGTTAAATGAGTGTAGTTCCTGAAAACGATGACGCGACTCAGGTGCTGCACTTGTTGAATGTTTCAACTGCACTTCACTGTTGCTCGCTACTGTAATGCTACGATGACATTTGACATAATAAAATGTCTTCTTACACTATTGTCTTTATCTAGAGCTAACTAATCAACCGAGTAAATGAGAACGACAAGTCGAGATAGTTAACTGAAGAATTCCTGTTCTATAAATGCTGGGTTGTCTGCTGTTCGAAATTAGATGCTGATGACGTTCACTAATCACAAGTTGCTGTGCTAAAACGATAGCAATGCGGCCCAAGTAACCCTTTTGGAAAATCCGGTGAGCTAGTAGCTGAGACCCTCGTAGAAAGGAACATAGCGCTCGGCCTCCCTAAATGACGATAACAAGCAATTAGTCCAAAAAGTTGAAAATTGAACAATAACGACTGTCAAAACAAATGGGAAAGGATGAAAGCGTCTCTTCCGCGTTGGGATATTTCCGGACAAGACTCTCATGAGACTCCTGATGAGCCTTGCAGACTTTTTACGAACCTAGCAGGATGTTTTTCAAAATATGTTTGAATTTTTATGTATATTCGTGTTCTCTCTAAAATACTGAAAAGACTCCGCTCCAGCTAAATAAATTGCTTGATTTGATCTTATCCTTCATATATTGCATTATTGTTTTGTAGAATTAGGATTTGGACAAAGCGACGAAGGAGACAGTTCCTTACCAAACTGTTCTGGCAGAGATCTGAGCTCTCAACACTGAGTTTCAAAATTCTGCAAAAGCGAATTTTACCGAAAAATATGCAAAGTTTCGCATTCTATGCGCATATGTTTGCACAAAATTTTTAAAACGGGCAAACACCTGAAATGTTTTTTTCATGTGCAGCGTATTTCAAAAAGACTTCCGAGCCTACGCTCTGTGACGAACTCTAAACGCTTGAATACTTTGAAAACAGCAAGATTTGCATGTTCAGGAAATCCTTCTGGTCGCTCAAGCATACTTCTGCAAATCTATTACAAAAAAGGCAACAAATCAACTAAACACGGCTATTTACTGGCACTCATTGAGGTTCTTTGACTCTGGCACAAAAGATTTTACGTCAGAAGAGTACGAATGAGATGGATGAGCACTTGTTTTCCAGCTGCTCTTAGTCTGAGCAGGATAGAAAATTCCTGAATAGCTACTGTTACTTCAGCTAAATATGTAAGTTCCCTATCTTAATAGCATCTTGACTTCATGCACAGACAGACAATTGCGTTACCAAAAATTTCAAATTCAATGCGTTTGTCATGATGTTATTCAAAATGGCATCCATTGACGAAAATGAAGCATCCTTTGCTCCCCCTCAAAGTTCTTCTAAGTTCAGGCTCAATTTGTAGTTCTGCAAAGATGGAACGATAACTGATGGATGAAGTTATCTGCGCTCGCGCCTAGAGGTAATAGATGCAAACAACATTTTCAGTCATATAAATGAGGTCTTTGTCTAAGAATTAGTTCACCGAAAAGATTTGGCTGGCACTTTATCTAATGGATATAATGCACTACTCTGATAACACTCTCTTCATCGATGGTTCTCCAAAGCTTTGGTCTTTTGTACCGTATTCTCTCTGCAAAGATTCCTTCCAGACATAATATCCTATTTGCAATCGGATAAGCATCAATACGATCTCTTTCATCCAGGAAAATTCCTATTGCTCTATGAAAAGCTTACAAAATCTCGTATTAGCTGCAGTGACACATAATCAGCTTAGATAGATTTTAGCAGACGGAAACAACGTTTCATAGATAAAAAAAAGTTCTCAGCAGACGCGTTTTTTGGACCATTTTTCTGCATGAAAAGCTGTATAGACTGCAGTGATGCGGACAGAATTCAAGCTAGACTGCATAAAGAACAGGTCAGTGATGTACTTTTCTTCGTTGTGTTTAGTTTGAACGACAAACAGTTTCGAATTATTTTAAATTGAAAAAAATTCCAAATCTAGATTACAATGGCTACTGGTTACTTTATTCATGCGACATTCATAGCAGCTGTTACTTCAAATGTTACAATTTTGCCTTGTACTTTTCGAGTAAAAAAAGCCCAAAGTAATCTAAAGACACTCAAGTTGCTCCCGCGCAACCTACTGACTATAAACCTCCCTGACTCCTCCCAATTACACCTACTTACTAGTAATATGGGGCGTTTTTGTCGTGATGAGCGTCAAGAACGAACCGAAGATGGGCGTGGCTGAGGTGGCACCATAACTAACCGAGCAGTCGTTGAGCTATACACACACCCGGACTACATATTGTCTACGTCTCTCTAGCCTACGGTACATTTAGCCTTCTGACCGTCCGAAGTTCTGTGAACACGAGTCGGAGTCTATGTCCGAGCTTCCCCGCCCGTTACCTCTGCTATGAATGATTTTTGCTGAGAAAATTTTAGGCTCGAATTTTTAAAAAACCTTTTTAATAAAGAGAATTTGCCATCTTGGTCGTGTTGCTCAACATCATACAACATCGTTCATATCTATGCCAAGATTAAAGAACAGTCGGAGTTGGAAGATTTTAAAAAACCCTCGAGTCCTGGAGCTCACAACCAGTACTGCCAAACTTCTGTATACCTCACCATAGTTTCGTTTCATTTGCCTTATCCATCCACTTATGGTTATGTTGACTGAGTTCCAGCTCTGAATTTTTATATCTCAGCGGCTATTGACACCGAACCTGTTGAATATAATCATGTCAATCCCACAACCAGCCCTTCCCGCTCTTGAAACCTATGGTTCTTCGCATTTTTAAGTCTTCTTTTTTACTGCAAACTGCATTTCGAGTACTGGTGTAATACAGCAGACTCATTAGTCATAATCAACAAGGTGCTATTTTGAAATTATCTTGTTTGGCAGGTGTATTTGTGACATTTCGTTCTGTAATCCGCGTTAAGTCCCTGGAACATCTGTTGAGCACAACTTTGATTTCGAGTAGAGATCGGTGAACTTTATTGGTATTTGGATTTATTGTATTATACTAGGTTGCTGCATAGTTTCAATCCTTAATATGCTCAATGATATTGAAGAAAGTTTCACAAGAATGGCAAAGAATGACAAAAAGGGCCTTTGAAAGCTTTTCAGAAATCCCACAGCTTTTCTAAAGCTGACAATCCACTTTTATCGCGTTTAGTTGAGCATTTGTAATCCGAGATGAGCATAAGCTGCAACATAATCTCCCTGAGCATCATTTCCCGAGGATAGAGACTTTTGACTACTTTAACAAATATGAGGAGATGAATAAGTGTTACTTGCAAATCACTCATGAAGTCGCACTTTTTAGACTGTTATGTGAGATACAAGTTAGCATAGGTAAACTGACTAACGTGCACTCAAACAGTGAATTCTTCGAATGAGCTGTCTCTTCTCTTCCTCCAAGAGAGGCTCCCAATATTGTCAGACTACCAGAAGATTTCGAAAATATCCTGCTTGTTTGGACGGCACGTTAAGCCGCCACCTCCATGGTTCGGCAGATGAAATCTGCAAATTCATTTGCGTCTAGACCATGTTACGTCTGGCCGCTGTTCCTCGTCGTCTATTCATTGAAGCACGAAATCTTTTACTTACTATTTCGAGCGCTCGTTCACATGTCCGTCGTGAAGTACGTATGGCGATCCGCATCCAAGTAATCGCTAACATTTTTAGCAAAGAGCACCAATTCAGAGATTATGGATTTCGCGTCAAGTCTGGCTTTGCTACTTGCTTGCGTGGCCGTACTGGCTGAATCACGATATTTCGATCTTGAGAATACACCAAACGCACACTTACGGAAGCATAGCGCTCAGATCAATCACCAAACGAAAAGGGCGAAGATGTGAGTCGAGACTAGCTCAAGAAAAAAGCGCTAATTTTTGCAAACAAAACCCTATCTTTTCCAATTCCAGCATCGAAACAGAGTATGTCGGAATCGACCAGCATGGCCAAGCTTACGTGAACTGCACGTACAACATGGACGGCATCGTCGGTGTGCGGAAGTGCTCGATGCCGGCGTCGGACGCCGCTTTTGACATGGGACTCGCCTGCTTCGCCTTGTGGAACGCTGAGGGCGAAATGATCGCTCAGGATTGTTGGATACATCAAGAGGTACGGGCTTCGTTTGGCGCTGGCTGTCGTAGAAGCTATATCCTAGAACGCCATTTTCTGTGACTATAGATTCTTGAGATACTGCCGATGCATAGAGTGACTGATCTAGAAATCAAGTTTTATCCTATAGACCTTTACTCCAGCGGCGGACCGATAGCGAAATTTTTGAAACTTACATGGGTTATAAAAATGTGCAAGTAACTTGCTTTTTGTAAATGATAAAAATGATTTTTAGAATTGTTGAAAAATTCAGATTACCCTTGTAAAAAAATTTTTTTCGGGGGCGTAGCGACAGCCCCTTTTTCTAGATTTCAGGGGTTACGGACCCGCAAAAATTTTGAGATGCACCCCCAAAAAACTTCTCTAGCTAACGACACGCACCTTCATTTGAAAAAATTTTTTGCCGCCCTCCCCCCGGACCGAAAACCTGCGACCGCTACTGCTTTACGCGAATTACAGTATCCACCCGATAGCCCTCATCCCATTCCCTGTAAAAATACATTCCCAATTATAAGATCTGGGTCGAACAAAATTTTTCGCAGTTATTCTTAATGCCCCACTTGACAAGTCAGCAAAACGTCCGAACGAATTCTTTCTCCTTCGACGATTCTTGCAAAAACTGCCTCACAAAAGCATAGATTCTGCAATATTCCAAAACAGCAAATCCATTTCGGAAAAGCAATTCTGGTCACCCACAAGTTTCTAATAATAGGAAATGAGTCTAGAATATTCAAATTTATATTTGTTTTTCTTCTAGACAATTTCCTAAATGGCAGGTTCAGATATATAAAGCGAGAAAGTCGTCATATAGTGCAATCAGTGCATATATAGTAACAAAAAAAGGCTTTTTGATTTTTTGAATTGCGATCTATGCTGCAAATGCGAGTCCTATTTACGTAAGGGATTTGTTTACCCTACAATAATCTTGAGAATAAAATAACAATTTTCTTTATCAAAAGAAGTACTTTTACGAACCCTATACTGTTACGGCTCTTGCGAAGGTTATTTTATTATTATAGTATACATAATGTGATGTTGACCTCTTCCTTTATATGTGCTTTAACGTTAAGATCACGTCCAAGCCATTTTGCACCAACAATTACTATGATACGATGTGTTGTTGATTTTTCTTTGATAAGAAGATGTGTTGACTTCGATTTAGAATTTTCATTGGAGCAAAAGTGATAGATGAAAATACTTCCTTTCAGAAGTTTAGGCTGCCCCTTCCTAGATCCCTCACCCCTCCACTCTCTTCTCGCGCCAGCTCAATCATTTTTGTGTAGAATTCCGAACTTGATTTAAACCCTATGTTTGGCAGAGCAGACGAATGACATTTCCTTACAATGATGAGATCCCACGTCTATTCTTCGTTTTTAATCACTTCCAACTCGTCTAGACTTGCGCAAAGTCACCCAAATGAATGCGTTGCTCATCTATGCACACCCCCTTGGGCAACGAGGTGGCAGCAGTGCTGACGTCGTGGGTCACCTCACAGAGCTTAGACCGCAAACCCAGCTCATTGTATAATCTAATTAATTCAGTGCCTTCTTGATAGTTGTAGATATTGATCTATTAGTTTATGCCTCGTTAAAGTCATCGTTGCTGTTGTTTTCTATTTGATTTTATCCAAGCTACGAATTTCGAAATCAGAATTAAGCGGCTAACTCAAAAATTTCCCAGCCGTCGAGATTTGGAAAGGTGATTCTAGCAGACTGCCTTGATACATTCAGCAAACCAAGCTCAATCACCTGACACATTATTTGGACTTGAAATGAGTTTTGCATATGGAGGTAGCAGCAAATGCGAGACTGAGTGAAATTAACACTTAACATGACGTAACAGTTCAAATTAGTACTCAACTGACGTCGGCTGTACGCGTATGCAACAAGCATAAAATCACACTAAAGTGTGGGATGTCTTGCACAGCTTGAAAATATTCACTTCCAGTTATCGTTGGAACAATGCCAAAAGAAGAGGTGTTCACATGCGACCGGTTACGGAAGTGTGAATTTCTGCTGTTGCTTCGGACACGAATGTAATGGGAAGCTCGAGCTGGATCTGTAAGAATGCAAAGCGTTCACTAGGCGAGATTTGACCGTTTCGTGGAGTTTGAGTTTCGCCTTGCCGACGTCTGAGAATCTCCTCGAAATCACTTCAAACATCATATATTGGTAGCGCAGAAACCGGTCCGGTGCTTACCATCTGACCAGGATGTGTGTCCTTTATTTTACTTCTACACTTTTTCCATCATTTATTCCCTTTTCCAAGGCACTTCGATACTCTTTCGTTTGATCTCTGTCCATTTACGTACGGCTGTCATCGACCAAACACTATTATGATCTTATTTATTGAGTGCTCAGGAAATCTTCTATCGAAAGAGTTTCTGCTATCCGTCTAGAACTTCTTATTCTTTCACAATATGTATACGCCGAGTCAGCTACAATACTGGTCTCAACATGTAATCTTTTATTGTCTCTGTGATCTTATTTCGCGTTATTTGTTCATACTTTTACGAGATTCTGCAAGCGGCGTTTGTTTCAAAGTGTTTACGATCTCTGTTCCTTGGGATAACAATGTTTAATTTGTCTTTGTTGAAATTTCATGGTATTAGTTCTTTAGCATCTACCATATACCTTCGATAAAAATATTTATGAAATCATCTAAAGTGCAATAGATGCGTAGAACTGAAATACGTAAAGATTGCATGTACATACATCGCAACAGCTTCATTTTTTTCCACGCTAAAACCCTTGTTATGTAGAAAATTTGGAGCTCGATTACTGCAACTCAGTATTGAGACATCGCTACATTTCAAGCATTGGCACTACTCCAGCAGATAAGATGTTTCTTACTACCGTAACCTAACCAATTTTTCTACGGTATCTCTGTTCACCTCGCCAAAAGTGTCTGCAGCATCAGCTGAGATGTCTTTTTGAATCAATAACGAATTCACTAAGAAAATGCACTTTCATATATTAATACTTTATTAAAGCATTGTATATGTTTCCTTTGTGGTTGAAAAATTGTGAGCATGTAAAGCCTGGGACATGCTGGGTTTTTCTTTCGGCATTTTCTGGCAAATATCAGTTGTACGGTTATGAGTGTCATTTATGAGATTATAAGCAACAAGCATGTCAATTTTCGTAAAATGACAGTGGCAAGAGCTACGAAGGTGCAATAGCTTACTATGAATCTGATCAAAAGCCTTATTATATGCGCTAGTCATTGCAAGTATAATTCAAACCGCTCTTTCCTCCTCTCAAAAAACACACAAGACGAACTAGGAGCTACATTTTGAAACTTCTGCGGTTAACACTTGAATTTCGGCAACAGCTACCCAGTCACATGGAATATGCTTCACTTCTACCGCATGAAAATTTTCATTATGATAGCATCTAGCAAAAAGCCAAAAGCAACAGCAAAAAGTTGAGCTTCTAGCGAAAAAGGGGGGAGGGGGGGGGGTAAAATACATCTTATATATAAAGCTGAATGTCTGTTTGTCTGTATGTCTGTATGTCTGTATGTCTGTCTGTATGTATGTACGTATGTTCCGAATAGAAAATTCCATTTCTGAACCGATCGGGACCAAACTTGGCACACATACACTTCCGGCCCCGGCGGGTGTCATAGGCTACTTTTCGTATCGATCGATATCGATTTTATCGATTTTTTGCAAAATGTGAGCTACGGGGCTGGGAGTTGGCACAGGGGGGTAAGTGAGCATGGGGATTCCGAATACAATATTAGTTTTTAAAATCGTGCATTACTTTTATCGATTTTATCGATTTTTTTTGCAAAGTTTGAGCTACGGGGCTGGGGTTTGGCAGGGGGGTGTAATCGAGGATGCTGATCAGCCCCACGGGGGTGATCAGCATGCTCGATTACCCCCCTGTGCCAAACCCCAGCCCCGTAGCTCAAACTTTGCAAAAAATCGATAAAATCGATAAAAGTAATGCACGGTTTCGAAAACTAATGTTGTATTCGTAATCAGCATGTTCGATTACCCCCCTGTGCCAAATCCCAGCCCCCTAGCTCAAATTTTGCAAAAAATCGATAAAATCGACATCAATCGATAACGAAAAGTGGACTGTGACACCCGCCGGGGCCCGAAGTGTATGTGTGCCAAGTTTGGTTCGGATCGGTTAAGAAATGGAATTTTCTATTCGGAACATACGGCGGAGCCGGGTATGCCAGCTAGTTACATTATAAACGGACACTGGTGTGGACTATTCACACACGGTTATCTGTTCGCAGTGCTCATATTCACGGCCTCGTTCGTCAGATACACATAATTCATGAGTAAAAATATATGTTCTAACCTCGGATATTTTGTGTTCATACAGCCTGGAGCGCGTTTTTATTTAATGAATGTAGAATAAATCAGAAAAAATCACGAGAGTCAGGCGATCTCAGAGTTTTGCCACCCTCAGGGTGGCATTAAGGTGGATTTTGCCAATTCGAAATAAAAAAAACTTTTGCGCTCAATCACTCAATAATTTATATGACTTTATTCTTTGTTCTTATTGTTAGCCCCTAATGCGGGCATATGCACCAAACATGAAGCCATAGTTCTTTGTGCTTCGACGAAATGTTCACCTCTCACTGTTCAAATTTTCGCTTCATAATCCTCAACAATTTTTTTAGTTTGCTCGCCTTCGGTCCTGTCCTCTTTTAGACACCAAACTTGGTGTTATATCGTCACCCAATGATCATCACGTCATCGGCCAATGAACGAACTACTCAAAGCAAAGAGAATAGGACTCAAATTCGCGCTTTCAGCAAAGTCGTATTTGAGCATGTCGGGTGGTAGTAATTACTGTTCGTCGCATAGCTGCAGGGAACATGCATGCATATGTGAACGTAACATACCATTATATTTCGCTTTTCTATCTTGAGCGAATTCCAGCTTGACATCTGCTACACTTTCATGCCGGGCCCTGAGGAAGGGAAACAGTACATTTAGAAGCAATATTAAAATCTATCGTTCCTGTAGTGTGGCTCGTCATGCACCGCAATGATTGTTCTAATATAAATCTTATTTTGAATTTTTCAACTTATAATAATGCAGCACTATAAGAAGCTCTGATAATCATTACGTGATGTTTTGGCAATGAATTGGTCTTGCAACCGATTTGATGTTATTCTGTACTAGGGTGAGTCAAAAGTAATGAAAACTTTTCGCAGGCCAAGCTTCTAAAATGTACATTTTGAAGCAATATTAAAAGCAATATTAAAATTCTTTCATGTAAAATGCTTTTCGCTTGGGATTGTTTTATATCATTATTTAGAGGTGCATCTTGTCTACAGGTAGGTGGTATCAACCCCGATGATTTCCGGTTTATCAAACAGACTGTGACCTGTGATGAGGAATGGCGTACCACCTTAATGCTGAAATAGGAAAGCACTGGCTAGATAGAAATCAAAGGCCGCAGCCAAGGGTGAAACACGAAAGATGTGAAAAAAAGGTCATGCTCTGCGTCTGGTGAAACTTTGAGAGTCCACTCCACTATGAACTAGTTCCTGGTGGCTGTGGATAGAGCGCCGAACTCTACTCTCAACAACTGGATAGGATATATGAAGCTCTGCGCCGACAATACCCCGCTTTGGTTAATAGGAAAAGAGCGCTTCTCTAATAAGATAATGCTCCACCATACACCGCTCGAACTTCAAGAAATAAAGTCGAGAAGCTTGATGGAATTGAGCTGCTTCCTCATCTTGCATGTTCCCCTGACTTAGCGCCTCTGGATTACCACCTGTTTCGATCGATGGTGCATTTCTTAAAAGGGAGAACTTTTGCAAACCAAAACGAAATCGGAATCGGAATCAGAGAATTTTTTGATTCAAAACCCGCAGACTGGTACAAGGCAGGAATCCAAGAACTGGCGAAAAGATGGATCACGACCATCGATCACCATGGTTTATATCTCGAGGAATAAGCTAGGTTCTTTCTTTAGTCATGACAATTTGAAATTTTCATTGATAAGTTCCCATTACTTCTGACTCATCCTAGTACTTCCTTCAAGCCCTCCCCCCTAGGAAATTTCTTCCTCAAAATGCAGCCATAAACAGCCACTTATCAAGATGTATTTTGTTTGTCTCTGCTTCCGATCACTGGTTTTCGTTTTTATCAGCAACCAGAAAATTAACATAAGGGCAGCTTGCGCAGAAACTGTTATATTTAAAGGAGAGTATGCGAAAAACAAGTGTGTGACATTTTGAGCTTTCACTGCTCTGAGTTAAGCGAATAATCGATCTACTCATCCCTCAAAATACCGCTAATCTTCTCCGGGCCACAAGATTACAAAACTGCATATCAGCACGGTGCCGCAATATTCTCAATCCGAGATTTGCGATTTACCACTTTTTCTAGTGGATTACTTCACGCTATTTGTGGAACTTGACCCGTCTTAAGAATCGTGTTCATTTACTAATAAAGTGAATTTGACTCTAGAGTAAACAAAACAGTATTTGTGCAGCAGACAAGTCACGACCACAAATCAAAAAGATTTGAGATGTAGATGTAAAGAGTGCCCATGTATACCAGATATTTCTGTCATCTCAAAGTTAAAACACTTTCAAACTTGCTGGAACTCTACCCGTAAGGCTAGTTTAGAGAAATAAAATCGCAAAGCGGCCCCTCTGTAAACACCCTCTCCTCTTCCTCCCTTTGTCACAAAAATAAGGCATTTCATGCTGATGGGACAGGCTGAGAATCAAAAAGCAATTAGGGTATATGCAGAGAAAAGCGAACTTAACAGAATGACCATATCACAGCAGTCATTCACGTAAAGTTGAAGGCTAAAATCCAAAATATCCATTCCAAAAATCGGATCGCGTCCAGATTCTACGAGCCACTCACATCCTATTATAGACACATACTAACATTAATAAATGGACTTGCTGATTATATTTTGAAGCAGCAAATAAGAAGTAAAAATGGGATAGAAGTATAAAATTGCAACTTTTGCCGTCTTTTCTAAGCTAGATTTGACATTTCTCAATTACTAGGGTAAATGCAGATGCAAAAACTTCGTACTTCCTCCGTTTTGCAGGAAATAATCGTACAATGCCGCTCATAATCAAAAAGACGCGACGGTCACCTACTCAGACAATTGCATCAGAAAGTTCGCGGCCTCAAAGCGTGTTACATGGAGCGCCGCGGCCCTTGAAATTTCAGCCCCGCACGCCGCGGCCCATGTATATTTCACCGGGAATGCCGCGGCCAAAGTTGAATTTGGGAAGAGATTATCGGGAGGGCCGCGGCCCAGTCACCTCACATGGCGGGCCGCGGGCCTTATGAAAGGCCGCACTTCTTACACGCTGTAGGGTAAGGCGCAACCTGCGTGAGGTACGCCGCAGCGTTGGGGCTACCCTAAGTGTTTATGAAGCTGGGTATCACCTAAGATTTGGTCCTGTCTGACAGAATTGAGTTTTCATGATCTTATATATAAAGCTGAATGTCTGTCTGTCTGTATGTCTGTCTGTCTGTCTGTCTGTCTGTACGTATGTGCGGAATAGAAATTTTTATTTCTGAACCGATTTGGACCAAACTTGGCACACATATACTTCGGGGCAGGGAGCGTGTCATAGGCTACTTTTCGTTATCGATCGATATCGATTTTATCGATTTTTCGCAAAAATTGAGCTACAGGGCTGGGAGTTAGCACAGGGGGGTAATCGAGCATGCTGATTACAAATATATTATTGAGAGGCCCGAGCGGAGCCGGGTTTGCCAACTAGTCTTATATATAAAGCTGAATGTCTGTATGTCTGTCTGTATGTCTGTACGTATGTGCGGAATAGAAATTTTTATTTCTTCACCGATTTGGACCAAACTTGGCACACATATACTTCGGGGCAGGGAGCGTGTCATAGGCTACTTTTCGTTATCGATCGATATCGATTTTATCGATTTTTTGCAAAATTTGAGCTACGGGGCTGGGAGTTGGCACAGGGGGGTAATCGAGCATGCTGATTACGAATATAATAATGACAGGCCGGGCGGAGCCGCGTTTGCCAGCTAGTTATGAAATAAACTCCAGCAGTCAGTTGACTGTTATCGACGACACTAGGGGCCGCATGCACTAACATCCTCGCGGGGAGGGGATCGCAGCTTAAAAGAAAGCTTTATATTTCGAAACTCCAGATACCTGGATTTCACATTGTGTACCCATCCGTAAGTATTCCTACTACCCTTCACTATGAACATGTTGAAGAGGAGCAAGAAGCTGTACGAACCGCATTTTCCAGCTTTTGTATGATCCCTGATGATCCCCGGCGCTTTTCTTTAAAGTCATTTTTCTTTCTCCGATGTTAACGAAAACCTTCCAAAGTTGTACTGAACATCTAACACAATAGTGCTAAGCATGTTGCTGATAAGAACAAATGAAGTTTTGGAGTCATGAAATTTTCGATGATCCATAGGTCGAAATTTGAGGTTTACCGAAAAATTCGACTTTTTAAAAACTCATTTGTTCTCATCAGCAACATGCTTAGCACTGTTGTGTTAGATGTTCAGTACAACTTTGGAAGGTTTTCGTTAACTTCGGAGAAAGAAAAATGACTTTTAAGAAAAGCGCCGGGGATCATCAGGGATCATACAAAAGTTTGAAAATGCGGTTCGTACAGCTTCTCGCTCCTCTTCAACATGTTCATAGTGAAGGGTAGTAGGAATACTTACGGATAGGTAGACAGCGTGAAATCCAGATATCCGGAGCTTCAGGATATGAAGCTTTCTTCTGAAGCTGCGATCCCCTCCCCACGGGGATATTAGTGCATGCGGCCCTAGATGATGTCGACAGATGGCCCAACGAGTTGCTCAGTTTGCACTCAAGTCGTCATTCTGAAAGACAGATTAAATAGTTTTTCACTCTTCCTAGGTCTTACAAGCATGCTAATCGGGTTATAGGCGCCTAACGGGCAAGGATGTGCCGCGGTCACTTATCGGGTATAATATATGGGTTTACCGGGCAGCTCGCGGCATGGATGATTGGTGGTCGGACAAGCACCCGCGAACTTCCCGATGCAATTGTCTGAGCTAAGTCGGGTGACGTAGCGCCGCATCGCCATTCGCGTCGGAGTTGACGCTGAATCCAAGGACACAACCAAACTCATATAGAAGTGCACTTTGGTTACGATAGATTCATGGTAGCTAGTCATTTTTCCCGTATGTTGCTTCCTACCGTAGCGAATAACCAGCTACCATAAATCTAATGTACTCAGACAGGCATTTCTACACATCAGAAGATGCGTCGAGCTGATTTGAATGTTGTACTTAGAATCATGATCGCCTGCTCTGAAGTGAGATATGACGATGCGACGCTTACGTCACTTAAGTCAAGTGACCATCGCTTTTATTCCACAAATTATGAGCGGTATTGTATAGTGGGACGCAAGACTGCGTATGCCAGTTTTCGCCCTTCGCTTTTTCTCTCTCTCCAGTCATTGGAAAAACGTTTATCAAGTGCGTGAAGAACGCTTTTACGCTTTATTACTCTGACTCTACGCGAAGATCCGAGATCTAAGCTATTCGAATGTCCAAAGATTCCATCTCTAAACTTTAGCTTTTATCAACTAAACTGACCGAATATGTCTCAACCTACAAAACTGTGGCGCGAATACCTTTTACAGACTGGTTTCACAAACCCACATTGTCCTAAACAAAAACTTGATAGTTGAGTTAAAGGATCATTAGCACAAGTTTTCTGTTTGCCATTTGAAGACAGCATATCCTAGGGCGAATATTTGACTTCGCCTATGAAGTGGAATCCCGAACTGGTAAAAGGAACGGTCGAGAATGGCCGGGTTGTGTTAATGTTTGCAACGTTAAAATAGCAGAACATAGTCATTCTCACTACAGAAAAACGATTGTTTTCTTACATGATTACATATCCCCAATTACGCCAATTCCAGAACGTCATTCGATAAGGCCCTTCCGCAGGAGCCCGCCGCGCCTCTTTCTTGACAGTGGGTGAAGATTGCCTTTGACAAAATTCCTATCGTGATAGTTTTTTTTTCAGTATCAAAAATAAATGTTCAATCTATAAAGGGCAGCATTTACCTAATAACGATTGTGTCACACCAATCTCAAGCTTGCGTAGCTCGTAAAAAACCTCATAGTCCTACAAAAAAAAGGAAAAGAATTCTTGAATAAAAAAGCTGTATGAAGGCTGTTGAAAACCTAGACTGATTATGCTTACTGACATCATGCTCTTCTGCTTTCAAAACTTTCTATAAAGTAAATCTGGGTTTGGAATCTGCATTTGGTATAAGTCACATACTTTGTGCTACACGCTGCTATTCCATTACAAACTCAGGGATTCTTCAAAAAGTCGATGGGTACGGTTGCGGACAACTATCCACCTGCTGCAGATGCGATGGGAGCTTCTTAAAAACGATGATCCCTTCTTAGAAAGTCTTTATGAAGCGCTTACTTCAAATTAAAGTATTTTCCCAATGTTTTGAACACGTCCACCCAAAGACTTGCCGCTGCTTAGTTATAGAGTTCATGAACTGTCAGCAACGCTAATTAATATCCACTTTGGACCGTAAGGGCTAAATTTTCACACAGCAGCTTGCCCTCATCCTGTGATACAAAACGACATTCATTGAAATTTTGAACCCAAAGTTCAGTAGTGACTTTCGTCTGAGTGAGGCAAAATTGATGTTTAGTGGTATTCTGTAATGTCGTTGCCGGTTATGCTGTTGGTTTTCTCAAGGCTAAAACCTCAACGATAAATTTTCATTCGGAGAGTCAATTCAGAATTGAAACTGCAAAAATTCATTTTTTTCTAAGTTTTGAGTCAAAAATAGCAATGGGACGCATTTGAAAACACCATGACTACAACCCTTGATTAGTATCTTCTCGAGCAGTAGGAATTGTGAAAAAATTATATTCAAACAATATTTTGATATTTCAAAATTATTAGCACATTTGAAAACATCTGGATAGAAAACCTCATATACCAGTTTCCATCCAATTGTCGCATTTGAACCTTGATCTCGAAATCTTAATAAAATCGTGGTTTCATGCACTCAGGATGAGGGGGGGGGGGCTAAGTGTGCAGATATCAGCTCTTTTGAGGTACAAATTGGGTGCTAAGAACGTTGCTGACAGTTCGTGAACTCTATAACTACATTGGGCAAGTCTTTGCTGGGTAGATAAGTTCCATTCTCCGTTTTGAACACATCGCACCGTCAAAACTCAGCTTACAACATTGCACAGCTTTCAAAATTATAATAAAACAGTGTACAAAATGACATGTAGTGCACGACGACCTTAGCAAATTGACCTTAGCAAAGGTGTGTTATTTCTCACTTCCTCACAAAAAACTGCTTTCTGCGTCAAGCTGTTTCTGCGTAGAGACCTTAGCGGAATCACCCCACGCAGATGAATTTGTTTTCGATAAAGTGAGAAATACAGGCTAACTATAAAGAAATAGAAAAGAACAGATGAGAAGCTATCCGACCTGATCAAAATCTATATGATCGCTCCTGGATTTTCAAAGTTTATACGCCGAATAATCCAGAATTTTGGTGCCAAAGTTTCTAACAAAAAATGTTCCTCAAAAGCTACTTTTAATGGTGGTACCCAGCTGAAGTCTGAAATACTGACACAAGTCAGAGCGAGATTTGGATCTTTGAAATTTTTGATTAGCACCGATTGACATAGCCTGACGAAAATTTACAAGCTATCACGACATCTACACTTTTTTGTGGTTCATTTTTCCTACTTTACGTATCTTACATCGAACGGTTAGACCAGAACATCGAATCATATCAGGACCACTCAGACACGCAAGTCGAATGAAGCATTTGCAAAGTGCACTAAAATTGTGCGAGAATGTGCAGATTATTTGCGACTAAATGTGATGTTATTCAACATTCCCTTTACGAGATCACTGACCTTTTCACCTTCACATTAACGACACATCTGTTATTTGAGTTCTTCATGTATGACATTCCATCCAAAGAGGTTTTTATCACTGCTAGATGCTAAAAGTGACCACCATCCAGCTGTTCCGCAGTATGAGCATTCGACGATGCCGAAAGTGATACCTCATAAATTTTGAGTCGAATGTCTACTAAGCAGAAAATATTCACTCAACAGCAGATCCGATAAATCATAATTCTCGAAGATTTTCAAATCACAACGCCCTTTTGAGTGGCGTTCAAAAATTTACGCCGATATTTCGGGAGGAACGGTGAAAACTATGGGCCGCATGCACTAACATCCCCGCGGGGATGTTAGTGCATGCGGCCCTATGTTTCAAAGCTAAAGCATTATCATTTCACCTTATTCTACTTTGGTTCGTTCAGGTATGATGCTGAATCCAAAGATCCCTAAGTATCTTATATATAAAGCTGAATGTCTGTTTGTATGTATGTATGTCTGTATGTCTGTCTGTGTGTACGTATGTTCCGAATAGAAAATTCCATTTCTGAACCGATCCGGACCAAACTTGGCACACATACACTTCGGGCCCCGGCGCGTGTCATAGGCTACTTTTCGTCATCGATCGATATCGATTTTATCGATTTTTATCGATTTTTTTGCTGAGTTCACCTACGGGGCTGGGAGTTGGCACAGGGGGGTAATCGAGCATGGGGATTCCGAATACAATATTGGTTTTCAGGATTATCGATTACTTAGTACTCTGCGTTGATACCACTGCTT